>CM046424.1:27502749-27846723 GCA_025506505.1 Flaveria sonorensis | reverse complement strand
TTTGAGTTCCATCAGCCTTTTGTTTGATTTGCAAACCTAGAAAGAACTGTAATTCTCCCATGGCACTCATTTTTCGAATTTTTTGTTGCATCAACTTTGTAAATGCATCACACAACTGTGGATCAGAGGATGCAAAAATAATATCATCAACATAAATTTGAACAAGGAGCTATGCTGACCCACTTTCTTAATGAACAAAGTTTTATCTATGGAGCCTCTAGTGAAATTATTCTAAAGAAGAAAATTTGACAGTGTTTCATACCAGGCTCTAGGAGCTTGCTTCAACCCATAAAGAGCCTTATCAAGTTTATACACCCAATCAGATGTTTATTATCCTCAAAACCTGGTGGTTGACACACATAAACCTCTTCTTTTATTTTTACCATATAAAAATGCACTTTTGACATCTATTTGAAAAACTTTAAGATTGTGGAATGCAGCATAGGCTAAGAACAATCTAATTGCCTCCAGTCTGGCTACAGGGGCAAAGGTTTCATCATAATCAATACCTTCTTCTTGTGAAACCCCCTGGACAACCAGTCTGGCCTTGTTCTTGACAATTTGCCCATTTTCATTTGTTTTATTCCTAAACACCCATTTAGTGCCTATTGCACACTTACCTGGGGTAGAGGAACCAGTTCCCACACTTGCTGCTTTTTGAACTGAAGAAGCTCAAGCTGCATGGCATCAACCCATCCATTGTCTCTTAATGCAATATGATAGTTCTTTGGCTCTTGCTGACTGATGAAGAGAGCATAGAAGCAGAAGTTGGACACTTGACTTCTAGTTGAGACACCAGCATTGATATCACCAATGATTTGAGACATTGGGTGATTCTTTAGCTCTTGGTACACTATGAGATCTGTGCAAGTGTTTGTAGCACGCTCAGCAGCAACAGATGTTGATCCAGATTCTTGAAACCAAGTATTAGATGGCAAGTCAAATGAAGTAGAGGATTCAGAAATCTCATCAGCATTTGTTGTGGATGGTGCTACTGAAGCTACAGGAACATCAAGTTTAGTAGACTCAGGCAGTTGATCACTAAACTTGAATAGGTGAGTACTGGGATCATCATCAACATCAGTACCACCAGATGGATGACTAGCTGCAGGAGGTGATGAATTCACATGATCTGCAACAGCTGGAGGCTGATAAGGAACATATTGCAGTATGTCCAGATCAAACAACTCCACAGGGTTTTGTGGGATTTTGTCCTTAGGAGATTCATTGAACTTCACATGCAAGGTTTCTTCAACCATCTTTGTTCTGCAGTTGAACACTCTGTAAGCCTTGCAAGTGGATGAATACCCAACAAAATACCCTGCATCCACCTTAGAATCAAACTTTTGGAGTTGATCCTTTGTGTTGAGAATGTAACAAGGACACCCAAATGCTCTGAAGAATGAAATTAGAGGAGCCAAATGATGTAGAACTTCATAAGGAGTCTTCATCAACCTCTGATTCACTAAAGCTCTATTTTGCACATAGCATGCTGTGTTGACAGCTTCAGCCCAAAGGTCAGTGGCAAACCAGAGTCAGCCAACATGGACCTTGCAGCTTCAATTAGGGTCCTGTTCTTTCTCTCCACTACTCCATTTTGTTCTGGAGTCCTTGGGATGCTATACTGCCTCTTGATTCCTTTTGAAAGGTAGAAATCATCAAGTGTATGGTTTCTAAATTCAGTTCCATTATCACTTCTTATACACTTGACTGATAGGGAATACTGCTTCTCAACATACAACACAAAGTTAATAATTGTCTGAGCAGCCTCATCCTTTGAATGCAAGAAAAAGGTCCATACAAATCTGGAGTAATCATCCACAATTACCAGACAGTATTTCTTCTTTGCCATGCTCATTACTCTCACAGGACCAAAGAGATCCATGTGCAGTAATTGCAAGCAGGCAGTGGACTTTGGTTCTTCTATAGGAGGGAATGAAACTATGTGTGTTTTCCTTTTAAACAAGCAGTGCAGGTTTCATCACAGTGGAACTCCTTTATTGGTAGACCTCTCACTAAACTATTGTGGATCAGCTGATTCATGTTTTTGAGATTAACATGACCCAGCCTTCTATGCCACAGTTTAGATTCCTGAGGAGAGGCCTTGGAGAACAGGCAAGGATGACCTTTTAAATCAATCTTCTTTGACAAATCCAAGGCATATACTCTTCCTATCCTGTTGGCCTTCAAGAGAGTATGTTCATCCAATACCTTGTCAATCAGCCTCAGAACTTTGGAAGACAGAATCCGGCAGTTCTGGCTTGTGAAAAGTGCAACATGCCCTTTATCACACATCTGACTGACACTCAGTAGATTATACTTGAGATTCTCCACATGGTTAACATCATCAAATCTGATTTCTCCATTTGACACAAATCCTTTCCCGATGATGTAACCCTTAGCATCATTTCCAAATGAGACAAATCCCTTCTTTCCTTGAGAGTAGTCATTAAGAAGAGAACTGCTCCCAGTCATATGCATAGATCCTCCACTGTCTACATACCAGATGCTTCTTTGGCATGCTGAAGAACCCTGCATTTATCATAAGAAACTAGTTAGCTTTAGAGACCCAAACCTTTTTGGTTTTGGGTCTGTTTTCATCAACAGATTTAACCATAACTTGTTTCTCATGATTAACAGCTGATGAAGGTGGAGATGGTGCTGAAATGGATTTCTTAGATTTGGGCTTGGATTTCCTTTTCAGTGGTTTGATCACAGGTGCATCTAGTTGGTTAACTCTCCCCAACAAATGCTGAACCATCATAACAAGTTGTGTCTGATTTGTTGCTAAAGCCTTCAGCTCATTTGACACATCAGTACTTTTTTTGATGAGTTCCTGTGACCCACCATTTCCTCCTTCTTGAAATTCACAGACTATCTGATGTTTATCATGAGGAACACTATCAGCTGTTTTCTGATAAACCCCATCCTTCTTTTTGGATTTTGGTGAGGCCTTGGGTTTATCAGTTTGAGATGACTGTGGTACAAACTTGGTCTCAAACTCATTTTTCATTTTATTAATCTCTTCTTTAATGAGCTTATCTCTGTTGAGTTTGGAACCCTTTTTGTACCAGCATTCATCAGATAGATGATTGAATTTACCACATATTTCACATGGCTTATTCTTCATCTTGGATTGATCAACTGCTGAAGTGGAAACTACTGAAGGTGTGATCTTCAGTACTTTCCTCCTTTCAGTACTTGTGTTAAGTACTGAAGGATCGGTAACAACTGAAGACTTGTTCTTCAGCTGTTCTCTATCCGTCCTGAAAGACGTATGATAGATTCCTCAGCAGTTGTTAATCCTTTTATTTCAGCAGATTTGAAATGCTTTTCAGATGTTGTGACTTGCCCTTCAGTACTTGGAGTACTTTGAGGGACAACATCTGAATTGCTCAGCTTCATGTGTTTATCAGCATTTAAACCATCAGGCAATTGATTTGCTGAGATCTTAACACTGACTTCATCCTCTAATTTTGTATTATCATTTGAGGATGAATCACATGATGATGTGGTTTGGAAATTACTTTCACCTTCAGATTTTACTATTGATTTTGAAGTAAAATCAGTAGGTGGTGCAGTATGATTGTAACCTATTCCAAACTTCACATTTGAAGCTGTTTGCTTGCTGAGAAGCATTTCAAATCCCTTGCAGGATGTTACCCAGCGGTCACACTCAACTTGGGTAGCTGCAAGTGTCTCTTTGAGACTTCTGTGGTTCTCAAGTATGACCTCTACCTTAGCCTTTTCATCATTAAGTTGGCATTTAAGCTTGTAAATCTCATCATCTTTGTCATTAAGAGCAGACTCATACTCAGCTTTTCTTTTGGAAATAGTTTTCTCAAGCTCAAGATTTTGATTGATTAAAGCTACATTTGCCTCTCTAATAGAGACAAAGGCAGCTATGCATGATTCAGAACATAACTTGGCTTTAGCCTCAGAAGATACCTGGGTTACCTGTGAAGATGATGCATTGGAGCAGAACCCTCAGTAGACTCCAGGGCCATGAGAGCAAGATTCCCAAAAGGATGTTCACCACCATGTTGACCAGCACCAGCAAATAATTGCTCATTGAAACCAGAAAGATCATCTGGTAAGCTGCTCCAGTCAACAACTCCTGGTGTGAAGAAGCTGTGATGAGGTTGAGATTGTGATGGAGATGGTTGAGGCTCAGGTAGGGCTTGAGGTTGTTGTGCTATAGGAACTTGAACTGGATTTGGCTGTGGCATGTAATAGCAGGGATATGGATATGGCATTGGACCCTGAGGGACAAAATATGCAGGAGATTGAGGTTGTGAGTGATGACAAGAACTAGCAGGATGTTGCCCTTTGTTTTGTGAACTATTGCTTCTAAAGGTCACAAATGGTGCAGAGGAGTTAGATCCAGTTGATCTACACTCTCTTGCAAAGTGCCCAAGGCTGTGGCATTTGTGACACCTCAACTTACTCTTGTCAAAACCAACTTTGGTTTTGCCAGAGAGTCCTGGAAAATTCCTACCAGTTCTCTTGTAGAACTTTTGAGATCTGATATTGATCAAGGCCATTTGGCTCAAAACATCCATCTCTTCTAAATCATCATCAGCAATACCCATCAAATCATCCATGATAAAGCATAAATTATCACTATTACACCCAGAATGACTGTCAACACCAACAAATGCATGATCAGAACTGTTTGAAGAGAAATCTATATGCTCATCATAATGGCTTTTGATCCAGCATATTCTGACTCATGACCGACCAAGGCAGTGTTCCCTGGTACAAAGTCATCAGTGAGCTTTCTTGATGATGCCAGTTTCCTTTTCTGCTCTATCTCTCTTTCAAATGTAAGCAGTTTCCCATGGAGTTGGGTGAGAGATAGGCTATCCAGATTTGCACTGGAGCGTAGGACAATGGTGTATGTGTCCCATCTCTCAGGCAGTGATCTGAGGAATCTGTTGTTCATCTGGCTATTAGTATACTCATGCTTGACCATTTTCAGCTCAGAGATCAAGCAGGAGAAACGCTCAAACTGTTGAGTCAGTGTCTCTCCCTTCCTATGAGAGAATGTCTCATATTGTTGGGCGAGGATTTCTCTGTTGTTTGCTAAGACCTTATCAGTTCCTCCGAATTGTTCTTCAAAGCATTCCAGAGGTCATGAGCAGTTTCATGATGCATAAGCCCAGAATAGATTTCATTAGGCAGTGCCATGGCCAGAATTCCATGGGCTTTAGCATCAATCTCAAACAGTTTACGATCTTTATCTGAGTATTGCTCCTTCTTCTTCGGAAACATTTGGTTGGTCTCCGGATTGTTCACCATAGGCTTGTGTGGACCGTGAACCACAGATGTCCAACAACCTGAACTGTTAACAGACAGGTGATGGAGCATTCTTCATTGCCATATGTTATACTCACTCCTAACCAGCATCGGAGGCTTGGTTGAGGAGCCAGTATTGTGAGGGTCATTAGATGGAGTAGTCATTCTCAGATTCAAACCAATTCAATCAAGTTTCAACAGATTTAGCACAAAAACACAACAAACTCAGTATGAACCAAGAAGAAACTCAAATTGAATAACAAGAAGCAGCAGAAGATCAATCTCTATAACCAATTCTTGCAAATATGCTAATTCGATCAAACTTTAGATATCGAAATAGCAGTTTCAATGATCAATTGTTAAACCGATCAATGATTAACCTGCTCTGATACCATTTGACAGGATCAGTGATCTAAGTTTGATCAATTAAAGTTGAATTGCAGCGGAATTAGAACAAGAATTAGACAAATATAGCAAGAACACAATAGATATTCAATGAAACAGTACACGGTTATAGAGAAAGAGGGTTTTCTGCAAAAGGGATAATATCATTCATGCACAAATGCTTCGGTATATCAGCCGCTAAGCTTCGCAGGTTACAATTAGGTCAACATTCCTTATATAAAGGAATATGACGTCTGCTGATGTCACTTGATAGTGAGTGACATTTAACAGAATTATTACAAACAACTGAAAGTAAGCAAACTACTGAGAATGTTCACAAAAACTGAGAACATCTCAGAGTATGCTAAGTACAAGATGAAACTAAAACTACTGAAACTACAATACTGATTACAAGAAACATAAACTACTGATTACAAAAGAACTGAAAGGAAAATATAACTACTGAAAGGAAACCATCACAACTACTGAAGAGGTCTTCTTCAGCTGTTGTGACAACATCTGAAACTTGGTCTTCAGTCTTTGTCTTCAGCTTTTGTCTTCAGACTTTGTCTTCAGTTCTTTAACTTCAGACTTTGTCTTCAGACCTTGTTATCAGTTGATGTCTTCAGCTGTTGCAGACTACTTCAGTTGTTGTAATGTCTGTGGGACTTAAAGGTTTTTCTGATCAGGCTCATTGGTTCTTTTGGTCCAACAGAACCAATGTTGAATGCTAATATAATATACATACGATATATATATACATGTACAAACAACCCGAAAACCTTAAACCCCAATCAACCTTCAAAACAAAACATACATGCGTGCACCCCCATCAAAATCGCACGAGTACATTAAACTATAAATATCTACATACCTCGTAGAACTATATATACACAAAGAAAGCACACACATATGTATATATCGCAGGATATATACACTACGCAGAAACACAGACCAAACATATTCACGGCTATCACACACGTAAGAACACACACACCCATACACGCACCCTGTAAACACATCTGGAACATGCACGCACAAACCAGAAACATTCGCGCACTGAAACACGCACTTGAACAAACACCGTAAACCATAAGAACTCACAAAATCAGCACACACATAAAACAGTGCAGCCGAGACCCGAAACAAAGAGATAACCACCGAGAACAAAACCGCATTTAAAACCGTAACCCGAAACTCGAAACCGATCGTTCGAACAAACGGCAGAGCGTACCGTATGGCCGACGAGAGGCTGTGGTTACAAGCGATGTATTGTCGGAGACCAACGGTTGCGAGATGACTTGCCGGAGAGAGTTAACCGCCACTAGCGAGGCTCCCAAGATGGAGTGTCGGGAGAGAGCAGAAAGCTATCGTAAGGGGGGTTGTTGGAAGGGAAGAAAGGTTGCCGGAGCAGGTTGGCGTTGTTAATTTGAAGGCTACCGTCAATTTGAAGAAAGGGAAGAAAGGTTGTCGCAAGGGAAGGGAAGGCTGCCATCAAGTGGGGGGCTTAGCTAGGGTTGCTATGAAGGATGCGATGTCAATTTAAAGGGAGACCGAGGAGATTACAGTTTCATAGATGAGTTGGTGTAAAAGTTACACCTAGGTCCTCCAAGATCACCTAAATTGCATTTTTAGTTTAATTAGTGTTTGTTTATTTAGAGTTAATTATTAGAATTAAATATACTAAAAATAAAAAACCTTTTTATTAATCAAGTGAAATTGATTAATTACAAAGTTGTGGGGAGTTACGTTAACCTGTAACACCAGAAAAGTTACAAAAGAGAAAGAAAAGAAAAGAAAAAGAGAAGTATAAAGAAAAAAATGTGAAATAATCCATGTTAAGGGTTAAAGTTATGCAAGAGGCAAACTTTATTATAATTATGTTTAAAAAGTGGGCATGGCCGCCCACACTTCTGCTCACCAACTGCTCGACCGCAGAAAAGAAGAAAAGCAAAGCTTCCATCGGTTGTTAGAGAGAAGAAGAAGAAGAATCGGCTAGAAGGTGAGTTTTTGTGTTTTTTGTTCGGTTTCAGCTGAATTTTCAGCTTGTGGACCGAGTCTTATGTGTTTCTCTGTGTTCGGTGGTGTGTTTTTGGTGTGTTTCGGTGTTTGAACTCCAAGTGCTCTCGAGTTTGGAGGAATTTTACTCGAAGGCTGCTGTAGGTAGTTCTAGATCCCTGGTTTTTCAGTTTTAAACCTGTTTTGGGGCTGAAATGTATAAATTACCATTTTATAACTATTCAGTATGTTGAACCGTATGTATTACCATCTGTTTTATGTGGGTATGTGTGTTTGTGAATGTTTGACCGAATTATGAGGTTGTATGCTTGTTTTATGTGCTTAGTATGCTAGATTTGGGCCAAGGATATGTTAGGATGATGATCGGGAACTGAAATTAGTGTAAGTTAGAACTGGCATAGTGCCCATGCGCCCAAACTGCCCATGCGCCTAAATTTTACATGCGCCCAAGTATCCATGCGCCTGCATAGTACTCATGCGCCTACATAGTTCCCATGCGCCTAAGTTTTTTTGCCCATACGCCTAAGTGTTTGCCAATGTGCCTAAGTTTTCCCATGCGCCCAAGTACCCATGTGCCTGCATAGTACTCATGCGCCTACATAGTACCCATGTGCCTAAGTTGTTCCAATGCGCCTAAGTTTTTTCCCATGCGCCCAAGTGTTCCCACGCGCCCAACTGTCCGTGCGCCTGCATAGTGCCCATGCGCCTACATAGTGCTCAGGCACCTAAGTTGACTTAGAATTTTTCTAAAATTTTGGGAAAAATGGAAATTTATGATTAAGCTCTGGAATGTTTGGTGGGTTATGTTTGTTCATGTTATGCAAGTTTGTGGCGTGTTATTGATGTTCCTTATTATGTATTATTACGTGACTTTACGTGGTGTGTTATGCTCTTGTACGTAAAGTATTATCATAAACGAAGCAGAAGATTAAAAATAATGAAAAGTGGAACATAACGAATGAATGAAAGTCTTGCAAGCAAATTAAAAGAGGTTCACAACTCAATGAAGAGTTGTTAGCTCAACTGTGTGCAATGTAGCGTGCGATCTTGGCTAACCCATGAGGGTGTACACACAGGGGGGTCAGTCTTAATGACTGATCCATACGTGTAAAACGAGATCCTTGTCGCTTAACCCCAAGAATGAGGTGGCTTCATGCCTAATGATGGGGTATGGTTTATGATAGGATCTAGATAGAAGTGAAAGATAATGAAAAAGTGCGAAATTCACGATTATGAACGATGATAAAAGATAATAATGATATTATCAAGATGTATATATGTTGTGTGATCACGAATGAAAGTAAAGGAAAGGTTTTTACTAAAGGTAAAGTATTTTATTATATAAAACTAGAACTCACACAGCAACGCTGACTTTTTATGCATTTTCAGTTGCCAGGTAGTTTGTTGCTGATGATGGCACGAGGGTGAAGCTACTTGGTAGGAAAAGATTGACATCCATCTCATGCAATAATAATGATGTTGTTTTGTAATACAACTAAGTGACATTTTGTAATCTTTTAAACGATGATGTATTACTTGGCAAATATATTTATTAAAGCATGAGATGGTTTTTGATGAATTATTCTGCTGCAATATTTTATTTACTTAATAAATCTTAGTATGTTTTGATATAAATAAGGTTGTGATTGACCAACTGTGTTTGGTTCCCGGGAACGAGGCCTTACAAGTTGGTATCAGAGCCAAAGTTTAAGAGAAATGGGTAAATATTTTCAAAACCTAAACTTAAACTGAGAATAGGACCGAATGGAGGGATGTCAGCCTAAGTAGCTATATGCCATCAGGTAATTTATTTCTTAAGGTTAACCGGTAGTATGTGAGTGTGCTATCTGATTTATGTGCTCTTAGTAGATTTGGATACTGACGTAGTCAGGATAGGCAATGCTTGGGGGATGAAGAGTAAATTAAGTGGCTAATCACAACTGGCCACTGTAATTAGGGACTTACTATACTTGACACAATCCGAGCTATTATCTTGAATGACCGTGTTGGTGTTTGAAACTTATAGTGTTTAAAGGATGGCAGGTGGTAGATCTTCGAAGGCTTCTCGAGGAGGTATGCAGGGTGGTCGTGGTGCTAGGCCACGTGTCACTGGGAATAAGGCTAAGGCTGCTGAGACGGCTCCTGTAAGGCGGTGATGAGAGTGCTAATTTGAGAGCCTTTATGAAGGGGCAGTTATGGATGAAGTTCATCAGGTCATGTAGACGATCTTGCCATCTGTGGTGATCGAGGTTATTCGTGCAGTGAGGGAGGATGAAAAGAGAGAGGAGGAGAGAGGAGGACCGTTGGGAGAGGGGGCAAGGAGAGAGGTTCAGGTGAAGGGCAGCAACCAGAGACTGAGATGGTTGTCTCCAATGACGATAAGGAGGAGGAAGTAGTGCAGGATATGGTTAAGGGGTGTAGTTATGGGGCATTCCAGAGATGCAAGCCCCCAACTTTTGATGGGAATGGTAATGCTGCTGTTGCTCACCGATGGGTGAGGGAGATAGAGGTGGTGCTCGATATTAGTAATTGCTGAGAGGACCAGAAGGTGAAGTTTGCTACCCACTCATTTGTAGACTCGGCCTTATGCTGGTGGGACAACATTATCTAGGCCGAGGGTAGTAGGGCGATTGGGAGGATGAGGTGGAGTGAGCTGAAGAAGTTGGTGATTGAGGAATTTTGTCCTCATAGGGAGCTCAACAAGATTAAGAGAGAGTTCCTACAACTGGATTCGGGAACCATGACACACCAGCAATACATGACTAAGTTCAACGAGATGGCAAGGCTGGTGCCGGATCAGGTGACACCGGTGTCAAGGAAGATCAAGAGGTATATCTAGGGTTTGCTGGCAGATATCCGCAGGCAAATGATCGTTGCCCGGCCGAGTACTTTTAGGTCGGTGGTTGATCTGGCAGGGAGGTTGTATGATAAGAGAGAGGTGGTAGTGGTAGAGGTGAATAAGAAGGGTGGTGATGCCAGAAACTAGAATAGGAAGCGGTTTGGTCGTGGTGGTTTCACTCCAAATAACAAGAGGGAAAGGGTGGATGATCGATGGGTGGTAGCATCAGGTACGGGAACGAAGAGGTGTGGTAAGTTCGGGAAGGAACATACCGGGGAGTGTAAGTGGGGACTGAATCTCTGCTTCAAGTGTGGGAAGCCCGGTCATATGGAAAGAGAGTGTAGGGTCGTATGATGTTATAACTATGGTGAAGTGGGCCATCTGAGCAGGGATTGCAAGATGCCAAGGGCCGAGAGCTCCGGGGTGAAGAAAGGGGTCGAGAAGGAGGGACCGAAGGCAAAAGCCAGAGCATTCACGATGACCCGGGAGGAGGCTAGGGTGGACCCCGATGTTGTGTCAGGTATGTTCCAAGTAAACCAAACTTATGCCTCTGTATTATTTGATTCTGGTGCTAGTAATAGTTTTATTTCTGCTGCCTTCTGTGCTAAATTGCCTGTTAGGAGTTGAAAGATTGATGAGCCCTTCGATGTAGAAACTACCATTCGTAAGTCTACCAGGCTTTTTGATCTGATAGAGAATTATGACATAGAGTTGGAAGGCCATAGGTTCTCTGCTAAATTATTTATGATGCCCCTAGGTGGATTCAATGTGGTTCTAGAGATGGATTGGTTAGCAGCCTATGAGGCAAATATTGTGTGTCGCAAGAAGATGATTCGATTGACTGCACCTGATGGGAGTTCGGTGATGATCTACGGTGATCGAGTTACTACGGTTCCGAAGGTGATTTCGATGGTGGTGGCAGAGAAGTGCGTGAAATATGGATGTAGTGCCTACCTGCCTTACGTGAAGGATGTGGATGCATTAGTACCATAATTGTCTAACGTACCAGTTGTGTGTGACTTTCCAAACATGTTCCCAGAAGATTTACCAGGTGTGCCACCAGACCGCAAAATCGAATTCCAGATCGACTTGATACCTGGTGCTCAACCTGTTGCCAAGGCACCTATTAATTGGCTCCGTCTGAAATGAAGGAACTGATGTTTCAGTTGCAAGAGTTGTTGGACAAAGGGTTCATTCGACCGAGTATCTCTCCCTGGGGTGCTCCAGTCTTGTTTGTAAAGAAGAAGGACGGTGGTATGAGAATGTGCATCGACTACCGTGAGTTAAACAAGTTGACGGTGAAGAACCGATATCCACTACCCAGAATTGATGAATTTTTTGATCAGCTCCAAGGTGCCAGTTGGTTCTCGAGGATAGATCTCCAATTTGGTTACCATCAGTTGAAGGTGAAGGAGCAAGATATCCCTAAAATAGCTTTTCACACGCGTTATGGACACAACGAGTTTCTCATTACTTCTTTGGGTCTAACTAACGCGCCAGCTGCCTTTATGGATTTGATGAACCGGGTGTGTCAGCCGATGTTAGATAAATCAGTGATTGTGTTTATCGATTATATCCTGATTTATTCAAAGAGCAGAGCATGCCAGTTACATCCATGAGGTAGTGGAGACACTTAGAAGAGAGAAGCTATATGCTAAGTTCTCCAAATGCGCTTTCTGGTTGTGCGAGGTTCAGTTTTTGGGTCATGTAGTAAATTCCAAAGGGATCATGGTAGACCCGACAAAGGTGGAGGCAGTGATGCAGTGGAGGTCTCCAAAGACGCGCTCCGAGATCCGCAGTTTCTTGGGTTTAGCTGGCTATTATAACAGATTCATTCAAGACTTTTCTAAGATAGCCTCACCATTGACCAAGCTGACCCATAAGGATGTGAAGTTTGTATGAGGTCTGGAACAGGAGAACGCTTTTGAGGAGTTAAAGACAAGATTGACTCAAGCTCCTGTCTTGACGTTACCCGAAGGGAATGAAGACTTGGTGGTCTATTCAGATGCTTCTTATTCATGATTGGGTTGTGTGCTGATGCAACGGGGAAGGGTTATAGCCTATGTGTCCCGACAATTGAAAGTCTATGAGGTTAATTACCCTACTCATGACCTAGAGCTAGCAGTTGTGGTCTTTGCATTGAAGATTTGGAGGCACTACTTGTACGGGATGATGTGCACTATCTTCACTGACCACAAGAGCTTGAAGTATTTCTTTGAGCATAAGGACCTCATTATGAGGCAAAGGAGGTGGTTAGAGTTTATCAAGGATTATGATTGTGAGATCCACTACCATCCGGGCAAGGCCAACGTAGTGGCGGATGCCCTTAGCCGAAAGGAGAGATCCGAGTCAATCCGGGTGAAAGCTTACTAGTTGGTGATGACCTCCGATGTGATGACATAGGTCAAGGGGTTCCAAGATGAGGCGTTGAAAGAAGAGCGCCTTAACTCCAAAAGGATGAGAGGTCTAGTCTCGGAGTTGGGTGAGAACACTCTCGAAGTTAGAACCCGTTTCGGGCGGATGTGGATCCATTGTTATGGAGACCTACGGGGGAAAATCATGGATGAAGCTCATAAGGCTTGATACTCTATTAATCCTGGTGCTACAACAATGTATCATGATATGAAGTAAGATTACTGGTGGTCGGGTATGAAGCGCGATGTCGGGGAGTATGTGAGTAAGTGCCTTACTTGCTTGCAAGTGAAGGCTAAGCATAAGAAGCCATACGGGAAGATCCAACCTTTGGATATACCCGAGTGGAAATGGGAGCACATCACTATGGACTTCATTACGAAGTTACCACGTACGACAAAGGGGTACGATGCCATATAAGTGATAGTTGACCGTTTGACAAAGAGTGCTCACTTTCTACTGATCCGCGAGACGTATTCATCTGAGAGGTTGGCGGATCTGTTCATCAAAGAGATTGTGAGTCGTCATTGTGTACCAGTGTCTATCGTGTCTGACCGTGACACTCGGTTTACATCTATATTTTGGAAGAAATTTCATGACGCGATGGGGACGAGGTTGCACATCAGTATGGCTTATCATCCTCAGACGGATGGTCAGTCAGAGAGAACCATATAGACATTTGAGGATATGCTCTGAGCATGTGTTATTGATTTTGGAGGAAGTTGGATGAACACTTACAGTTAGCTGAATTCTCATACAACAACAGTTATCATGCCAGCATTTGTATGACACCATATGAGATGCTATACGGTAGGAAGTGTAGAACGCCCGTATGTTGGGGTGACATTGGACAGAAGGAATTATGAAGCGTTGAAGTGAGCGAGGCTATGACTGAAAAGTTGGAGAAGATCAAGGCCTTTATGAAGGCAGCAAAAGATAGGCAAAAGTCGTATGCTAACAAGAGGCGTAGAGTGATTGAATTCAAGGTGGGTGATAAAGTTATGCTGAAGGTTTCACCTTGGAAGGGGATCATTCGATTCAGAAAGCGGGGTAAGCTGAGCCTGAGGTATATAGGACCTTTCCGAATCATTGCTCGAGTAGGAGAGGTGGCCTATAGGTTGGAGCTACCCGATGAGTTAAGTGGGATTCATCCAACATTCCATGTATCTCATCTGAGAAAATGCCTAGCTGATGAAGATATGATTATACTACTGGAGGATATTGAAGTGGATGAACGACTCAATCACGTAGAGCAACCAATGGCAATCATTGACCGAAAAGAGAAGAGATTGAGCAATAAAGTGGTTCCACTGGTGCGAGTACAATGGAGGCACAGGAAGAGATAAGATAGCCTTATCCACAATTGTTCAAGGAGTGACAGGTTTCGGGAATGAAACCTATATAAAGGGGTGGACTTGTAACACCCGAAAAGTTACAAAAGAGAAAGAAAAGAAAAGAAAAGAAAAGAGAAGTATAAAGAAAGAAAGGTGAAATAACCCAAGTTGAGGGGTTAAAGTTGTGCAAGAGGCAAACTTTATTATAATTATGTTTAAAAAGTGGGCATGGCCGCCCACACTTCTGCTCATCAACCGCTCGACCGCAGAACAGAAGAAAATCAAAGCTTCCATCTGTTTTTAGAAAGAAGAAGAAGAAGAATCTGCTAGAAGGTGAGTTTTTGTGTGTTTTGTTTAGTTTTAGCTAAATTTTCAGCTTGTGGACCGAGTCTTATGTGTTTCTCTGTGTTCGGTTGTGTGTTTTTGGTGTGTTTAGGTGTTTGAACTCCAAGTGCTCTTGAGTTTGGAGGAGTTTTACTCGAAGGCTGCTGTAGGTGAGTTATAGATCCCCGGTTTTTATGTTCTAAACTTGTTTTGGGGATGAAACTCATATAAATTAGCATTTTATAACTATTCAGTATGTTGAACCGTATGTATTACCCTCTGTTTTATATGGGTATGTGTGTTTGTGAATGTTTGACCGAATTATGAGGTTGTATGCTTGTTTTATGCGCTTAGTATGCTAGATTTGGACTAAGGATATGTTAGGATGATGATGGGGAACTGAAATTAGTGTAAGTTAGAACTGGCATAGTGCCCATGTGCCCAAACTGCCCATGAGCCTAAGTTTCCCATGTGCCCAAGTATCCATGCGCCTTCATAGTACTTATGCGCCTACATAGTTTCTATGCGCCTTAGTTTTTTTGCCTATACGCCTAAGTGTTTGCCCATGCGCTTAAGTTTTCCCATGCGCCCAAGTACCCAAGCGCCTGCATAGTACTCTCATGCCTACATAGTGACTGGGTTTGAGAATGATATTCTCGGTTGATGTGACTCAACCTAGGATCGAATATGTGGACTGAGTCAATAATATAGCAGCAGAATTACTATATTAAAGAACATTAACTGCTGTAGTAAACGCCTGAATGTAAGAGAATCAAGAACCGAAGTAAATGTTGTAAAATATTATGGATATTACTGCTGAAATCAACAACCTTACAAAGTTAGGGTATGTGACCCTATTTATAAGCTTATTCATTGCCTGTACAAAAGACTAAACCAACCCTGATCTATACAAGAGAATCTAGTCTAAGTACAAAATAAATCAGTGTAAGTTGTTCATCTGCATTAGTTCATGCGGGTGAACAAGTCTTCTCAGCATTTGTGTTTGCTCACCCGCATTAGTTCATGCGGGTGAACAAGTCTTCTCAGCATTTGTTGTTGTTCATCTGCATGGACTAATATGGGTGAACACTTCTTGTCAGCATTTCTTCAGTTCATCTGCATGGACTAATGCGGATGAACACTTCTGTTTAGCATTAGTTGTCTTGATCCGCATTTGTTAATGCGGGTAAACAAACACTTTTCCGCATTCGTTCACTTGTCATCCGCATTAACAAATGCGGGTGCTTTATACTTGTCTTTTCTTGTCTTTTGTTTTCTGTTGTTTTCTGTAATTGATGTTTTCCAACGAGAACAACCTCCAACCACTTCTTGAGTTGGCAAGTATGATCCTTTCAGGGTCTAACAATACTCCCCCTAAGGATTATACTGCCTAGGTTCCTCAAGAGTGTGATGGTGGTGGTGGTTGTGAAGATTATGGTCGGTCTTGATGTGATGTCTTCTGTTGGACTGTTGTTGGAGAGATTGTTGCAGCATCTTCATGATGTACCTTAGGTTCTGCAAGGGAAGGATTGAGGATTGCCTTTATCATGTTTGAAAAATCCCTAGCTTCCTTCATTTTTTCTCTACTGAGCACATGAATCTTCATCTCACTCATTGTATGAATAGTAGCAATGGGCATTTGTTTCAAAGAGATGGGTTCCCAAACTGAAATAGAAGATAACCCATCTCTATGAATCACCAGTCAACCATTAGCATCAACTTCCAACTTGACAATATTGCCCATCTGCATTGGCACCTTTCTCTTCTTCCTTTATTCCCTTTTGTTGTTGATTCTGTCAAATGCCAGCTTCAAGATCTTAACACACTTTAACATAAACTCCAGATAATCTTCAGTAGCTTTATTTTTAAGGGCTCTGAAGTGTCTTGTGAAGATATAGTGTATGTAAGACTCATCTAGCAGTCTGACCTCATAACCACTGAAAATTCTGATCTCTAGGGCTTCTTTTCCTTCCCACTTTCTCTCAATCACCAACTCATAGGATTCTTCATCATAGTACACATTGGAAATTGGTTTGGTTTTGTGAGTTCCAGCAATCATTTTTCGTTTTAATGATTCCGTTGGTTTCACATGCAGCTCAGGGAACACTACCTATTCTGCCTCTTTCTTCTTCTTTGTTCAAGGGGATTTCTGAAAGATTTTTCTTTTCTAGTACAGATGGCGTTTAGAGACTTGAAGTTGTTGGTTCTCTTAAACATCTTCAGAATATCCTCAAATTCATAACCCCTATACATTCCATCATAGTTGATTAGATCTAACTCAGCCAATTCTTTTAAGTCATGGACTTTCATGGCATTGACTAAGGCTGTATATTCTGTAAAGAAATGCACCAGGCCTGAGATTCTCTTGACCATGAACATATTCCAGCTGCTATCATACTTCCAGGCAATGATTTTGACATCTGTTTTGCCTTTGGGAGTAGATACCCCTCTAATCATCTCAACAGTGGTTAAACCCTCTTGAAGTTTCAGTTGTGAAGGTTCAATGAACCACTCTGGGTTTTTGTGTAGAATAGGGGACAGAACATCTTTGTCTTTTGTAGTCAATTGTACATCTTGTGTAGAAGATCTTGTTCTGGGCTTCTAGGCAATTACTTCTTCTTCAATTGCTTTCATTCTATCTTTCTTTTCATTAATCATTCTTAACATAGCAGCCCAAAGTGAATTAGTCTTCATGTTTCCTAACTTTCTTTTTGTATATCCCTGTTTGTTGAGATAATCCTTCATTTCCCTATCTGACATGTTATAGGGATCAGGAAAAACAAACTGTTGGACATCTTTCTTTGCTGTTTTGAGGATAGAGGATGTTGTCTTTTCAGTCTCTTTTGTTTTCTCATATTCTGTTACATATGTAGGATCTAGCAGCTTTTCCATCTTCTTTACCTCCTTAATAATCTCCTCATATGTCATGTTAAACACAGTGTCAGCATCATAACCATGATTTATTAGATACATGGCATAAATCATGAGATCATCAGACTTTGCTTTTTCAATCATGCTTTCTACTGATGGCTCAATAAATGCAGGGCTATGCACATCATTGGATTTCTTAGTTTTGTCATCTTCATTCTTTCCTTCTTCTAACATTATGATTTCCAGAGTTTGTTGTAGCTTTTTTTCTGCTTGTTCATGTTCTTCTAAGAATTTAGCAATTGCTGCCAAGCTTCTTCGATCATCTTTTGCTTTTTTTTTTGGGTTGTTCTTCCTCAACCATAGGAAGTTGTCCTTTTGCTTTTTCAGTCAAGTATTTCCTTTTTCTGGTGTATGTGATCACTCTTGGTCCTGATGTTGAAGTTACATCAGTTTTGGCATGTTGTTTTTCTTCAATAGCCTTAAGCTCAGCAGTGATTCTTTGTTGTTTAGCTTCTTGTCTGTTCAATTTAGCTGTTACCTTTTCTTTGAATTCATCACAAAATCTATTGATTAAACATTGTTGTTCATCAGTCAATACAACAGCAGGAACAAGCTGCATTCTCAGTTCATCTTCTATTGACACATGTTGTGATGGAATTACAATTATAGACTCAGAGGGGGATTTGGTGTTTTTGATGTAATCCCATAATTCCTCATCTATAATGAATTCACTTGAAGAGAATTTTTCCATGTCATCTATTAGTTCTTTCATCATGGCCTCTTTTTCATTAGATGGATCAGAATGTACTACCGTCTCCCAACTATCATCATCCCTAACACCACTAGTTTCTTGTTGTTGTGAATGAACTTCCTTATCTGTTTCTTCAGCTTCATGTTCTGTTGCTTCTCTTCAAATTCAGCCTTTAATTGAGCAATGAGTTCCAATTCATCAATTCTTTTCTTCAAAGCCTCATTTTGTTTGTTCATATTAGCAATAAGTTCTGTTTGTATCTCCAACATGTGTTCTTGATCTTCCATAGCTACAGTTTGAATAGCCATAGTGTCCACATGACCACTGATTTCTTCTCTTGACATCTCTAAAGAGGCTTTTAATTGTTTGATCTCCTCATCTTTTGTTCTCAAATCAGCATCATACTTGGCTTTTAATTCACTTAGTTCTTTCTCCTTTTCATCCAACTCTAGGATTCTATCATAGATTATCCCTGCCCTTCTATCCAAAGTCTTCTCCATTCTAGACATTTTGGCTAAGAGATCAGATATCATCCTATCTTTTTCATCAGGTCTGTTCACCTCTGATTCTGCAAAGCTCTCAGAAGGAGCATCTTCAGATGCAAGTTGTCTCTGTGGTAGAGGCACAATATGTTGATTATCTTCTTCATCATCAGAAGATTTAGAAGATTTTGAGGAACTGGTAGATTCACCAGAACTCCCAGCCTCAGCAACTGCTTCATGTGGTGAGCTGTCTTGTGAATCTTCTTGTATATAAATTGGAGATAATGATTGTGGGATAATTGGATCAACCCTCTAAGGGGATAAAATAGCAGTTTCTTGTAGTGTGAGGATCACCAATCAAAGGTGACACTGGTATAATGTGTTCTTCAGTTTTTGCATGCTCATCAACATGGTGTTGATCATGAGCAGTAGCCTGCTCCACTGATTGTTCTGGAGCTTCTTCTTGAACATTTACTTCAAGAATTGGTTCATCATCAGGAACATCAGCTGCCATTTCTTGTGCAGGTTCCTTAATAGGAATATCATCATGTACAACCGGTTCTTGGTGTTGTAGTTGTTCCTCATCCATTGGCACATCATTTTGGGGATCTATTTGTTGTTGCATCCAAGGTAAGAGTGGAATGAAAGCACCATTATAGAAGTTTCTTGGGTCTCTCTTCTTGATGTACTTCAAAGATTTGGCATTATAATGAGGAACTTCAAGAATGGGGTTCTAAAACCAGATCAGGAAAGGCTTCATTAATAAGACACTGAATGAATCTAGGGTACATTAAGAACATATTCCTTCTCCCCTCTTGAATATTTGACATCATTCCATTAAAGACATACGCTGAAAAGTTGTAGGGTCTGTTAGAGCAGAGGGCACAGACCAGTGAAGATGTAGTTAATGGTATGTCATTCCACCCAGTTTTTCTTTTAGATAGGCAGTGTTGGATATAATGAATGAGAAGCCTCCATTGCAAATCAACCAATCCTTTCACTATCTGTTTTGCCTCAAATCCTCCTTCATATCCAATGTCAGCAAAGAATGACATGATATCTTCTTCATCAAATTCAGTTGGAGAATTTAGATCATCTTGAAATTGAAGGCTTTCTCTAACAGATTGTTCTGATATCACCAGAGTGTGATCATCAGATATTCTTTCTGAGATTGCTTTCTCTCCATCAATATCCAAAGCTTCTGCATTTCCTTAGAAAGATCTGATGTAATTCTCATAGATTACAGGTCTCACTGATATGGCATGAGCCACTCTTGTTGTGGCTATGAACCTGATCATGTCTCTGAGTCCCTCAGCTTCTGGGACATAAGAATCAAGAAAACCACTGACATTATGGAGCTTGCTCCAAGTCAGGTTAGCCATTATGTAATCTTTTAGATAACAATACTTTGATTTAATCAGACAATGTTGTTTGTTTTGATGTTGGATTTGAACAAAATGAAGCTTGATTAGAGTAGATTTGAACTCAGAAGAAGAACGGTTTTCTGGTACTCGACTCACTATAAAAGTTCACTCAAAAATTTGAAAAGTAATAAATGACTCACATTAAATGAGTACTTATAATACATTTCACAATTTTCACAAAGATTTTACCAAGTGTTGAAAGTTCTGTACTGTAGCAAATGTGCATATAAAATTTCTATGGGCGCATTCACTATAGCAAATGCTGATGATCAAATTAAGTTTGTCAGCATTTACTGTAACAAATGCGGAAGAGTTAATTTTATCTATCCGCATTTACTGTAGCAAATGCGAGTGACCAAAGTTATCAGCATTCATTGAAAATTCTCAGCACTGTAGCAAATACGGAAGAACTAATGACATGTCCGCATTTACTGAGATGTGAGTGAACAAAGCAACTTATCAGCATTCACTGTAGCAAATGCGGGAGAACAAATGACTTGTCCGCATTTACTGAGATAAATGCAGGTGACCAAAGTTAACATCGGCATTTCATGTAGCAAATGCGGGTGAACAAATTACTTGTCCGCATTTACTGTAGCTAATGCAGGTGAACAAAACACTTGTCCGCATTTACTGTAGCTAATGCGGATGAACACTTTTTTTGTCCGCATTAGTTTACTTGTACAAAAATAGTTACCCGCATTGGTTAAATGGCAGGGTTACCTTCACCCGCCTTAACCAATGCACTTATCCGTATTAAATTTTATACTTGGTCAAAAATTAATGTTTTTGCAGTGGCTGAATCTGATTGGTTTGTACAGCTGCTTCTGATTTTATGAAGATGAGTCTACATTTTTGTTGTTTTCTGAAGATTTTGCAGATTCGGAGATTGTCAATTCTTGCTTGGATTGTCAAGTATCTTTGATGTGACACAGATTCCCAACTTAACTGATTTTGGAGCATATGCATCTTCTGAAGATAATTATGGAGTAATTTCCATACAGACACAATCAATTTGACAAAGTTGTCAATTTAATGTTTGCAAATTTCATGTTTTTGTAAATATTTCCTTTTTTAAAAAAATTTTATTACTCCCCCTAAAGTTTATATCCATGCGGGATAAAAACTTTAAATGAAATTTTAGGACAATATTTTTGAACTGTTTAATTGTTTTGCACTTTTGTTTGAAATTTTTGGATCATATCAATCTTATGTTTCATAAGTGGAAGTTGTCATGAGCTTATTGATTGAAGGTATATTTGTCCTCTTAAACTCATGCTTGGTCAATATTGTAATGCATGTGATTTTTATCATGTTTTGATTTAATAAAACATTCAACATGAACCTCACACTCATAAGCATAGCAAGATCAACTACCCTCATGTACTGTATGGTAGAACTTTTTCACAACTTTGAATACCTGGTCATTTAAATTATGAAACCTCATTCATTTTGGTAAGGGGGATCCACTTTGGGATTCTTTTACCTGATCCTTATTTTATTTGATCCACATTGGGATTCTTTTTGCTCTTCACTTTGGAAGGTGATCCACTTTGGGATTCTTTTTGTTATATTCTGTTTTATTTATCACCCGTATTGGATGTGTTCCACATTGGGACTCTTTTTGGATCTAGACATCAGCACTATGTGCTTGTTTCCCCAGGTCTTTGCTCAGCAAAACAAAGGAGAAACTGATGTTAATGAGATTCATAAGGTATCATGACCTGGTGTGTTTAGGTTACTACACATACATACACTTGGATAGGTTAGATACATATATGCTCTGAGATGATGCATTCATAGTTGAATGTGATCTTTAGTGTATCACATCATTTATCTTCTATTCCAAGTTGAGCCTACCCACATATCAGGTAAGTCATGTCAGTCTTTCAAGATATTGAATTAAGCACAGTGAATGATATAACGACTATAATTATATCATCTCCCTTAAGAAGTACAAAACAAGGACTTCAACAAAAATTGATTTCTTTTGGTAATTTTGTGAATTTATTGATGTTAATCAAGGTTAATCATGCCGATTGATTGGACTAAGAATTCAAACCGACTTTGGTCAAATTCCTTAGTAAATATATCAGCTAGCTGATTGTCTGTGTTAACCTGAATCAGCTTGATTAAACCTTTTTCAGCGCAGTCTCTCAAAAAATGATATCTAATTTCAATATGTTATGTTTTTTAGTGCTGAACAGGATTGTTTGTTATGAAGACTGCAGCAGTGTTGTCAATATGAATTGGTGTGTGCAAGAAATTGAAACCATAATCAAGCATCTGGTTTTGAATCCAGAGAACTTGAGAGCAACAAGCTGATGCTGCTATGTACTCAGCTTCAGCTATCGATACAAAAACATTGGTATGTTTCTTGCACTGCCATGACACCAGTCCGGGACCAAGAAATTGACAACCGCCAGATGTGGATTTTCTGTTGAAATTGCATCCCCCGTAGTCACTATCAGTGTATGCATAGAGATTGAAGTCTCCAGACTTTGGATACCATAGACCAAGAGCAGGTTTGCCCTTAAGATATCTGAATATCCTCTTGACTGCATTCACGTGAGATTCCTTGGGATCTTCTTGATACATGGCACATACATAAACACCAAACATAACATCAGGTCTACTGGCTATTAAATACATAAGTGAACCAATCATGGATCAATAAAGAGTCTGATCAACAGATTTGCCATCTGCGTCTGGGACAATCTTCACTTTTGTATCAACAGGTGTTCTGATGGACTGACAGTCAGCAAAGTGAAACTTCTTCAACATTGATTCCACATATTTTGACTGGTTGATGAAGATTCCACTGGATGTTTGTTGTACTTGAAGACCTAGGAAGAATGTGAGTTCTCCCATAGCACTCATCTGAAATTTTGAATGCATAAGATCTTCAAAGTCTTTGTAGAGTTGTTTGTTGGTGGAGCCAAATATGATATCATCCACATAAATCTAGACAAGCAGCATCTCATTCCCTTTTCTCTTTCTGAAAAAAAGTCTGGTCAATCTTCCCTCTTTCATAACCATGGTCAAAAAGAAAGGATGACAGAGTCTCATACCATTTTTGAGGAGCTTGATGTAAGCCATACAAAGCTTTATCAAGCTTGTATAACCTGTGAGGGAAATCAGGATCCTCAAAGCCTGGAGGTTGACTCACGTAGACTTCTTCAGAGATCTTTCCTACAAAAATGCACACTTTACATCCATTTGATAAACTGTGAATTTCATGGATGCATAGTATGCAAGAGAGAGTCGTATGGCTTCTAATCTAGCAACAGGAGCAAACACCTCATCATAATCTATTCCTTCTTCTTGTGTATAGCCCTGTGCTACCAATCTTGATTTGTTTCTGATGACGATCCCTCTGTCATCAGTCTTGTTTCGGTACAGCCATCTAGTGCCGATAGGGTATTGACCTTCAGGAAGATCCACCAGCTACCATACTTCCTGTTTCTTGAATTGTAGCAATTCTTCCTGTATTGCCTCAATCCAGCTATTGTCTTGAAGAGCCTCTTTAATGTTTTTGGGTACAGTTTGACACAGAAAACAAGAAAACAAACTAATGTTTACAATACTTGACTTGCTTCGTGTCACCCGCTCGTCTAAATCACCAATAATGTCAGACACTGGATGATTCTTGTGTGTCTTGGTAATTGGAATCAAATCACCAGCAATGGACACATCAAGATTGGAGACATTCAGATCATCTTGGTGAGAGGCATCTTGTTGTTGTAGTGTGGGAGAGTGATGACCAGAATCAGAGGGTACAACATCTACAGCTTCAGCAGCACTCTGAATACTCTCATTATTTCCATCTCTGTTAGAATCAGCTGGTGCATGAGTTGGTTCTGAATGTCTCGCTTCAGTTGAAGGTTCAGTTGAAGGAGATGGCATTGAACTGCGACCAGTTAATTTTGTGTAACTTGCCGGATAGGATCAGCTTGTAAGACTTCTTCATTGTCTTGATCGGTAGAAGGAGGAATCATTAGGAAGTCTGTTCTTCTTTCAACTGACCCTGATGTTCCTGCATTTGACAAATTGAACTGATCAAAAGATCTTGTAAATGAATCAATATCAAACAACCAGTCAGGACCATTTGATGATTTGGGAAACGAATGCTCATTGAATTGAATATTTGTTGATTCATCAATGATGTTTAATCTAGGATTAAACACCTTAAAAGCCTTAGACACTGAGGAATATCCCAGTAAGAATCCCTCGTCAGACTTAGGAGCAAACTTTCCTAAATGGTCTCTGGTGTTCAATATAGAGACAGGACAACCAAATGACTTCAAAAATCCAATGAATGATTTTATGTGAAAAAGAAGTTCATAAGGATTTTATTGTGTTCTTTGATTATTAGAGTTTGATTTTGCATAAAACATGAAGTGTTAACAACTTCTGCCCAAAATGTAATGGGCAGTTTTACATCAGCAAGCATTGTTCTTGCTGCTTCAATCAGTGTCTATTCCTTCTTTCAGCAACTCCATTTTGTTGTGGAGTACGAGCTGCACTGAACTGATGATCAATGCCTTTTGTGGTGCAAAATGAACTCATGCTTTCATTTTTAAATTCTATCCCATTGTCACTTCTAATAGATTTTACTTTAAATCAAGTTGATTTTCAATTTTGGTTATAAAATCTATTATGATTTGGGGCGCCTCATTCTTATGAAGTAGAAAGACGACCCATGTGAATCGAGTAAAGTCATCAATGATCACTAAACAATAATGCTTCTTGCCAATACTCATGACATGAGTCGGCCCGAAGAGATCCATATGAAGTAACTTCAATGGACAATCGTTAGTGTTCACAAGTTTTGGCTTATGAGATGATTTATGTTGTTTTCCTTTGAGACACGTGGTATAGTGGTCAACAAAATGAAATTCCTTTTGAGGAAGACCAATTACATGGTTCCCTTTGACCAGTCTATTCATATTTTTAAAATTCGTGTGTCCTAAGCGTCTATGCCAAAGTTGTGATTCATCAAATGATGCTTTAGACAATAGAAATGTATCTTCTGATGGATGAGCAGAATTAAGGTTCAAGACATATGTATTATTCTTCCTCGGTGTCTTCAAGACAACCCATTCTTCAGGAATGTAAAATCCTGGTTTCAAGATGTAGCAATGAGTGTCGGTGAAATGAGTAGAGTATTTCTTGTCACAAATCTGGGATACACTGAGCAGATTGAAGTTCAGCTGCTCGCAGTAATTGACTTTGTCAAAGCGTAGAATCCCATTCATCACTAACCTTCTCCAGTAATTCTACCGCCCTGTGAATCTCTGCCAAATGCCACAGCAGTTCCTTGAATGTGCTTGAAGTCATGAAGGAGGGAACTATCTCCTATCATGTGTCGGGAGCATCCACTGTCCACGTACCATAAGCTATTGGACCTGTATGAATGACCCTACAAGCATAAAAAGAACTAGTTAGAATGAGGAACCCAAGCCATAATGGTCTTGGGTTGTCCTTTGGCATCTATCACTATTACTTCTTGATACTTTCCTCTTGTGTGTGTTTTAGAGGAGGATGATTTCAGCCCTTTTCTTTTGTTTCTTTGAGGTTTCAGTTCATCAATTTCATCTGATGTGTCAGAGGAGTATACAAACCTTTCCTTTTGATTTTTGTGCAAAGGATGAACAGATTTTTGTTTTTCAGAAATCACTTTGATTTTATACTTTTGATGAGAATTTGGTGATTTGTTTAGGTTTGTTGGACTTTTGTGTCTGACCTTGTCAGTTGGAACCAATGAAATGGGCTTGTGTTATGAATTTTTCAATCCTTTTTTATTAAAGTAACACTCAATTGTATTATGATTGGTCATATCACACAATGAATAATATTTGTTAAAATGATAGTTTTTTGTTGAGTGATTGTTCATGTCACAGATAGAGCAGTACTCGGTGAAGTAGCATTCATCTATGGTGTGATTTGACATATCACAGAATTCACAATACATTTGATTGTCCTTTAATTTTGAAACAGAAGTCATATCAATCTTTGGAGTGACAACAGATTGTTTCACAATTCTAACTTGATTTGTTTTTGTTGACTGATGATGCTTCTTTCTGTATTCCCTTATTTCCCTATTGAAATGTTCTACCTGTTCTTTGTTGAAGATATCAAACCCACTCCCTTGTTTGATATTTGATGAAGATGGTGAATCAGATTTCACTTTAGATTTTTGAACAAAAGTGGTTTTTCCTTTGGTAGCTACGGGAGCTTTGGTTTTATCCTTGAAGTTCAATAAAACCTTGTTTGATTTGCTTGAATTTTTAGGAGATATGATCTCATAATCAGATCTGCTTTCAGCAGATGGTTTCACTGAGCATTCAGCATTGTGCTTCGATTTAAAATTTTGTGGAACAAATTTTACAAAAGGCGCAATAGCTTTGACTGGGCTCTTTGGTTTCTTGATAACCACAGGTTTGTCTGAGCACTCTTTGATTTTTATAGGATGACCCAATCTGATTTTATCCTCATCAGTTTCAATGTAAACACCTGGTTTGTTTTGAGGATTTGTTGTTTGAGAAATCATTGATTCGGCTTCAATAACTTTAGATTCTTTTGTATCTAATTGAGTAAGTGACTCAGGCATAATAGTGTCGTTATCATTATATGGAGAAGGACTAGTTTTGTAACCTATTCCAGTCATATCATTAGCCCCCTTTTGAGATGCAAGTAACTCTTCTAGCTTGACAGATGAGAGCTGAAATTTTTCAAGTTTCATTTCAGTAGCTGATTGCTCAGCTTTTGACTTGGTCAACAATTCAGTTAACCTCTCATTTTCAGCCACAAGTGTGTACTTTTCACCATGGAGTGTTTCCATGTCAGATAACAAAGATTTGATTTTAACTTCATAAATTCTCATTTCTTGTTTTAACATCTCTGATTTCACCTTTTCTTCTCTTATTTTATTAGCCAATTTGTGATTGTGTTCCTTGTACCCCTGTACTTCTAGAACACATTTTTCAGAACATAGATTGGATATTACCTCAGATGGCATTGGAGTTGGTCCATCATTAACATGTGCCATAAGTGCATGATTCTGAAACTGTGGTTGAACTTCCTCAGCATACACGCTCCAATCACAAACTCCATCTTGTCTGATGACAAGTGCATTTGATGTTTGTTGATTACTTCCTTGAGATTGATGAGTCAGCAGAGGTTGTCTTTGCTGAATTGGTTGTTGCTGACTTTGTTGTTGCTGAATTAGCTGCTGCTGATTTTGTTGTTGGTGTGAATATGAGTTGCTTGGCTAAAAGTTGGTGTTGTGTTGAGAAGCATGCTGGCCATGTGAGGGTCTTTGAAAATTGTTATTGCTTCTCTTGGGAGAGTTACATTCCCGAGAGAAATGACCACTCAATCCACAGTTAAAACACTTAACTTTGGATTTGTCATATATCAGCTTTGTATTCTCATTGAGACTCGGTTTCTTCCCTTTTCGAAAGAATTTCTTTGCTCTCATAGCAATCATGGCCATCTGCCATTGTAAATCCATTTCTTTAACATCATCAGGATCAATTTCATCTAGGTCTTCTTGAATTAGATGAGCTGATGTGAGTCTCCCTCTAAGGTAGGCTTCAAAGCTAGCAACAAAGGCATTGTAAGTTGCCTTTTGTTCTTCAGATTTTTTGCTCATCATGCATGTTGTTAGAAGATACAGTGGGTTGGGCAGAAGATGGTTGTTTTTGAGGTTGTGGAGTAGCACAAAATCCTGTTGTTTTTGTTTGATCTCTTGATGACAGAAAGTCTTCTTCTTCAGTAACAAAGGCATTTTCAACAGAATGAGTTTCAGATGGAAACTTGTAAGCCTCAATGACTTGAGGTACACTCAGATTTCTGCTCCTCTCATCAAGTTCAAGAGCCTCAATTTTTGCAATCATGATATCCAAGCTAGTACTCTCCTAATCAAGAGTATTCTTCAACATTGTAACATTCTGTTTCCAGCTTTCAGGCAAGCTGTGCAGCATTTTCTTGTTTAGTTCCTTCTCCTTGTAAGTGACCCCCATAATTTCAAGGTCATTTACAAGTTGCACAAATCTGTGAAGCTGTCTGGAGATAGACTCTCTTTTGGTATGATGAAATGTCTCATACTGATTTATCAACTTGTCTTTGTTAATTTCAGTAACTTCACTGCTTCCCTCACACATTATCTGTAAAGCATCCCAAACACCCTTAGCTGTTCCATATTTTTCTAATTTTTTTAGAACATCCATTTTCAGTGCTTGTGTAAGTATGGAAAAAGCTCTAAGATCAATCTTGATTTTCTTATATTCTTCATCATCAAGAGTTAAGTTTGGATCCTCAATGGGAATTCTTGCAGTTTTGTACTGAGCAGCTTGATCAGCATTTAGAGACAGTGGAATGTAGGGACCTTTGCAAATAGATATCCAGTAGTCAGGATCTACACCTGTAATGTAGTTTCTGAAATGAATTTTCCACTGCTTAAACTCAGATTTGTGTTTAAGCATAGGAGGTTTGGATGCATGACCAATTTCAGTATGATTATATGAATCCATGTTAGTTAAACTAATTTTAACTTGTTGAATACTATTTTTAAGTTGATTTTAAGTTCGAACAGTGTGTTTTTCTTCAAATCTTATGTTTTCGGTCAAGAACAGGTCTGTTAAGTTTAGATCTGTCGATTTGAAGGAGTTCTAAGTTCTTGATTTTGTGTTGTTGGGTTCGACAGCAGCAGATCTGATGATTTTGTACTTTGTGGTGTTCGATTACAGTATGTTTGTTTATCAGAAGAGGAGATCTTACTGATGAACAACTCAGTCTACAGTTCAATCGATTTTCACCAAAAATCCAAGATGATTCTGTGATGAATTCAAGAGCCAAGGCTCTGATACCAATTGACTGGGTTTGAGAATGGTATTCTCGGCTGATATGACTCAACCTAGGATCGAATATGTGGACTGAGTCAATAATATAGCAGCGGAATTACTATATTAAAGAACATTAACTGCTGTAGTAAATGCTTGAATGTAAGAGAATCAAGAACCGAAGTAAATGTTGTAAAATATTATGGATATTACTGCTGAAATCAACAACCTTACAAAGTTAGGGTATGTGACCCTATTTATAGACGTATTCATTGCCTGTACAAAAGACTAAACTAACCCTGATCTATACAAGAGAATCTAGTCTAAGTACAAAATAAATCAGTGTAAATTGTTCATCCGTATTAGTTCATGCTGGTGAACAAGTCTTCTTAGAATTTGTGTTTGCTCACCCGCATTAGTTCATGCGGGTGGACAAGTCATCTCAGCATTTGTTGTTGTTCATCCACATGGACTAATGCGGGTGAACACTTCTTGTCAGCATTTCTTTAGTTCATCCGCATGGACTAATGCGGATGAACACTTCTGTTCAGCATTAGTTGTCCTGATCCGCATTTGTTAATACGGGTAACACTTGTCCGCATTTGTTCACTTGTCATCCGCATTAACAAATGCGGGTGCTTTATACTTGTCTTTTCTTGTCTTCTGTTTTCTGTTGTTTTCTGTAACTGATGTTTTCCAACCAGAACAATCTCCAACCACTTCTTGAGTTGGCAAGTATGATTCTTTCAGGGTCTAACACATAGTACCCATGCGCCTAAGTTTTTCCCATGCGCCTATGTTTTTCCCCATGCGCCCAAGTTTTCCCATGCGCCCAACTATCTATGCGCCTGCATATTGCCCATGCGCCTACATAGTGCTCACGCACCTAAGTTGACTATGCTCTGGAATGTTTTGGTGGGTTATGTTTGTTCATGTTATGCAAGTTTGTGGCCTGTTATTGATGTTCCTTATTATGTATTATTACATTACTTTACGTGGTATGTTAATGCTCTTGTACGTAAAGTATTATCATAAATGAAGTGGAAGATTAAAGATAATGAAAAGTGGAACATAACGAATGAATGAAAGTCTTGCAAGCAAATTTAAAGAGGTTCACAACTCAATGAAGAGTTGTTAGGGTATGGCTTATGACAGGATCTAGATAGAATTGAAAGATAATGAAAAAGTGTGAAATGAATGGTTATGAACGATGATAAAAGATAATAATGATATTATCAAGATGTATGTATGTTGTGTGATCATGAACGAAAGTAAAGGAAAGGTTTTCACTAAAGGTAAAGTATTTTATTATATAAAACTAGAACTCACTGAGCAACGCTGACTTTTTATGCATTTTCAGTTGGCAGGTAGTTTGTTGCTGAGGATGACACGAGGGTGAAGCTACTTGGCGGGAAAAGACAAGCATCCATCTCATGTAATAGTAATGATGTTGTTTTGTAATACAACTAAGTGACATTTTGTATGTATTACTTGGCAAATATATTTATTAAAGCATGAAATGGTTTTGATGAATTATTACGCTATAATATTTAATTTACTTAATAAATCTTAATATGTTTTGATATAAATGAGGTTGTGATTGACCAACTGTGGGGTTCCTGGGAACTGGGCCTTACATAACCTGAAAACGTAGGGCATCACAGTAGCCTTCTAAGGAAAGAATCTATTGTAGAGGATATGGTTGAGAAAGCACATACTGATGATCTTATAGTTAAAGCCATGTTCTTGATTAAGCATGGATATGATGCTGACATGGTGTTTAATATGAATTATAAGACTATGACTGAGGAAGTGTGGAAGGTGGAAAGATTGTTAGAACCACTATTGATACTCAGTATGAAAGAAAGTTGAATGAGGAAAGAGAAGGCTAGAACATCAACTACAATAGAACATGCCACCACGAGTCCACCATCATCCCATTATCCCTTTTCTGATCCCTATATTATGACTGATAGGGAAATGTGGGAGTACTTGTGCAGAATTGAATTTACCAAGAGGAAATCGGGTCCAATGAAGACCAATTCTCTTCATGCAGCAATTCTAAGGTGCATTCAAGAGATGAAGGATAAAATGAAGAAGGTTGAAGAAGAAGTGACTATAGCCAAGATCAAGAACCTCAGCTCAACAAGTGCAATTCTATAAAGATGATCATGATGCTGTAGCACCCCTGTTGAGTAAAAATCCTGATTAGTTCAAACAACCTTCTAAACTATAAATTCAAGAAGGTTTGATCACATTAGAGATGTACAGGGTGTATTTGCTCCCAAGGGCAAAACTATTGTTAGGATCATAGCTTGAAGTATGACATAGATTGGAACATGTTTATGGTGAAAAGGATCTCAGGCTTAGTCCAATTCTTCTTAGAATACACTCGTTTGGTCAATTCATTGAAGATACATGATTTGAAAGAGTTAGCAAACTTGGATTTGTTAATCATGCTGTAATGACAAGGGGTTACAAGTTTCAACAAATTTTGAAGATGTTCAAGAGAGCCAATAACTTCAAAGCTTTAAAAGATATTTTCTTCAGAAGTGACAAAGCGTTCATCAACCCTTTTGTGGAGAAGAATAAGAAAACTATTGAGGAGTTGGTCATCGCAAAAGGAAAAGTAAATCCATCAAAAGAGCTAGAAAGAAAGTGGGTATTTGGGACTTATTCCTCTATGCCAATTTCTAGTGTTAGTTATGATGAAGAAACCTATGAGTTGGTCATAAAGAGGAGATGGGAAGGTAAAGAAGGCCCTGATATAATATTATTTAGTGGCTACAAAGTATGCTTGCATGATGAAGCATATATTCACTATATGTTCACTAGGCACTTCAGAAGCCTTGAAAATAGATTAGGTGAAGATGACTTGACTTTCAGCTTGAAGTGTATCCAAATTCTAAAGATTTCTTATGATTGGATAAATAGGAAGAGAGAAGCTAAAAGAAAAAGGAGAATCTCATTAAAGTTTAGGAGCCTTGTCAAGTTGGAGATTAATGTAGAGAGAAAATTGGTCATACATAGAGATGGCTGGTCAACTGTAGTTATGTATGGACCAGACTTTGAGACAGATCCTTATGGAAGTTGTTCAGAGGATGATGAAGGTCCATGTACTTGATAGTAGCTGGAAGAAAAATACCAAAGAGTTTTCTACTATGATCAATTCTATTCTGAATCCATCTATGACTGAGTACCCAACAACACCAGCTACATCACCAGCGCTAATGCCAGCACTAAAGCCAACGTCAACTTCTTCATAACAACAAGTAACAACAATAGCAGAAGATCCATCGGAATATTTACAACTTCTATCACCTATAATCCCTTGAAGTACATAGGTTATATAAACCTTAGGGGGTATTGTTGAACCCTAAAAGGATTATTCATGCCAATTTAAGTAGTGATTGGAAAGTTGTTTTGGATGGAAAATTATTATAAGTGTTGAAAAGGCAAATATGGTTGATGAACTTGTAATGTGGATAGTGAAGATTGTCTAAGTGTTGGTCATCCACATTAGTTAAATGCAGATGACTTAGATAAATGCGGATAAGCATTCGACCATCCATAAAAAACTAATGCAGATGTATAAAACAAATGCTAAGTAGAACAGAAGAAATGCGGCCAAGGCTTTGGTCATCCGCATTTGCCAATGCAGATGAACCAAAACAAATGTTTTTGAAAAAATATAAATACTTTTATAGTTTTGTACTTTGATTATCTAATGTAATTTGTCAGGGTAGTTTAGTCAACTGTACAGGTCATGTATAAGACCCATAAATAGAATAGGTTGTTGTAAATTTTATAACCCTGAACCCTGAATACAACCCTACTGTATTTTGATCTATATTCGTCATTATACTAGTATTTTCTAAGTATTTTCATCTGTTTGATCTTTGTAGATTGTAATTCAGCTATAATTATGCATTGAATTCAATCAAGTATATTCGATACTATTGTTTCTAACCAAGTCATAACACTTTAGTTATATTTATTATATAACTTTGGTTCTATTTCTTTAATCATTTGTGTTTGACACCGGATGTGGTTCTAACGATTACAATAATTTTGAGCAACTAAGGAAGGCTACAGAACTAAACGTAGGCGAATTAGAACTCTATATTAGGAGTGAAACATATTTTGTATTCTAAACCCTTGGAGAGTACATGATACTTTTGCTAAGTGCTCTTTACTTCATATTAGACAGTGTTTGTTATATACCTAGTTTGAGTAGGAATGCTATTTCAATATGCTTTTTTGGCGATAACATTTTAGCTAATATGAATAATGAGTTTTATTTTGACATAAAGCCTTATAATGATATGAGGTTTATGTATGTAGTCTATACAACAACAGTTCTATATACACATTAAACACTAAAAGATTGAAATCATACTTTAATCATACATATCATATATCTAAGAACTGTCTAGATTTTATGAAAGGTACTTCCTCATATTTAGCCATGACTATAGTAGATATGCTAATGTTTACTTGCCAAAACAAAAGTATGAAATAAGTGTTCAAAACTTCAAAATTGTAACACTTGAAACTTTTAAAAACTAAAGAAAGGAAACAAAGGAAAATTTTAATAAAATGGAAGGTCCAAAGGTGGGCAAAAGGAAAAAGTTCCCATGTGTGAGTATAAAAAGGGAGAGCGACCCCCTTCCCTCATTTCCATGCCCTTTTATTGCTCCCCAGGTTAGAGAGAGAAAGCTTCTCGGATCTAGAGAGAGAATGTCTAAAAAACATCAAAGGTATGATTTTTATTATACTTCTTCTTAGATCTAAGCTAGATCTAAGCTCCTAAGATGTTTTTGAAGTGATTCTATGAGTAAATCTTTAAACTTTATGTGTTCATGTGTGTAGATCTCAAGTTTTGTTCTTGATTTTAGGGTTTTGCTCGAAGGCTTCGAAAGGTGAGTTCTAGATCCCCTTATTGATTATAGCCCGCATTGACTAGGCATTCAATCCATATTTGTTGTTCACCTACATTTGTCCCCTTACCCGCATTTGTCACTAACACCCGCATTAAGTTATAAATCCGCATTCGGTCGAGTATAAGTTACTATTACTCGCATTTGTACACTTAGGATATTCACATCATGGATTTCATTAAGTGTTGACTATGGGTTTGACTAAGTGTTGGCCGTATTTCTAAGTGAATATTTTTTTAAAGTACGTTCTCGTATGTATGACTTATATAAAAGTACTATCTAATGTTCCATGTTAGATATAAAAGATATTTTTTAAAAGTATTACATACGGTAAATCGAAACATTAAATAATGAAAGGAAAGAGAGCGAAGCCTAATTAATGTTACCTGGGCCCTAATGACGAATAAATGTCTTGCAAACACAAAGGGACTTAACTTATGTGAGTCAAAAGAAATAAATGGACCCGTATTCATGAGCTGGTTGCGTGACTTGCGATGTGAGTCAACTATTAGGGATTAGCTAGCACTTTATATGTGTACTGGCAGGGGTATGTGGCACTTATCGTCAACCATATGTTTGGGCTCTTGCTTTGTGCAAACCTACTTTATGAAGTAGGAAATAAAATGAAACAAGGAAAGACAATAAACATGATAAAGGATGTTATGAAAGTCAGTGTGGCTTATATGAATGACTGATGTGTGTTCATTAAAGGAAGTTAAAAGTATATTTTCTATATATTATAAAACTAGATATCACTCATCAACATTGATTTTATATGCATATTAGTTGGCAGGAAATGATGGATGCGGAATGGCACGAAGGGTTTAGAGCTACATGGCAATTAAAAACTAGAATCCATGTTTACAAAAAGATGTTCTATCTTAAAATACAATGTTAATGTTTTGATTCAATAAAACAATGTTTATTTTGACTAGTATGTTTATGAATGATGTAAGTTCTTCCGCTGTAATGTTTTCAATTAAAATGTTGTATGGAATGTTTAAGCTATGATAGAAGCAACTGTGAGGATTCCCGAGAACGGGGCCTTACATAAATGAAATATTAAATCAACTCGTAAATCATTAAAAACTATTCAATTAGTGGTGGAAAATATGTTGAAGTGTCATAATTCATTCCACCTAGAACACCATAACAAAATAGGGTTTTTAAAAGGAGGAATCATATATTATTTAGATGTAGTTTGATGAATGATAAGTCATACTAACTTGCTATGTGATTAACATCTATGTCTAAGCGATCAAAGTTTATGAGATTAAATATCCTACCTTATGTGAAGATAAGTTTTCTTAATTAGACACATTCCATCAGATAAGTATGTAAAAAGAAATATCTCAGTTTTATATAAATAATAAGATTCACTAACCTTTGAGCTTACTTATAATGTTGGCACCATAGACTCTATGTTTATCTAAAATTTCAAAGTTCCAAGGAATCTTTTGGAACCAAACATTACGCATAATAGGATTCTCAAAATTATATTCTACTTATTAAAATACTAACTTGTGATTTATATATAGAAGCGATATGTTAACATTTGTACCTAACGCTTGAATTACATAAGAAATGTCCTCATATATAGAAGAATACCTAATAAAAAGTATGTGTGCTTAGTAACCACTAGGTCATGAAATTGATTGATGCCTACAACGAAATTCACAAAATTATTATAGGATGAGGGGTTAATTACAATTTGTCATACCTCGTTGACCACGACTAGCCGTGACCGACTAATATCAACATAATACCCTAAAAATTATAATTTAAAATTACAATGATTAAAAATCCCAAAGTTAATAGCCTCTGTGGCATTACATCCATAATAACTGATCCAAATTTAACATTATCAAAAACTCCAACTATCCATCTATGGTGTCTCCTATCCATTTGTCACATGTTAAAACTTATTCTTCTCATAAAAGACACTTACATAATTTTTGTGAGCTCATAAGTTCCTAACACATGACTTTTCTTGAATAAAATATAATAACCATAAAAATGGTGCACTAAAGAATGTATTACAATCACACCTTGACTTGGGTTACCCTCCCGAGTGCTAAATATCCCCTAACCCATACCCTTTATTGTCATGGGTTTAAGCATGCCCTATAAGCATAGTTAGTCTTCATTTATTTGTGACACAAAAATTATTAAATCTCAATGGGGGGGTTTTCTTGTCATATGGGCCCGTTATGTGTGTGGGATTCCTTAAATAGTATTATCTACAAATCGCACAACTCCTACAAGAGTTAAGGATTCTTCTAACATTCAAGGACAAGAGCAGAAACTATTGCACCATAGAAGGACATTGAAAATTATGTATTTCACCTCAAAATATTAAAGTAAAACGGGGTTCAATAGACTCACCTGATTCACTATTATTGAAGTAAAGTCTCGAGGTCTAAAGTGCTACTGACTAGCAAGGTTCCTAAGCTCATTTCATATGAACTATCATCCCACTAAGTATTTATCTATGTCTACCCCACATGTCAAGTTTACTTTATATGTTTCTTGAGTATTGTTACACATGTGTAATTTGTACGTTGTGACTCGAGTTCTTGAAGTATTAACTTGTGTATCATCTAATTCTAAGTGTATACACTATAAATTAGTATTGAAGTAGTTGTTATAAGTGTATTTTATTCTCAAAACAGTAAGATTTCAATTGGTGGCACTTTTGGTCCATTGACTTGGTAAAATTGACTATTTTAACCCTAAACTTTGGATTTTTACATTTTACTTGGTTATGAGGACACTTATTATGTTTTGGTAAGTTATGCTACTAGAATATATCACTTTTTATTTTATTTGAAACCCTCTATTGGTTTAAATGTTTATTTTTGAAACATCTATTTTTATGTTAATTAAACATGAATTTCACTTAGGAGGTTATGTGAAGTTCGATAAGTGTTCATATTTTTTATAACATATTTGGGATATAAATTAGTCCCTTGAATATTTATATTATGGTTATAGGATTGATCTTGTTGGTTTTCGTATTTTAAGCGCGTATTAGGCCGCGTTTCGGACACGTTATGTAAGATATTATAGAAATAATTTGTTTTATTACTTTTAAGTCATGGATTATGTTATGGATCATAACCTACTATAATATAAAAATTTGTCTATTTTTTGGAGTTATTGGGTGATTTCTAATGGATCGAATATACTGATTTAGTCTATTGAATCATTGTAATGAAACTAAAATTATCAATAATCAAATAGATGATGAATAGATGATGAAATTGTCTTTGTATTAATAAGCTTAAATCAAATAAAAATTAGGATTCATAATTCAACGTTCAAAGTTACACAAAATGAAATACTGTTAATTCAAGGATCGACGCAGGAATTATCAATTTGATTTTAACAACTAATGATTGCGGAACTATCAATACTTGCTGTTTAATGGATTATTTATAAATTGAAATCGATGAACAAAATAAAACAACTTGAAAAACACAATGTAATAATGTAACACAAAGATGATTTTCAATTGCTTTTCATTTACAACGAACCGATTACAATTGATGTTGATGCTCTTGATGCTATATTGTTGTTTTTCTCTGTTCTTGTTGTATTGCTAATTTTATTATGTGATAGATTGATTGATATCATTTCTATCAATATATACACCTCTTTGAGTATCAATATCTCTCAATATCTCTCTATTTTGTTACTATTTTCTTGCTAATATCTCACTATTATGTTTTGCTATTCTGTTTCTATACGTGTGCATCCTTGCCTTGTTTATCGGCATAGGAGTTCACAATTTACATTGGAAATTGTAAATTACTAAAAGAATGTTATTGATGTGATGTGGAATATTCGCTTGACTTCAATATCTTCTGCTGTCATTGATTTAATGATGTTGCTTTGACATGTTGACTTGTTGACTTTTTGATCTTCTGTAGTAATTTGTCTTCTGTAGGAAGTTCTTCCTCCGCAACAATTGGTCTTTCACAGCAACACTTGGTCGTCAACATTTCTTCTTTAGTGGTTGTGCTTTCGCAGGAGTTCTTGTACTTGTTCTTCAACAGCAAGCTCTCCAGTAGCTCCACTTGATCTTGGATTTGTTCAGCATTTGTTGTTCTTCCGTAGGAGATCTACGGAAGCACAGACTTTAGTTATGTCCTTGAGAACATCTATGCAAGAACAAAATTGTTCATCCGCAGTTGTTCTAACACTTGGTCAATTTTCCAAATTTACCAACTCTGATGTTTCCTGCAATGACACATAAACCAACACACACAATAATATGGGTTAACATATAATTCGTGCAGTACATTATGTTATCAAAAGAGAATTACAATGAGTTATTACAAGAGTTGATTTATCATCTAAACCTATACAAAGGATCTAGACCTAACAATACACCCCCTATAGGTTTAGTCTCTTGTAATCATTGGTTTAGTGCTCTTAATTCTTGAATTCTTCCCAAAATTCTTGTTGTGAAGTATTCAACTACACTTTTCTGATCATCATACAAGTACTTAATCTTCATCATCTTCATTTTCTTCAACGTCTTGTATTTCAGTCCCAGGATGTCCTCTTCAGTGGTAAGTGTTGCAACAACACTATTACTTGAAACAACTTCAAGTACATCTTGTTCTGATATTCTCAGCTCAGTGAATGATTGAATTTTTGTTACCATCAGCTGGCCCGCTTCAAATTTTCTTCTCTTATGAGCTTTAGCATGCAGCTTGTCAATAACTTGAATGATATGAACATACAAGCACATGTCATTTTGAGCAATTTGGTCATTTAGCTTGGGGAAGTACTTGTCATGTAGATATGTAGTGCAACAAGGATGAAGGAGCTTGATTTCCATTGGCTTAACAAGTCTTATGCTTGAACCTTTCTTCTTGTTGGACTCAACAATTGCATTAAGAATTAATGCATAAAAAGTATGATGCTTGCCACATTCAAGACAAACAAACAAACAAAACAATTATTCATAACAAAACACACACGTACACTAATTTCATACTCTATCATTATGGGTTTCCGCACCATAATGTTAGTATGTTGAAGTTGAGAGATATTGAAAACATCCTTGGGGGAATCAACCTTTTATCATGTTCATCATGAGTTTAAGCTGATTTCATCAGGTGGTATCAGAGCCTTGGTTCAATCATTCATTGATTTCGATCCTCTCACTCAACAACCTTGATTTCAGTGGTTCATTAGCTTCAAAACAGACATTCACAAGCTGAAACATCATCAAACTCATCTTCTTCTACTCATAAATATTCATTAAATGCAAACAAACATGATTTCAGAATCATTTTGTGCATTTTGAAGAAGTGTTGTTGCTTTTCAGGTTGAACATCACACATAACACAAGTTTTTTGTGGTTTTTGGGATAAAACAATACACGAGTATTGTTAATCATTTGTTAAACAACATTCTACAGAAGGTTTCAACTGCAAATCTTCATCAAAACCATGAAAACCCTATCAGATTTAAGGGGTTTTTGCAAACATTTCAAGTGTTTACTCACGGTTTTATTGGTTTTCAATCAAAACCAATCATTGTTTGAACAATCTAAACGGGTTATATTGTTCATAATCATCACAAACTAGTGATAATCTCACCAAGAACACATTTTTGTTTTTAAATTCAACAATCTGTTTTGTTGATATTTAAACAGTTGTTTTTTCAAACAAACCCTAGAAAAACCTTAGTTTTTTATCAAAAAAACTCATACACAATTCACGGGATTTGTGTTTGTAGATTTAAAGAACCGAAGAGAACAGTTTTCTTCTTTTAAAAGTTCTCAAAAACCAATTTTTTGATCCAAAAGTTTTCTGCAAACGACAAACTTTCAGTTTTTAGGGTTTTGACCGAACGATTTGACCATTCATTAAATCAGGAAAAGGACAAATATTCCTTTTCACACAATCTTTCTTGTCAACCGTGGCATAGAAAGAATCAAATCATAGGATATTTAATTAATATTAATTAATTCATTTATTTGGTAAACAATTAAAAACAAATAGTTTATCAAATTAACAAACAAATCCTAGAGACAATTAGGATTAATTAAATTTTAGCACCGGGCTAAAATTTAAACAAACAAATTTAACTTGAAAATTATTAAGTTAAAAAATCAAACAAACATGGCTGATTAAATGATGAGTTCTAACAGTGGATTAAACCCCTAAATTAAAGAACAAATCAGATTTCAAGCAATGGAAAATTATGTTTAGAAACTGGATTACATATCAAGATCCAGATCTATGGACATCCATCACAGAAGGTCCTGACTACAGCATCCAAAAGCTAGTTAGTCTGAAGAGAGTAGCTGGTGATGACCTGAAACGGGTCAAAACAGGCATGAAGGCTTACAGCATTCTTGCAATGACTTTACCTTTTGAAATTTTAACTCATGTTGAAAATTTCAAAACAGCACATGAGCTGTTGAAAGTTCTTCACACCATGTGTGAAGGTAGTGAGGAGATACGGGAAATCAAGAATGAAAAACTGAGGAACCAATATGAGACCTTCCACCACATCCACGGAGAGTCCATCCCTCAACAGTTACATAGATACGTCCAACTTGTCAATGAAATGATAGTGTATGGACTTAAATATGACACTGTTGAAATCAACAAGAAAATGTTGCACACATTGCCTGAGAGTTGGACTCAGTCAGTGTCACTCATGAAAGCAACATTGGACTTAGAGGCCCTATCCCTTGACTCACTAGTAGCCAAGGTTGAAGCATTGGAAATGGATGAAAAATCCAGGAACAATAACCAGATCAGACATGTAGAGGCTTATAAGTTCAAAGAAACCCAACACACAGACAGTGCTTTCCTCATAAGCACTGGAGAAGATAAAGAAGAAGAATTCTTGGATTCTCATGACACATCATTCTTTTCAGCATCAGAATCATCCAGCAACAAACACAAGTCTAAGCAAACTGGTGTTCATGCTTCTCATGAAGCCACACCCCAAAGCAAGCATCACCCTCATAACTCCAACTCAAACAAACAGCCAAAACCTCAAACATCAAACATACACAGACTTGAAAAACCAATGGATGCTCTTACTGTCATTCTACAAAGTGAAGAGCAAAAGGCAGCATATGCAGCCTTTTCCACCAGTTTTGAAGCATTCTTAGGAGCAAGTCTGACTCCATCTCAAATCATTCAATAGGATTTGGATGAGCTTCCACCTGATATGGTAGAAGAGATGGATCTGCAATGGTCCATGGCCATGATAGCATACAGGTCTAAAAGATTTTTACAAAGAAATCAGGGATTAAACATGGACAAAAAGACAAGAATTGGTTTTGATAAAACCAAAGTTAGGTGCTACAACTGTCAGCCTTATGGGCACTTTTCAAGAGAATGCCAATAGCCCAGAGTTGACAAAAATACACATCAGGCACAACCCTTTAGTGGAATTCATTCAAACAGACAAGTGCCTCCACCAATTAGCATTCCAAATGCACCAACACAACCTCAAATCACACAATTCAGTCCAACTCAACATCCAACATCTTCTGCTATAATCATCAAAAAGGATGGAGAATGTGACTGGAGCCTTTATGAGGCTGAAATTCCATCACCTTTAGATCATGCCCTTATGGCTGATATTGAAGACAAACTAACAGACATCCCGAAAGACGTAAAAGAAAACCTCTGTAGTCAAGCATGCATTGATGAGGTAAATAGGTATAGAGAGCATGCTGATAAACTGTCAAAGAAAGTCATAGAAACAAACATTTTAAATGAAAGTTTAAAATCTAAACAGAAATAATATGCAACTAAAATACTTTCACTACAAACAGATTTAGACAAATTAATGCCCGAAAAACTGACTTTGGCAGCTTAGGGTGAGTAACTCTCTATCTCATTAACTGAGTCAAAATCATTACAAGCTGAAACTGAAGTGAAACTTCAGAAGTTTCAGGTTAGTAACAAGAAGTTCAAAGAACTTCTTGCACAACAAAGGGCCTTTAAGGACCCTTCAGGTTTAGGATATAATAAGGTAAGTCCACCTTATAATGATAATTATATTCCTTTACCTGGCTCCATAACCAACAAATAGGATGAATCACATGATTCTCATGAAAAGAATGATGACTCCAAACAATCATCATCATCATCAAAATCACCCTTGATAAAGTTTGTTAAAAGTTTAACACCGCCACCAATCAAATCAACTGACTTTTATCAAGGAGAAAATAATGAATTTGATAATCAAACAATAGATAATGATAAGGATGATTTATTAGATGATGAGTCTTATCAGCCAATTATTGAAACTCAAAATGTTTCTAGTGTGGCTGATGCATCAAACAAACAATCGAAACAGATTCAAGGATTTGATATCTGTTTCGGTGGAAGGAAAGTTGTAACTTCCATTGCCTCTCCCAAACAAGTAAATAAAGGAAAAGGTAAATCAACAATTCAACCAAAACAACAATCAGTAACTTTTGAAATTCCATTAAAATCTAATTTGAAATCAAAAGTTTTCAGCAAATAAACAAAATCAGAGTTGCCATACTGTGAGTAGTGTGATCAATTGACATACACCACTGAAAAATGTAGATATGGTAAGTACTGCAAGTACTGTAAGATGAATAATCTTAGTACAGAATCATGTTATTTTCATGATTACTGCTCTATTTGTGAAAGAAACAATCACAACACTACAAATTGTTTCTTCAATAAGAAGAGCAAGAAACAAAACAAACAAGCTCAGATTGAGAAAACCACTGAAAAACAATTAGTTTTTCAAAATAAGAGCAGAACGGGAGTTCCTAAACAAATTCCTCTTCAGAAAATTTGTTGGACCAAAAGAACCAATGAGCCTGATCAGAAAAACCTTTAAGTCCCACGGACATTACAACAACTGAAGTAGTCTGCAACAGCTGAAGACATCAGCTGATAACAAAGTCTGAAGTGAAAGAGCTGAAGACAAAGTCTGAAGACAAGAGCTGAAGACAAAGTCTGAAGCTAAAAGAGCTGAAGACAAAGTCTGAAGTGAAAGAGCTGAAGACAAAGACTGAAGACCAAGTTTCAGATGATTGTCACAACAGCTGAAGAAGACCTCTTCAGTAGTTGTGATGGTTTCCTTTCAGTAGTTGTATTTTCTTTTCTGTACTTGTAGTTTCAGTAGTTTTATGTTTCTTCGTGTACTTGGAATACTCTGAGATGTTCTCAGTTGTTGTGAACATTCTCAGTAGTTTTCTTACTTTCAGTAGTTTGTAATAATTCTGTTAGACGTCACTATCAAGTGACATCAGCAGACGTCACATTCCTATATATAAGGAATGCTGACCTAATTGTAATCGGGGCAGCTTAGAAAAACCTAGCAGCCGCCATACCGAAGCATGTGTGCATGAATGTTATTATCCCTTTGCAGAAAACCCTATTTCTATATAACCGTGTACTGTTCCATTGAATATTTATTGTGTTCTTTCTATATTTGTTTAATTCATGCTCTAATTTCGCTGTGATTCAACTCTAATTGATCAAACTTAGATCACTAATCCTGACAAATGGTATCAGAGCGGGTTAATCATTGATCGGTTTAACAATTGATCATTGAAACTGCTATTTTGATATCTATAGTTTGATCGAATTAGCATATGTGCAAGAATTGGTTATAAAGATTGATTTTCTGCTGCTTCTGGTTATTTAATTTGAGTTTCTTCTTGGTTCTTATTGAGTTTGTTGTGTTTTTGTGCTAAATCTTTTGAAACTTGATTGATTTGGTTTGAATCTGAGAATGACTACTCCATCTAATGATCCTCACAATACTGGCTCCTCAACCAAGCCTCCGATGCTGGTTAGGAGTGAGTATAACATATGGCAACGAAGAATGCTCCATCACCTGTCTGTTAACAGTTCAGGTTGTTGGACATCTGTGGTTCACGGTCCACACAAGCCTATGGTGAACAATCCGGAGACCAATCAAATGGTTCCGAAGAAGAAGGAGCAATACTCAGATGAAGATCGTAAACTGTTTGAGATTGATGCTAAAGCCCATGGAATTCTGGCCATGGCACTGCCGAATGAAATCTATTCTGGGCTTATGCATCATGAAACTGCTCATGACCTCTGGAATGCTTTGAAGGAACAATTCGGAGGAACTGATGAGGTCTTAGCAAACAACAGAGAAATCCTCGCCCAACAATATGAGACATTCTCTCATAGGAAGGGTGAGACACTGACTCAACAGTTTGAGCGTTTCTCCTGCTTGATCTCTGAGCTGAAAATGGTCAAGCATGAGTATACTAACAGCCAGATGAACAACAGATTCCTCAGATCACTGCCTGAGAGATGGGACACATACACCATTGTCCTACGCTCCAGTGCAAATCTGGATAGCCTATCTCTCACCCAACTCCATGGGAAACTGCTTACATTTGAAAGAGAGATAGAGCAGAAAAGGAAACTGGCATCATCAGGAAAGCTCTCTGATGACTTTGTACCAGGTAACACTGCCTTGGTCGGTCATGAGTCAGAATATGCTGGATCAGAAAGTCATTATGATGAGCATATAGATTTCTCTTCAAACAGTTCTGATCATGCATTTGTTGGTGTTGACAGTCATTCTGGGTGTAATAGTGATAATTTATGCTTTATCATGGATGATTTGCAGGGTATTGCTGATGATGATTTAGAAGAGATGGATATTTTGAGCCAAATGGCCCTGATCAATATCAGATCTCAAAAGTTCTACAAGAGAACTGGTAGGAAATTTCCAGGACTCTCTGGCAAAACCAAAGTTGGTTTTGACAAGAGTAAGTTGAGGTGTCACAAATGCCACAGGCTTGGGCACTTTGCAAGAGAGTGTAGATCAACTGGATCTAACTCCTCTGCACCCTTTGTGACCTTTCCAAGCAATAGTTCACAAAACAAAGGGCAACATCCTGCTAGTTCTGGTCATCACTCACAACCTCAATCTCCTGCATACTTTGTCCCTCAGGGTCCAATGCCATATCCTTATCCCTGCTATTACATGCCACAGCCAAATCCAGTTCATGTCCCTATAGCACAACAACCTCAAGCCCTACCTGAGCCTCAACCATCTCCATCACAATCTCAACCTCATCACAGCTTCTTCACACCAGGAGTTGTTGACTGGAGCAGCTTACCAGATGATCTTTCTGGTTTCAATGAGCAATTATCTGCTGGTGCTGGTCAACATGGTGGTGAACATCCTTTTGGGAATCTTGCTCTCATGGCCCTGGAGTCTACTGAGGGTTCCTGCTCAGATGCTTCATCTTCACAGGTAACCCAGATATCTTCTGAGGCTAAAGCCAAGTTATGTTCTGAATCATGCATAGCTGCCTTTGTCTCTATTAGAGAGGCAAATGTAGCTTTAATCAATCAAAATCTTGAGCTTGAGAAAACTATTTCCAAAAGAAAAGATGAGTATGTGTCTGCACTTAATGACAAAGATGATGAGATTTACAAGCTTAAATGCCAACTTAATGATGAAAAGGCTAAGGTAGAGGTCATACTCGAGAACCACAGAAGTCTCAAAGAGACACTTGCAGCTACCCAAGTTGAGTGTGACCGATGGGTAACATCCTGCAAGGGATTTGAAATGCTTCTCAGCAAGCAAACAGCTTCAAATGTGAAGTTTGGAATAGGTTACAATCATACTGCACCACCTACTGATTTTACTTCAAAATCAATAGTAAAATCTGAAGGTGAAAGTAATTTCCAAACCACATCATCATGTGATTCATCCTCAAATGATAATACAAAATTAGAGGATGAAGTCAGTGTTAAGATCTCAGCAAATCAATTGCCTGATGGTTTAAATGCTGATAAACACATGAAGCTGAGAAATTCAGATGTTGTTCCTCAAAGTACTCCAAGTACTGAAGGGCAAGTCACAACATCTGAAAAGCATTTCAAATCTGATGAAATAAAAGGATTAACAACTGCTGAGGAATCTATCATACGGTCTTTCAGGACGGATAGAGAACAGCTGAAGAACAAGTCTTCAGTTGTTACCGATCCTTCAGTACTTAACACAAGTACTGAAAGGAGGAAAGTACTGAAGATCACACCTTCAGTAGTTTCCACTTCAGCAGTTGATCAATCCAAGATGAAGAATAAGCCATGTGAAATATGTGGTAAATTCAATCATCTATCTGATGAATGCTGGTACAAAAAGGGTTCCAAACTCAACAGAGATAAGCTCATTAAAGAAGAGATAAATAAAATGAAAAATGAGTTTGAAACCAAGTTTGTACCACAGTCATCTCAAACTGATAAACCCAAGGCCTCACCAAAATCCAAAAAGAAGGATGGGGTTTATCAGAAAACAGCTGATAGTGTTCCTCATGATAAACATCAGACGAAGTCTGTGAATTTCAAGAAGGAGGAAATGGTGGGTCACAGGAACTCATCAAAAACAAGTACTGATGTGTCAAATGAGCTGAAGGCTTTAGCAACAAATCAGACACAACTTGTTATGATGGTTCAGCATTTGTTGGGGAGAGTTAACCAACTAGATGCACCTGTGATCAAACCACTGAAAAGGAAATCCAAGCCCAAATCTAAGAATTCCATTTCAGCACCATCTCCACCTTCATCAGCTGTTAATCATGAGAAACAAGTTATGGTTAAATCTGTTGATGAAAACAGACCCAAAACCAAAAAGGTTTGGGTCTCTAAAGCTAACTAGTTTCTTATGATAAATGCAGGGTTCTTCAGCATGCCAAAGAAGCATCTGGTATGTAGACAGTGGAGGATCTATGCATATGACTGGGAGCAGTTCTCTTCTTAATGACTACTCTCAAGGAAAGAAGGGATTTGTCTCATTTGGAAATGATGCTAAGGGTTACATCATCGGGAAAGGATTTGTGTCAAATGGAGAAATCAGATTTGATGATGTTAACCATGTGGAGAATCTCAAGTATAATCTACTGAGTGTCAGTCAGATGTGTGATAAAGGGCATGTTGCACTTTTCACAAGCCAGAACTGCCGGATTCTGTCTTCCAAAGTTCTGAGGCTGATTGACAAGGTATTGGATGAACATACTCTCCTGAAGGCCAACAGGATAGGAAGAGTATATGCCTTGGATTTGTCAAAGAAGATTGCGTTAAAAGGTCATCCTTGCCTGTTCTCCAAGGCCTCTCCTCAGGAATCTAAACTGTGGCATAGAAGGCTGGGTCATGTTAATCTCAAAAACATGAATCAGCTGATCCACAATAGTTTAGTAAGAGGTCTACCAATAAAGGAGTTCCTCTGTGATGAAACCTGCACTGCTTGTTTAAAAGGAAAACAACACAAAGTCTCATTCCCTCCTATAGAAGAACCAAAGTCCACTGCCTGCTTGCAATTACTGCACATGGATCTCTTTGGTCCTGTGAGAGTAATGAGCATGGCAAAGAAGAAATACTGTCTGGTAATTGTGGATGATTACTCCAGATTTGTATGGACCTTCTTCTTGCATTCAAAGGATGAGGCTGCTCAGACAATTATTAACTTTGTGTTGTATGTTGAGAAGCAGTATTCCCTATCAGTCAAGTGTATAAGAAGTGATAATGGAACTGAATTTAGAAACATACACTTGATGATTTCTACCTTTCAAAAGGAATCAAGAGGCAGTATAGCATCCCAAGGACTCCAGAACAAAATGGAGTAGTGGAGAGAAAGAACAGGACCCTAATTGAAGCTGCAAGGTCCATGTTGGCTGACTCTGGTTTGCCACTGACCTTTTGGGCTGAAGCTGTCAACACAGCATGCTATGTGCAAAATAGAGCTTTAGTGAATCAGAGGTTGATGAAGACTCCTTATGAAGTTCTACATCATTTGGCTCCTCTAATTTCATTCTTCAGAGCATTTGGGTGTCCTTGTTACATTCTCAACACAAAGGATCAACTCCAAAAGTTTGATTCTAAGGTGGATGCAGGGTATTTTGTTGGGTACTCATCCACTTGCAAGGCTTACAGAGTGTTCAACTGTAGAACAAAGATGGTTGAAGAAACCTTGCATGTGAAGTTCAATGAATCTCCTAAGGACAAAATCCCACAAAACCCTGTGGAGTTGTTTGATCTGGACATACTGCAATATGTTCCTTATCAGCCTCCAGCTGTTGCAGATCATGTGAATTCATCACCTTCTGCAGCTAGTCATCCATCTGGTGGTACTGATGTTCATGATGATCCCAGTACTCACCTATTCAAGTTTAGTGATCAACTGCCTGAGTCTACTCAACTTGATGTTCCTGTAGCTTCAGTAGCACCATCCACAACAAATGCTGATGAGATTTCTGAATCCTCTACTTCATTTGACCTGCCATCTAACACTTGGTTTCAAGAATCTGGATCAACATCTGTTGCTGCTGAGCGTGCTACAAACACTTGCACAGATCTCATAGTGTATCAAGAGCTGAAGAATCACCCAACGTCTCAAATCATTGGTGATATCAATGCTGGTGTCTCAACTAGAAGTCAATTGTCCAACTTCTGCTTCTATGCTCTTTTCATCAGTCAGCAAGAGCCAAAGAACTATCATATTGCATTAAGAGACAATGGATGGGTTGATGCCATGCAGCTTGAGCTTCTTCAGTTCAAAAAGCAGCAAGTGTGGGAACTGGTTCCTCTACCCCCAGGTAAGTGTGCAATAGGCACTAAATGGGTGTTTAGGAATAAAACAGATGAAAATGGGCAAATTGTCAAGAACAAGGCCAGACTGGTTGTCCAGGGGTTTTCACAAGAAGAAGGTATTGATTATGATGAAACCTTTGCCCCTGTAGCCAGACTGGAGGCAATTAGATTGTTCTTAGCCTATGCTGCATTCCACAATCTTAAAGTTTTTCAAATGGATGTCAAAAGTGCATTTTTATATGGTAAAATAAAAGAAGAGGTTTATGTGTGTCAACCACCAGGTTTTGAGGATAATAAACATCCTGATTGGGTGTATAAACTTGATAAGGCTCTTTATGGGTTGAAACAAGCTCCTAGAGCCTGGTATGAAACACTGTCAAATTTTCTTCTTCAGAATAATTTCACTAGAGGCTCCATAGATAAAACTTTGTTCATTAAGAAAGTGGGTCAGCATAAGCTCCTTGTTCAAATTTATGTTGATGATATTATTTTTGCTTCCTCTGATCCACAGTTGTGTGATGCATTTACAAAGTTGATGCAACAAAAATTCGAAATGAGTGCCATGGGAGAATTACAGTTCTTTCTAGGTTTGCAAATCAAACAAAAGGCTGATGGAACTTTCATTCATCAGTCAAAATACACAAAAAGTCTTTTGGCAAAGTTTGATTTACAACACTGTAAGCCCTGTTCTACTCCCATGTGCAGCACCACACAACTGGATGCAGATCAGAAAGGTAAAGCTGTTGATGAAACACTTTACAGATGTATGATTGGGTCCTTGATGTACTTAACAGCTTCTAGACCAGATATTATGTTTGCAACTTGTGTTTGTGCTAGATTTCAGGCTGCTCCTAAAGAGTCTCATTTGATTGCAGTCAAGAGGATCTTTAGATATCTGCAAGGTACTCAATCTCTAGGTCTTTGGTATTCCACTGGGCACTCTTGCAAATTAGTTGCTTTTTCTGATAGTGACTATGCAGGGTGTAAATTAACTAGAAAATCAACTTCTGGTGGATGTCAATTCCTAGGCAACTGTTTGGTTTCTTGGCAGAGTAAGAAACAAACATCTGTTGCTACATCCACTGCTGAAGCCGAGTACATTGCTGCTGCAAGTTGTACATCTCAGGTACTCTGGCTTCAGAATCAATTACTGGATTATGGCATTACAGAGACTAAGACTCCATTACTAATGGATAGTGCTTCAGCTCTTTGTATTGTCAAGAATCCAGTCCAGCACTCTAGGACCAAACATATTGAGATCAGACACCATTTTATTAGGGATTGTTTTGAAAAAGGTCTGATTGATCCAAAGTTTGTTCCTAGTGCTGATGAGCTTGCAGACATATTTACTAAGCCTTTGGACAGTTCAACTTTCCAAAACCTAGTGTTAAGGCTTGGTATGCTGCAGCTAGAATAAGTGACAACTACTGATGATCTCAGTCAACAAGTACTGATGAGCATTCGTATACTATTGTCACAAATAAGTACTGATAAGTTCTTTTATCCTCAGTAGTTTTCATAACTACTGAAGACTAAATTACTTAAAAGTACTGAAGTACTCTATCTGTTGAAAAGAACTGATGTGGTTACAACTACTGATGTAGTTACAACTACTGATGTCAGTATAACAGATAAGTACTGATGACTAATGAAACGTCTGAAAATCAGACAAAGTCTGATAAGTGTTGAGGTCAGAATGAAACAGCTGATGAGCTAAGAATTGACGACAACAGCTGATGAGAAACTTTTCTCTTCAGTTGTTTCTACAACTGCTGTTTCACTTCATACAACTGAAGCCAAAACCATGTCTTCAGTAGTTTTACAACTACTGATGACTAACACCAAATCTTCAGTTGTTACAACACCTGAAGCCAAAACCATGTCTTCAGTAGTTTCACAACTACTGATGACTAATACCAAGTCTTCAGTTGTTACAACTTCTGAAAGTTAAAACCAGGTCTTCAGTTGTTTTCAAACAACTGATGACAGCACCAACACTTTCAGTCGTTTTATATCAGCCTTTTCTTACCCTATAAATACCTAAACCTACTTTCAAACGTTTCATTAGCCGTTTTCGTCCTTCACTCTCTCAACAATGGCGACCATGAAACTCAAACCCAGACACAACTGTGTTGCCTACCTCTCGAAATCGGCCTTCTGGAACAAATTTGATAACGCCATCGATCTTATGGTAGATTCCCAGTACCGAACCGCGTTTCTTCTAAATCCTACCATATACCCCGATTCCCTAAGCCAGTTCTGGACCAACGTCTCTGTGCAAACTAGTGAGAATGATAGCCAAATCACTCTCCAGTCGTTGGTCAACCAGAAACAGGTGGTCATCACTCTAGACATCATTTGACAAACCCTAGATCTACATGATGCCACCTGTGTCACAGAATACCCGAAAGGCACAACCGATATGTCTTTCATCAACAACAGGTATGAAGGAGACTTAAGTGCTACCACCATTCTGAAGAAGCACTTCCATGATGCTGAACGTCTTATATTCCACATGGTGAATGTCTGCCTTGCACCAAAAACCTCCTCATGGGATCAGATGTCCTCCCGATGGCAACAGGTATTATACTCTATCTTTGAACGACAAACTTTAAATTTTTCTGAGATAGTTTTTATGGAACTAAAGGATCTGGCCTTGAAACCTGTGGCAAACAGATGGATATTATATCCCAGGTTTCTCATGGCCATAATTTTAACACAGCTAAAATCAGACGGCCTTGTTGGCCTTGGAGTCCCTGCTCCGGCTGTATTGCCTGAAGTATACTCCAGGCACAACTCTGACCCTACAATGAAAGGGGCTGCCCGGCTGCTCAAACCCAAGCAGCGGGAACCCACAGCCTCCACTTCCAGATCCAAAGTCCCCACCAAACCCAACACCAAAAAGCCAAAAAGGCTACTCAGGGAGATGAGTCCCCTGAGGATGCCCCTGTACCACCAATACAGGAAACACTTACTGGTTCTAACCCCCCAGTAGTGTCAAAGACTCCACCAGCCCTACCGCTCAGGCATCCTCTCAACAGGATCCTGATGCAACCAAAATTGGGGATACCACAATGCTGGAACCTATCTCAATTGAGAAGGTTACCATTGAAGAGCACCAGTCACCCCGGGTGCAATCTGCTTCAAACCTATCTCCAAATGCAACCGCCCCTCAAAGCCCAACATTTATTGTTGCACAAGTGTTGAGTCAGCTGCATTCCTCTCCTCCTCCCCAGACACCAATTACAATGGGGAGAACCTCAACAGCTGAGGAAGAGGACCAAAATGCTGCTGATAACCCACAGCACAGGGGTTATAATGTTCAATCTCCCCGTGTAGAGGAGGAGGTTAGAACATCTGGTGAGGCTGCCACTTCTACTGATTCAGCAAATGAACAGGATGAAGTTGGTAACATCTCTAAGACCTCACCAGAGGCAACTGCCGATGAAGGACTCAGTCCTGAGGCAGGAAGTCCCCAGAACCAAGAACAAGGGGCACATGCTACAACTGATCTACACTCAGGGCATGTACATCCTGATTCAATCAGGAGGTCAGGTGATTCAGCAAAAACTGATGATGACCTGGGCTTTTTCTACGATGTCTTAGCCCATAACACAATCCTTGAGGCTGAGGTGAGCAGACTCAAAGAACTGCTTGCCAAAATGTCTCAGGATCAAAGTCCATCTGCCCCAATAAACCCACAGATGGCACCTTCATCTGAAGGTTCCCCAAACACTCCGCCACTTCACTCAACTGAGCCACCAGCCACTGTTTTGGCACCACCTCTCAGGGACAGAACCCCTCTGAGCAGATGGTTGCTACATTTCAAAATTCCTTACCTCTCATCACTCCCATCATCAATGAGATTGTGCATAAAGCCATTGATGAGAGGATCTCCTCGAATCTAAAAACACTTGTTGATGATGCTGTGCAAAAGAAGCTTTCTGCCATTCAAACCCCTGAACCCAATGCACCCAAAAAGGGGGAGTCTAAGGCAGTGAAAGAAAGAAAGAGAAAGAGAGTGGAAGAGGAGAAACAACAAGAAAAAGAACAGGAAAAACAGCTGATCACATACAAGAGAAAGAAAAGTGCTGAAACTCAAAAGCCTGATGAAGAGAAATCATTGGAAGATCTGATTAAAGAAGCTGATGAAGCTCACAGCAGATCAATGGACAGAATAATAGATCAACTCTTCAGACAGGGCTTTGATACAGCCACATTAGACACTGAGATCAGAAGGCTGGAGATTAATGAGATACAAGAAAGATGGGCCAGTTATAGTGTGATGGAAAGGGAGAGGTTGGAGATAATGATCAGGTTTATTGCAAAATACTTGGGAAGATCATTAATTGAGATTAAATCATGGACCAGAGACAGTATTCTGGCAATAACCACCAGAATCTGTGCTTCTGAAGATTCAATAAGGGGTTGATTATAGAAGCCTTAGACGAAGCAGGTGCTGGGAAGAGAACTGATATGGCCAAGCTTTCCAAAGCCAAACTCACCATAAAAATGCTAGATCAGCCTTCCCAAACTCCCTCTCAAAAACAACCAACCCCACAACTCTCCAAATCAACTCAACCCTCAAAACCAACTCCCTTACCCCAAAAACCACCTCAAACCACATCCAGTGATGCACCCAGAAGGAGGAGAAGGGTGTTGAGGATGGTAGAAGAAGAAGAAGAAGATGATGAAGAAGATAGTCTGCCAATCTCTGCTGTTCTAAAATTACCTGAGCCCAGAAGTCAACAAATGATCACACCAGACTTTCAGAGGCAAATGGTGAAAGTTAAGATTGAAGAAGAAGAACAGCAGAAACAGCACGATGAGCAACTTTTGAAGATGATTGACAAAGAGTTTCCTCAGTCATCATCTATACAAGCCATGAAGAAACACGCTCAAAGGCTGTATGCTCTCAGGTATACCTTTCAATATCAAAAGGAGAGAGTAAGGATTTGGCCAGACCCCAGGGTTAGTTCTAGAATTCATAAGAAATCCATACCAAGTAGATACAATGGCCAAGTGAGAAAGACCATAGATGCTGCTATTATGTTGGCCATTGTAGTCTCACCCTGGGAAATACTTGAAGACTTCAAGAGAGCCTACAAGTCAAAGATGACCCCTCAAACTCTAATGGAGAACAAAATGGTCAAGAAGGGGTTGTTATACAAGAGGCTTGAAGAGATCAAGAAAAATGAACTCCAGTTGTTATTAGAAGGGACTCACCCAGATGAATTTGCTTACAGAGAGATAACAACTGTTGAGTTGAAAAATGGAAAGACGATAAAGTACTTATCAGAGTACTATGGCCCAGAGTTCTTCTTCGAAGGAGAAGCAGAAGAACTCACTAAGGAGGAACAAGTTGTTCTCCTTGAGGCCTACGTCAGAGAGTCTTATAGACTCATCAATGGGAAGTAGGTTTCATGGTTGGGATAACGGCTCTGTGTCCAGTTCCCCAAGACAGAGTTCCCTTCCATCCTTTGACATTCACATCTACTGAAACCTGTTCCCTGGCCTGTGCTTATCCGATATCTCTAAAGCTGATCAAGAGAGTATTTCTGCCAAGAATAAGTGGGACCTCAATAAGCTTAAAGGTTTTGGCTGCATTGGTTCAGGGGGAGTTTGTTGGACCAAAAGAACCAATGAGCCTGATCAGAAAAACCTTTAAGTCCCACGGACATTACAACAACTGAAGTAGTCTGCAACAGCTGAAGACATCAGCTGATAACAAAGTCTGAAGTGAAAGAGCTGAAGACAAAGTCTGAAGACAAGAGCTGAAGACAAAGTCTGAAGCTAAAAGAGCTGAAGACAAAGTCTGAAGTGAAAGAGCTGAAGACAAAGACTGAAGACCAAGTTTCAGATGATTGTCACAACAGCTGAAGAAGACCTCTTCAGTAGTTGTGATGGTTTCCTTTCAGTAGTTGTATTTTCTTTTCTGTACTTGTAGTTTCAGTAGTTTTATGTTTCTTCGTGTACTTAGAATACTCTGAGATGTTCTCAGTTGTTGTGAACATTCTCAGTAGTTTGCTTACTTTCAGTAGTTTGTAATAATTCTGTTAGACGTCACTATCAAGTGACATCAGCAGACGTCACATTCCTATATATAAGGAATGCTGACCTAATTGTAATCGGGGCAGCTTAGAAAAACCTAGCAGCCGCCATACCGAAGCATGTGTGCATGAATGTTATTATCCCTTTGCAGAAAACCCTATTTCTATATAACCGTGTACTGTTCCATTGAATATTTATTGTGTTCTTGCTATATTTGTTTAATTCTTGCTCTAATTCCGCTGTGATTCAACTCTAATTGATCAAACTTAGATCACTGATCCTGACAAAATTATTTTAGATAATGATAAAACTTTTTATGACAATTTTCAACACACATCAAGGAGACATAAGTCTCAAAACAGACAAAACACTGACACTAGCTCACAAAATAGAAGAGCACAAAGCACTTCTCCCAGTAGAGCTAAAACAAACCAAAGTAAATCTAGTGTTTCTAGAGTTCCAAAACCAGCACATAATGCTGTTTTGGAAGAAATTTGCGTTGATGGAAAAGATGGAAACCCAAGACCATCTTCGCTTGGGTTACTCCAACTACCTGATTTCTTTTGTTTTACAGGGACATCTTAGAAGGCCTGACAACATCTGGTATGTTGACAGTGGATGCCCCTATCATATGACCGGCAGTTGTTCCCTCCTTCGAGATTTTTAGAACAAACATGGAGGCAATGTAGCCATTGGAGGAGATAAAACAGGTGGGAAGATAACTGGCGAAAGAACAATAACAAATAGGTTTATTAGCTTTGAGAATGTCAACTACTGCTCTAATCTTCAGTTCAATCTTCTGAGGGTATACCAAATCTATAACAAGGGATATGCCATCTTATTCGACTCCAATAACTACTACATCCTTAAGACGTGTTTTTAGATTCCAGAAAAAGACTGATGAAGCAGGACCATCTCATTCCTAAGGTTTCTAAACACACAGCTAGGGAAACAAACAATCAAACATATCCTTCTTTATTATTATGCATTCATACATTCATACATACATATGCCCTTATGCACATGATATCGTACAATCATTCATACATGTGGTTTTATATACATGGTATCATACAATAATACATACATATGTTGTTGATAGAAACACATGAGATTCATGCAAACATACATATATGTGTTAATAAACACATGGATTCATACAATCATTCATATTTGTTTTATTATGCTAACACTTGAAATCATTCAATCAAACAATCATTTCAAACATGTATTTTGTGTAAACACATGTAAACATAGACAAAAACAAACATTAAAACAAACAAATCATTCTGATTATACTTGTGTAATCAATCAATCATACATGTACACAAGCAGTAAGTCTAACAATTATGTAAGTGAGATTACACTTGTGTAATCTTAAAATCTGTCAATCAATCACAACAAACATGTGTTACACATGTAATCAATCAAATATACAAAATAACAATCAATAATACAAGTAAATAATTAAACAATCAATCATACATAACATACAATCAAAACATGCATAACATTCAAGACAAACAAACAAACAAAACAATTATTCATAACAAAACACACAAACACACATTACTAACAAACAAAACGTTAATCTAGCAAGCATAAAATGTTGGCAACATCATACTTAGGGGGAGTATTGTTGGACTCAACAATTGCATTAAGAATTAATGCATAAAAAGTATGATGCTTGCCACATCAAGCATAACAAACATAATTTGTTTTAACATTTAAAACAATCATTTAATAACAAATTAACATCATTAACATTCATAACAATCACTAATATTTGTTTAAATTTCTTTTTCAGGTTTGTACATAAAAGGAAATTTTGACAAGTGTTCGCAGCGGATGAAGAAAGTCTCATAGCGGATGAAGATCATCAGCAGCGGATGAATATTTGCTTCCAAGTGTGTGCAGCGGATGAACAACCATCCCAAAGCAGATGAAGAACTCACAGCGGATAACATTCCACAGCAGATGTTCATCCATAGCTGATGAACATCCCCAACGGATGAATAAACAAGATGCACAGCGGATGACAAGCTTCTCCACAGCGGATGAGATATTATCCACAGCGGATGACTTATTCTCCACAGCGGATAGCTTAGACACTTAGGATTATGTTTATGTAATTTTCATTTACATAAGGGTAGTTTAGTAATTGTTTATAGCTTTTGTGTATAGGCTATAAAAAGAATGTTACCCTAATCCTTTGTAGGCTTTTAAATGAAATCAATACAAACAAGCAGTTAATTTTCATTGTGTTCTTGCACACACACAAACACACACATACACTGATTTCATACTCTATCATTATGGGAATCAACCTTTTATTCATGTTCATCATTAGTTTAAGCTGATTTCATCACTTCTGTGGATCATTCCTTAGCAACACCAGCTCTTTGGTTCCTTCTACATAACCCCACTATGTGATAGGAATGGCTTGAAGGCATTGCAGATCAGCGTCAGGTAGAGAGAGGAGAGACTCCATCCAAGGATAATATTGAACCATCCTTGATGCTCTCTTTATAATGGCACAATTCCACTCTACATCAAATCTCCATGCTATTATTCTATTTTCTTCAGCTGATCTAGGAGTGGTCATCAGATCAAAGAGTTGAATCATTGTAGTCTTTTCCTCAGTTGTCTCCCTCACAGCAGTGCCCAACGGCCATATTTTGTTTGGTATCACCTCCCTTGGCTCTCTAATCAACTTTTCTTTTCCTTTGTACATGTCTCTGCTCTCAACTACTATTGGCTCAGCAGGAGTCTGTTTTGCCTGTTGTTTGTAAGCAAGATTAGGAGCCCCAGTCCTAAATCTTACACATGTGTCTAGCTCAACCTTCATTACATGCTCCACCATTGCTCTCAATTCACTCATTGTTTTTCCTTTAAGCTTATGATGCTCATAGTTATGACTTTGTAACCAGCAAGTCATGTTGTACCTGGTCAGCTTCTTTATGTCACAATGGCCCAGTTTATTCCTTATCTTTTACATTTCTTTGTATTTTGAGAATGTTTCATAGTTGCACATCGACAGCATTAGCCTTGTAGCATCAAACTCTTTTAAAACTTGAATCATTTCAGACATGTTCATTCTTTCAACCATATCATTAGGAAAGCTATTGTTTATCAAGTCCATAAACATGACAGATTGTGCTCTTTCTTTAAGGATGTCTTAAGTTGATAGTAAGTCATCAGACTTTGCTTCTTTAGCAGCTTCAACAGGCTCTTCTTTTGTTAATTCTTCCACTCATCATCACTATCTACTTCAACGGATTCAGTTGGTGGTGTGTGCTCTGGAGATATTGTTTATGTTCTTTTTGGTGTGTATCCAAGTTCAATCACATCTTCTTGAACTTTTCCCAAGTACTTTCCCTTCCTGCTATACATGATTGTTGGTTCCTTTGGTTTCAACAATGGAGTATCAGCTTCCTTGAGGTGTTCTTTTTGACTGCCCATCTGTTGATCAGACAATTTCTTCTTCAAAGTCTCTATTTCATTATCTTTAGCTTTTAGCAACATTGACTACTCAGAGATAGTTTTCAATGACTTGTTCAGCTCAGACATGACCCTTTCTTTTTCTTGTTTCTCTTTCTTAAGAGATTCACATGACTCAGTTACAACCTCATCCATCCAGTCAATCACTTTATTGTTTGTTTCTATCCCTTCTTTCAACTTCTTGATTGTTGCATCTTTAGCTGTTGTTGCCTTGTCTTTCTCAATCATCTCCCCTTTTATTTTTCTTAACTTCTCTAACTTTTTATTGCTTTTAATGATAAGATTGTTGTATTTTGACACCAGGAAACTCTTACTGACATCTATCTCTTCATCTCTTAAATCATTCTCATTATAAGCAGTGATATCATCAAAATGAATATCAGTCTTAGCTTATTGTTCAACTTCTTCATCATTCTTCCCTCTACATCTAAACAAATCTCCTCTGTAGTGCCTTCATTCATAGCATAATGCTCATCCTCATGAAGGTGGAGTGGTTCAATGTAAGTTGGGCTTTCAGCAGGTTTAGTAGTTGTGGGTGAGAAAGTTGGTTCTGTTGGTAGAAGTGGTGAGATGGGTTCTATTGCACCAGGGTGCAGTGATGATTAAGATGATGGTTGATCATGAGGGACTACTTCAGTTGAAGCAGAATTCATTGATGTTTGGGACAATGAAGGAGATAGTGGTTAGGCGTGTTCACTTGGTGGTGAGATGGGATGTACAGGTGGTGATAAAGGAATGTTGGTAAAGGATGGTGGTGAGGAGGATTGGGTTCATGATGTGGTGGTTCAGGGGATTCAGCCTGTGTAGTTTGTTGCTGTGGTTGATTAGAAGACTCAGATGATGTTGTTTGTTGTTGTGGTGGTACAGGGAATAGGAGTTGCTGAGGTATATCAACATTTTCATCAATCACATGTGGGAACATCTCCATATCTTCTCCTTGATATTGCCCACTTAACTTATTAAGTACAGATCTTCCTAGGTGAGTTTGGAAAAAGACATCACCTTCTCTATCAACATTGGGCATTGTTTTTTTTATGATCAGCTGAAGGAACCTTGGGAACATATACATCTTGTTTTCCTTTTCCACCCTGATGTGGTCTTATAAACATCCAATAATGTACTTACAATAGTTATATGTCCTTCCTTCAAATATACCAATGATTTCGGAGGAGAGATGCCTTGAAAATCTGTCCAACCCTGGTTTCTTGTTGGACATACACTTCAGATAAGTGTGGCATAGAAATCTGTACGGCTTACACAACCTTCCCTTCTTGATTTCACCAATTCTATAATCACAATCATATCCCATTAGTTGAAATACTTTTTGAATGTATTCATGGTTGAATACATTAGGGTGTCCTTCTTCACCTTCTCCTAACTCCGGCACCCTCCTTATTGTTCGTTCATCTACACTCAGCTGTTCGTTTCTGATTGTAGCATAGATTACCTTTTCATCCTGCTCCTCTTCAATTCATGCTGAGTTCCAGAAATCAATTATGTGATCTTGATAGATAAAAATGTCTGTAGATAAAGCATAGAACAATCTAGATCGTCTCAAATATTTGATAATATCCCGGCACCCATCAGCTACTAAATCCTCTGTATTAAGAAACTGTCAAAACCATCGATTCTGCTGGATGGATCGAATATTGCAATCGTATTGTAGTCGTTTATTAGATCTATGATGCGTAATCTCACAGACCTGTTGATGATTTCAACTGAAAATTTGATGCATGATATAGTGTATGATGATGAATGAATGATGAACAATTCAAGAACACATATTCATAAAATATATCATTCATTCATATGTATGATTGCTAGGAGATTACAAGGGAGTTTGCTAGAAAATTCTCTCTCACACACACTCAACCTAATTGTTTCTCTTACTAGACTAAATCTATATGCTATCAATCCTTGAATGCTTGGTAATGGTTGATTAGAGTATAAATGACTACACTTAGTCAATTTATACTTTTTACATAAATAAACAAATTTACATTTAAGCCCTAATAATTACACAAATATTGATCTAAGCTGATAAATTCTCTGTTGCTGATGCAAGACTGCCGGGTCCTGACGTCATTCCGGACGTCCGCTGATGTTGACTGTTGACTTTGACCACGGTTGACCAAGTTTGACCAAGTTTGACTTTGGTCAATTTTCTTCGTTTTGATCATATTTTCAGCATAGATTCACCGTGTCAGTTTTGGTAATCATCATGAGATTCGGCACTTAGGTTTTCATAAGTATCATCTTCAATTAGTCCAACAATACTCCCCCTAAGATGATGCTACCAAAACCTCATGATTATCAAAACCTTGGATGTTGATTGACGTGCAGTCTTGGAGTGCAGTCTTCTCCCCCTTTTTGGTAGCATCTTCTTAGAAGCTTCATAAAAAGGAATTGAGAAAAAGACTTTGTCTTGGCTCATAAAGACTTTGGTTCGGCACTTGATGGATGTTTCATCAGCTTGATCTTCTAGTCTTGTTTTCAAGACTAGAAAATGTACCCATTTGCATACACTGTGGATTGCGCAGGTAGCAATATCAGTAGCTTTATCTCAACTTCAAAAGTGAAGGAGAAGCATCAAAAATTCTTCAAACTTGACATATACTCTCCCTCAACAAAAGCTTTGGATGGTGAGGAACTTTTGTGTATGAGACACCAAGAGGAGGGTTCTTAGTTCTCAGCAACTGGCAGGAGATCTTTGAATGAAGCAAGAGTGTTCTCTTGACATCTTGAACTGAATAAGAAACTCAGGCATGTTGTGCAATTCATCACCTGCAAAAGTCTAAATCCTCTCGGTAGAGGTATTGCATGGAAGTTTCACTCCTAAATCAATAACACATGTAAATCTACCAAAACTAAGAAAAATACTAAAAAAGACAATTTTTTTTAGAATTTAGATTTTTTTTAAAAAAATATGATATTTACTAGCATGAATCGCTCAACAGCAATGAGATCATACTAATCCAAAATCCTCTACATCTAAGAATTTAATGTTGGAATACACATAGACAAAGAAAAAGTTGATTGTAAGTATGTTTATCCACTTAAACTCATGCAAGGATCTATTTTTAACACTTTGTGACATTTATCATGTTTAGGTTTAATTAGATATGCTAATTGAGTACCCCACACTCAGAAGTATGGAATAATTACCCTCCTCATGAAATGCAAGGTGGCACTTTATCACAACTTGAACCAGGCTACATAGAGTATAAATTCTCATGATATGATCCACTTTGGGATTCTTTTACACTTCACTTTGGAAGTTGAACCTCATTGGGATTCTTTTAGCTTTGATCCACATTGGGATTCTTTTCTTTGCCTTTTTTGCATGCATCAACACTTTTAGTGCAACATCAACTAGGTCTGTGCTCAGCACAACAGAAGTTGTCCTTATGTTTACTCCAGGTCTGTATTTACATATAACAAAGGAGAAACAGATGCTTTTATCAGAGAAATTTATAAACCATTTTCGCATGGTGTGTTTAGGTAACCACACATTCAGACACATTGAAAAGTCATTGCTTACCAATACCCTAAGATGGTTTTGGTCCACAATGCATATTGATTTAGTTCATCACAAATATTCTTATCTTGAATCCAAGCTGAGCCTACTGACATATCAACAGAGTCTTGTCAGCCTTTATTGATTTTGAAAAATAGATATAGAAGATAGTAGATGAGTGTACTATCATTTCTCATGTAAATGTAGGAAGACTCCATAGAAATATTTTTGGACTTTTTCTTGATTTTCTAATTTTTAGGATTTTTGTTTTTGAGAAAATAAAGAAATGGCATATGTGTTATCAATTCAATAGAGATTATCAACAGTTAGTCCATATAGAAATGTAATCAAACTAAGCAGATGGAAAGAAACATCGGTTGTTTCTTGCATTGCTATCATAGTTTTTATGAATTATTTATGTCCTGCATTGAATCATGGTTAATGTCTGCTCCATTAGGCTCAGTTGCATCATAATCCTCACGAGCAGGAAAAACGTTCCTGTCATGGGAAGGGATCAGCCACTGCTAACTTTTCTTGGGTTGGCAGGCCTCCATAACTATCGCTATTACACTAGCAAATCAGTTAGATATTTTAATCCAGGCCATTATTGTCCTGAACTATCCATTAGTATCTTTATATGTGACTTGCTAGTATGTGTATGATTTTGCTTTATCTGATGATATATCATATTCACCTCCTAAAATTATTTTCTTTCTCCAACATTGTTTTGTTTTTAAACCAACTGACTCAACTTTAGTTTGTTTACCAAAAGGAGTTTGTTTGGCTTTTGAAAATCTTTTGGTTGGTTTAGAAAATCTATTTTGATTTTGAAAGTTTTGTGGAGGTGTAACAAAGGATATTTGTCCTTGATCATGTTTGTTTCTTCTGGGCATGTGATCATATACATCATAAGAATTATAATCATGATTATAATAATTTGATGGATGTGATCTTCTATGATATCCATTATGCCAAGCATTATTCCTATATCTGTCATACATATGTTGTGTGTATGACCAAGGATAATGTCTAGGTGCCCAATAATCATGAATATCATAATGTTGAAAATCATACACATGCCGATGTGATTGAGGAGAAGAGTAGCTATGACGTCTGTTGTAGTACTCATGCTCCGATCTCGGTGAGTATGACTCTGATGGATGATAAGATCTTTGACCTCTTCTATGTTATGATGTTGGAGAGTTGTTGTGTGAACACTCTGAAGTGGTATGATTCTCCATGTCACAATTTAAGTAATAAGGAGTAGGTTTGGATCTTCTTCCCTTAGGCTTGAATGATGAAGTTAGATTAGCGTGGAACTTCACAGCCTTTTGTCTTGGTTGTTTTTGTTGCTTTCTCTTATGAGGACATATATATGTATCACTCTCAGTGTTTTTACACTCAGAAGTGTTGTGTGATTCTGAATAGCATTTCTCGTAGAGAATTGGTTGTTGTTTTGAAGTTTCTAATGTAGCTTTTAAGGTTGATGGATGGTTTGGATCAGGTGTAAAGGACTTGATCTGATTTTTCTTCATCTTTTAGATCTGGTTTTCTTCCTCTTGACTTGTTCTTTGATTTCTTGTACCTCAGGCTTCTGTTTGTTCTTTAACTCCATCTTAATCTTTGCCTTTAGTTTAACCTTAGGAAACTCTGGTTCAAGGAATCCTGCTGGTTTGAATTTCTCATAGAGAACCATTGCCTTTTGTTTGTTGTCAGGCTTTGCTGCTTTGGATTTCTATGGTCGTGTTTGTTTTGGATTGATTTCTTCAATGACAGGTTTAATACCTGTCAATGTTTGTTTGTTTGGTTGGTTGGTTTCTTCATCACTGTCATCACTTGCAGGATCTCCATCTTGACCATCACAAGAATGAAAGGTTTCATTCTGTGGTGATTCTGGTTTGAGGTACAGCTTTAGTGTTGTTTCAGGAGAAGTGATTTGAGTGATAGTGGATGGTTTGTTTGTTGGATCATGATCATGCATATTTGAATCTTCTTTGACTGGACTTGTCATTGAAGTTGGCATTTCTGTGTAGTTATCATTGTAAGGAGGACGGATAACATGGTAGGTAGTTCCAGCACTCTTCTTTTGATCTCTTTGTGCATTAAGTAGTTCTTCCAACTTGCTAGCAGCCAGCTTTAAATTCTCAAGTTCAATTTCTGTTGATGCATGATCTGTTTTTGTCTTTGTTAAAGACTCAGTGAGTCTTGTAACTTGAGCTTGAAGACTAAATCTTTCTCCAAGGAGTTTGTCTTCATCCTTCAGAAGAGAACTGGTTTTATCCTCAAAGGCTTTATGTTGTATCTTCAATTCTGCATTTGTAGCCTTTTCTGTTATGATTGCTTGATTTAGATGCTCAATGTAATGTCGCAAGTTATTGATTGTTTTGGTTGTACTTGCTTATGATATTTTTACTTCAACTTCAGCCTTTGTGTTTGTTAACTTCATAGAGAGTTCAATTGATTGAGCATTCAGCTTGTGATTTTCTTTAAGCAATTTATCAACTTCTTTCCTTAGTGAACTGATTTGATTTACAGAAGTTTGTAGTTCCTCTACATGTGAAGCTCTTTCCTCCTTTATCATGTATGATATATTGTTGCAATATTTCCGATATGCCTGTACTTCATCTATGCATGCTGATGAGCATAGATTGATCTTTTTGTCTTCAGGAATTTCAAGCAATGGAGGAATGTTTGTGTTGTTGATGTTTGTGGCTTTTGCAAGCTCAGTAGTTAACTCTTCAAGTTTGCTTTGTTTTTGAACCATTTTGTCTTGTAACTGGTTCATCTCTTGAGTTAAACTGATGTTTTATTGATTCAATGCCTTGATTTGTGCTTGATCATTTCTTTGAGATTGTTCCATATCTGACCTGCATTTTATCAAATCATTAGACAATGTGTTGTTTGAGTTTACAAGATCACATAAATGTAAGTGCATCGGTTCTTTCTCAATGTGATGATGTACAACTGAATGTTTGTCTTGTCAAACAATGAATTGTTGTTATTGTTTGATATGCTGTTGTTGTTTGGTTGTTTGTAGCTTTTGTTTGATTTACTACTGTTGTTTGGTTGGTTGCAGCCATTGTTAGATTTGATGTTGTTGTTTGAGTGGTTGCAGCTTGGTTTGCTTTGTTTGAATTCATGAAACCTTTTTCTACCTGTAGCAAGAAAGATAGCTCGGTTTCTTGAAACATGAGTGTCAGTGAATGATGTTAAATTTTCTATTTTGTTTAAAAACAAAAATGATTTGAAAATTTGTTTTGTGTTTAAAGCAAAATCAAATTTAAACTATAACTGAATCCAACGAATGGCGAAACTCAATTTAATTAGATCAACCTAATTAAAGAGTTAACATTGTTCAATTATAATTTATTTATGCCCGACTAAGATTAATCTAGGCTTAGTTAAAAAGTAATAATATTTGGATTTTCCTATTAAAATTAATTGATGTTACAAGTTTGCTGTATACAGATGGTATCCAAGTTGTATGTTTAACGTCCGCTGTGGATATTTTGAATGTCCGTTGTGGACAATGTTGTGTATGCTTTTGTTCTGCTATAGACAGATGTAAAAGAGTATGTCTGCTGTGAAGCTAAGAAAGACTGGGACGTCTGGTGTGAATCTTATCCGCTGTGGACTTTAACACATCAGCTGTGGAAATAGTGCATAAGCTGTAGAAATAGTGCATCAGCTGTGTGAATAGTGCATCAACTGTGGAAATTGTCCATCAGCTATGTGAATAGTGCAGCAACTGTGTAAATAGTGCATCAGTTATGTGAATAGTGCATCAGCTGTGTGAATAGTGCATCAGCTATAGAAATTGTGCATCAGCTGTGTGAATAGTGCATCAGCTGTGTGAATAGTTCATCAGCTGTGTGAATAGTGCATCAGCTATGTGAATAGTGCATTAGCTGTGAACACTTAGAAAAAATGTATGTTCGTCCGCTGTGGACTTAGTGTATCAGCTGTGGATGTAATATATCAGCTGTGGACACTTGGTTGCAAAAATAATAAAGATTGTCAGCTGTGGAATTAATGTATCAGCTGTGAAATTACTACATCAGCTGTGGATGATAGAACACTTGGTCATAAATCAAATTCATGTGTAATTTGTATACTTTGTACAATTCGATTATGAATGGAATTCACTTGCAAATTCACAAATTGATGTTTGAATGACTGTTAAATGATTGTATGATCAACAAATGAATCAAAATCTAAATTAAATCATAGATTTGGCTGATTTTCAGATTTCAAAGCAGCTTGACTTTGAAAAAGTCAAACTTCAGGTTATTGTATGAACAAAATTTTGATTCTTGGGTTTCTAATGGATCTGATAAAATGAAAGGTTATAATAGCTGTAGATAAGTGATTTTAAGCTAAAATAACAATCAATTTCATATAATCATCATCTAAACTCGGATTTATATGATGAACACATGAAGAACACAATGAAGAATAAAAACCCAGATATAAGAATCAATGTTTAAAAATGTATGTTTTGGATGTTGAAAATGATAAACAAACCTTAGATCTGATGTTTCTAAGCTAAAGCCACTATCATTTTCAGCTAAACACATCAGATTCGTGATTTTTGATGATTTTTCTCAAGAACAGTAAACTTTTCTCAAGAACACAAAATTTCCAATATTCAAATTCAAGAGTTGTGGTTGTTCAATTGATATGAAACTTTGCAGATGTGTTAGTTATCACAAACTAACACTATTAAAAACTTAAATTCGATCAAAATGAACTTCAATCGATCAAAATTTCACGTTCATGAGCATTTGAAGACTTGAAGAACAAGTTTGCTTAAATCTTCAAATTAATGGCTCAAATGAACTTCAATTGATGTGAAAACTTGCAGATCTTCACGAAATAACAAATCTAAGCTAATGGTAGATTGATTTCATGAAAAACAATAACAATTTGTAGATCAAAGTTGTGGTTCAAATTTTTGAGAAAAATTTGAAGAACAAGGAACCATGGCTCTGATACCAATTGTGGAAACCATCGATTCTGCTGGATGGATCGAATATTGCAATCGTATTGTTGTCGTTTATCAGATTTGTGATGAGGAATCTCACAGACCTGTTGATGACTTCAAGTGAAGATCTGATGCAAGATATAGTGTATGATGATGAATGAATGATGAACAATTCAAGACCACATATTCAAAAAAAATATCATTCATTCATATGTATGATTGCTAGGAGATTACAAGAGAGTTTGCCAGGAAATTCTCTCTCACACACACTCAACCTAATTATTTCTCTCACTAGACTAAATCTATATCCTATCAATCCTTGAATGCTTGGTAATGGTTGATTAGAGTATAAATGACTACATGTAGTCAATTTATACTTTTTACATAAATAAACAAAATTACATTTAAGCCCTAATGATTCCACAAATATTGTTTTAAGCCTTATAAATTCTCTGTTGCTGATGCATGACTGTCGGGTCCTGACGTCATTCGAGACGTTTGCTGATGTTGACTGTTGACTTTGACCATGGTTGACCAAGTTTGACCAAGTTTGACTTTGGTCAATTTTCTTCGTTTTGATCATATTTTCAGCATAGCTTCACCGTGTCAGTTTTGGTAATCATCATGAGATTCGACACTTAGGTTTTGGTATCTTTAATTAGTCCAACAGAAACGCACAGACATTATGATCTTTAGCAAAACGATTAGCCATATTGATGTTGTTAGAGAGGTGATTTAGGTGAGGATTGTTGAGGTATGAAAGATTTGAATGTTGGTGGAGAAAGTGGTTTTTGGTTTGAGTGAGTTTTTCAAGGTCTGAAAAGGGGTTCTGAAAAAGTGAATTAAAATAACAACGGTCGGATTATCATTTATAATCCCTCGGACACTATTAAAACCTTTTATTTAATGTTGTGGGACCCTTAACCCTAATTACCCTTCCGTGGTTATCCACAAGTTTACTCTTCCATAGATCATCTACGGAAGGTAAAACTTTTCCTTTTGATTTGTTTTAATTTTATTCTTAATTAATTCTTTTGCAGGAATATCTACTAAAGGCAAAATTTGTTATCAATTTGTAGTTTTATCCATAGGTTATTAATTTACGGAAAGACAATTTTTGCTCTTTTTGATGTATGATCTTAACATATTGTTAGATCCTTTGTTGTTTGCTATTAGACCTTGTTGACTTTGGTTCATGGCAATTGTGCAAGAAATGGTTTGTTAAAAACTTACAGATATCCCGCAACAAGTTAGTGCTCAGATTCCAACTTTCTTCATTTAAAAATAAAACACATTAAACTCAGATTTTCATGCTGACTACTACTCCCCCTAAATTTATGATTAATGATGAACTTATGCATTTATCAAAAATTTATTAAGAGAATAACATGAAAAGCAATTATCTGTCCAACTTATTAGCAAAGAAAAGAACAAAAACTATTTACAAGCATTTGCATCATGCAATAGGATCATACTATGACACTAAGCAACTTCCTGAACCAATTTTGTTTGATGATAGAATACATAGATCTAGTGCTGATTGCAAGTATTATGATCCATATAAATTTATGAAAGAGTGTAGTTTCAACTTGTCATGTTGTTTATCATATTTTGGTACTGATTAAAGATAGACACATATGGACACCACATTCAATTCACATTAGAGTTTGTCCTTCGTTTATGAGTCAATTTATCACTTTTCACACTTAAAACTATGTTCTTTAAGTTATAAGCTCCATCTTAAGATTTTTTTGAAATCTTATTAATGCTGATATAATTTATAAGCTCTGAATTAATATATAGTTGATCACATTGGATTCTTTTAGAGCTGTTTCTTTTTGGAATATTTTTGATCATCATCACCAGGTCTTTACTTAGATAAAACAGAGGTGCCTGTGAACCCAGGTCTTTGTTTACACAAAACAAAGGGTCCATGATATGCAAAAATAGAGGTTATAAAGTGTCACAACATAGTGTGCTTAGGTGAATAAGTTGATCACAGCAGGATAAGACTTACTTGCTTGTTTCTCAAAATGGAATTGGCCACAATTTGTCACCTTGACATTATGTTAAGCATGAACTTGTTTATTTTCCACTCAAGCTGAACCTACTGACATATCAAATCACATCTGATCAGTCTTTATTGTGTGATAAAATTCAGGAAATTAAGCAAAGGTATAGTGTACTATCATTTCCCATGATATGAACTGCTTATTCAAGAAAACATAAAACTAAGACAATATGTTTGGAATGTTATATGTATTATGAATGTTTTTGGCTTTTTCATATTAAGAAATTTTAAGGACAGATCATGCTTTTCTTTGTGTTGATTATTTAATCTAAGTTAATCATGCCTAAGGACTCAATTAAGAAATTAGATATCACTGAGTCAAAGGCTTTAGTCAATAAATCAGCAAGCTGATTTGTTGTATCCACTTTAATCAACTTGATTAAACCTATTTCTGAACAATCTCTCAAAAAATGATATTTGATTTCTATGTGCTTTGTTTTACTATGTTGCACTGGATTAGCAGTGATTAACATAGCAGCTGAGTTATCAGTATGTATTGGTGTTCGAAGAAAATTGTAACCATAATCAAGTAATTGATTTTGCAACCATAAAACTTGAGAGAAACCAGCTAAAGTAGCTATGTACTCAGCCTTAGCTGTGGATACTGATACATTTGTTTGCTTTTTGCACTGCCAAGAAACAACTCTTGGTCCTATGAATTGGCATCCACCGGTTGTGGATTTGCTGTTGTTGTTATACCCTGTAAAGTCACTATCAGAATATGAGTAGAGGTTGACTTCTCCTTCTTTAGGATACCAAAGTCCTAGAGCTAGCTTCCCTTTAAGATATTTGAATATCCTCTTGATTGCATTCATATGTGACTCCTTGGGGTGTGCTTGGTACCTAGCACAAACACACATAGCAAATATTATGTCAGGTCTACTGGAAGTTAAGTAAATTAAAGATCCTATCATAGATCTATATAATCTTTGATCAACTGACTTCCCTTTAGGATCAGGTACAATCTTATCTATTAATGATGCTGGTTTTTTGCATGAAGATGAATCAGCAAGGTTGTACTTCTTCAAGATTTGATTCACATACTTTTCCTGATTGATGAAAATGCCATCTGGTTTCTGATGAACTTGCAAACCAAGGAAAAATGTTAATTCTCCCATGGAACTCATTTGAAACTCAGATTTCATTAAAACATTCAAACTCTTCACACAATCTCTTATTATCCAAAGATGATATCATCCACATAGACTTGGACAACTAAGAGATCTTGATGATCATGTTTCAGGAAGGGAGTTTGATCAATTGTGTCCTTTTTGTAACCATGCTTGAGTAAGAAGGATGGCAATGTTTCATACCATTTTCTTGGGGCCTGATGAAGACCATATAAAGCTTTGTTAAGCTTGTATACCCTGTTTGGATAAGCAGGATCTTCAAATCCTGGTGGTTGGGCAACATAGACTTCTTCATCAATTTTACAATTTAAGAAGGCATATTTTACATCCATTTGGAAAACTGTGAACTTCTTATGTGATGCATAAGCTAGAAAGACTCTAATGGCTTCAATCCTGGCAATAGGAGCAAAAACTTCATCATAGTCTATCCCTTCTTCTTGAGTATAGCCTTGTGCTATCAGCCTTGCTTTATTTCTCATTATGATACCTCTATCATCTAGTTTGTTCTTGAAAAGCCACCTTGTGCCAATTGGATATTGGCCTTTAGGATGATTAACTAGATTCCAAAATTTTTCATTTCTAAATTGTTGAAGTTCTTCTTGCATTGCTTCAATCCAGCTATTGTCTTTCAATGCTATAGTGATGTTGGCTGGAACCACTTGTGAAAGAAAACAGGAGAACAAATAGATATTGGCAGCTCCCCCTTGACTTCTTATGGTTCTTGTAGTAAGATCACCAACAATGTTTTCAATAGGATGATACTTATGAATTCTTGCTGTTGGCACTGATTCAACTAGAATGGATGATTCCAAGTTAGTAATTTTGGTTGATGGAGATGGACACAGCTGAGATGGAGAGCCAACAAAGTGATTAAGATCCTTATCATTTTGGCCTTCTGATGCTGAATAAACTCCATCTTCATGATTTTGTGTTTCCATAGATGTGGGTACAGCTTCCGCAGCAGCTACAGGACCAACTACGGATGTTGTAGTTTGTTAATATGCAGACTTGAATGTTGTTGGAATGTTTCCTGATGAGCTTGGAACTTCAGTTGAAGGCAATGAAATGTCCCGAAGAAGATGGAGCATTTATAGATGTAAAAAGATCTTCTACGGATGCATTGCTAACTTCTGCTGAAGTTGAATTTCCATGCCCATGAGTGTTTTCATTGCTTGTTTGAGATGAAGGGCCTGGATCAGCAACACTTGAAGTATGTGTCTGGGGTAATCTTGGAGGATCAGCTGACAATGACACTTCACCCAAACTTAGAGGTACATAAGGATAACATGTGTCCACAGGACCTGTAACATTCAAATAACCAGAGTTAAATGAATTTATTAATGCATCTATATCAAACAACCAAGATGAACCTTTTACAGATTTTGGAAATAAGGATTCATCAAAAGATACATTAGGTGTTTCCTCTATAATACTGTGATGAGGAATGTATCCTCTATATGATTTAGATGTTGATGAGTAACCAACAAAGAAACCATCATAAGCTTTTTCATCAAACTTTCCTAATTGATCTTTGGTGTTTAAAATTGACACATAACACCCAAAAGCTCTAAGATAGCCTATAAAAGGTTTTATTTTAAACAAAAGTTCATAAGGTGTTTTATTATGTTCTTTGACAATTAAAGTTCTGTTTTGAACATTGCATGCTATGTTCACTACTTCTGCCCAAAATGTTATAGGCAACTGTGAATCAGCTAGCATTGTTCTTGCTGCTTCAATTAGAGTCCTGTTTCTTCTTTCAGCAACTCCATTTTCTTTAAGTCATGTTTGACCAACTTATTCATGTTCTTCATGTTAGAATGAACCATCCTTCTATGCCATAGTTGTGATTCATCTTCTGATGACTTAGAGATCAGGCAGGTTTCATTGCTTGTCATAGATGTGTTATTCATAACCAAAATATAAGTGTTTCCTTTTCTTGGTGCTTTAAGAAGGATCTAATATGCTGGAACTTGAAAACCTGGCTTAAGAATGTAACAGAAAGCGTTATACAAATTTGAGATATACTAAGTAAGTTGTATTGTAAATTTTCACAAAAATTAACTTTCTCAAATTTGAGTACTCAATTTGTTAACATTCCTTCACCAAAAATTTTACCTCTCTTCTTATCCCCACCGAATGCTACATATGAAGCATTTTTATGTTTGAAGTCATGGAGGAGAGAACAGTTTCCTATCATATGCCTGGAACAACCGCTGTTAACATACTACTTGTTGTTAGTCCTCCAAGGATGTTCCTGCAAAAATAATGAAATCAATTAGAAAGTGGAGCCCAAGCCTTAATGGTCTTGGGCTTGCCATTGTTATCTAGAATAGTTACTCTATCATGAATGAGCCTAGATGTCTCAAGATTGTTTTTAGCCCCAATTGATTCATTATGTTCGGCTTGGGTTGAGGATGATTCTGTTGAAGATGAACTTGATGCACTTTGATCTTGATTCACAGTTACTTCTTCTGTCACTTCTTCTTTGAGTGCCTTTTTCTTCAAACTTGAAGATGATGCTTTGTTAGAAAAAGTTTCAGCATCTTTTGTTTTTGATTGAGGTACATGATTACCCTTTTCAAAGTGATCAAAGAAGGCTTCATCTTCCTGCAACACTACCTTCCTGTAAGGAGCCTTGCTTTGATATTGTTGCTTCTCCTTCTTCTTCTTTGCTTGATCATCAGCAGATGTTGGCTTTGTCTTTGAGATCTTCTGCTTTGGTTGCTGCTTCTTTTGCTTTTGGACTTTTGATTCATCATTCTCAGAAGATTGTGAATCTGATTCAACAATCTCAACTTTTTGCTTCTTGGGAATCTTTTTTTGTTCTTTTTGTTGAAGAATCATTCTTGAGTAGAATGATTGTTCTTGTTGCATATGGCACAATACTTGTTGAAGTAACACTCAGAAGTCGTATGATTTGTAAAGCCCCATTCCCGGGATGCTTACAGTTGGTCAATCATCGCATAAAACATATAAAACACATCATTTTACAGCGGAAATTAAAACTTTTCATTCATGATTAAAATCTTGTCAATACATCAAATCATTCACGTACATCTCAAATTTTTGTTAATACAATAATCATTCCCAAAAATGTGGATACAAGACTTACATCATTCTTGGTAGCATATGCATCCATGCCTGTACCTCCTCAGCATCAAACGATCACCTGTCAACGATTAGGCATACAAATAGTCAACGACACTGAGTGAGTTCTAGTTTTATAAATAAAATACTTCACTTTTCGTTAAAACATAACCTTTACTTTCGTTCATGATCACACATCATACGTACATCACACAACATAACCTTCCGGATTGACCACACCCAGAAACTGAACTTCATGTAACCAGAACGCACATTTGGAGAACTTGGCACACAGCTTCTCCCTTCTGAGTGTTTCCAGCACCTCCCGAATGTGACCGGCATCTTCCACTTTGCTCTTCGAATAAATCAGGATATCATTGATGAACACAATCACTAAGTTATCCAACATCAGCCAACACACTCGCTTAATCAAATCCATAAAAGCAGCTGGCATGTTGGTTAAACCAAAGGACATAACAAGAAACTCGTAGGGTCCATAATGGGTGCGAAAAGCTGTCTTAGGAATATCCTGCTCCTTTACCTTCAACTGATGGTAACCAGATCAGAAATCTATCCTCGAGAACCAACTGGCACCTTGGAGCTGATCGAACAAGTCATCAATCCTTGGTAACGGATACCGGTTCTTCATGGTCAACTTGTTCAGCTCACTGTACTGGATGCACATCCTCTTGCCACAAACAAGACCGGAGCACCCCATGGAGAGATACTCGGTTGAATGAATCCCTTATCCAACAGCTCTTGTAGCTGAGTTATCAACTCTTTCATCTCGGTGGTAGCTAGACAATACGGCGCCTTAGCGACAAGTTGGGCACCGGGTATCAGATCAATCTGGAGCTCGATATCACGGTCAGGTGGCACACCTGATAAGTCTTTCGGGAATACGTAAGGGAAGTCGCACACTACCGGCACGTCTGACAATCATGGTACTGACACATCCACATCCTTCACATAGGCTAGATAGGCACCACATCCACGCCTCATACACTTCTCAGCCACAACCATCGAAATCACCTTTGGAACCGTAGTAACCCTATCGTCATAGATCGTCACTGAACTCCCATCCGATGTAGTCAATCGAATCATCTTCTTGCGGCACACAATATTTGCCTCATAGGATGCTAACCAATCCGTCCCTAGGACTACATCAAATCCGCCTAAGGGCATCACGAACAATCTAGCAGAGAACCTATGGCCTTCCAATTCTATGTCACAGTCCGCTACCATATTAGAAATCCTGGTAGACTTACCAATAGCAGTTTCTACATCGAATGGCTCATCAATCTTTCTACTCCTAGTGGGCAACTTATCGTAAAAGGTAGTAGAAATAAAACTCCTACTAGTACCAGAATTGAAAAGTATAGAGGCACAAGTTTGGTTAACTAGGAATATACCTGACACAACATCGGGGTCCACTCTAACCTCCTCTCGAGTCATAGTGAATGCCCTGGCCTTCGCCCTCTGCCCCTCCTTCTCAATCCCCTTCCTTACCCTGAAGTTCTCGGCCCTCGGCTTGTTGCAATCCCTGCTTATATGGCCCTCTTCAGCATAGTTATAACACTTAATAAGGCCACAATCTCTCGCCATATGCCCTGCCTTCCCACACTTGAAGCAGAGATTTGATCCCCACTTACATTCCCCCGCATGCTCCTTCCCATATTTCCTGCATGCCTTCTGTCCCCCTGTTAGTGCCTTTTGATCATCCACCCTCACCTTCTTACCACCAGCCCCAAAACCACCACTGTGGTTTCGCTTCCCATTCCCATTCCTATCACCGACCAACTTCCACTTCACATCCACCACCGTCACCACCTCCCGTTCGTCGTACAACCTCCCCGCCAGATCGACCACCGACCTAAACTTACTCGGCCGGGCGGTGATCATGTGTCTGCGGATATCCACCGACAGACCCTGGATGTACCTCTTAATCTTTCGTGACACAGGCGTTACCTGATCTGGCACCAACCTTGTCATCTCATTAAATTTCTTCGTGTACTATTGGTTCGTCATATTGCCCGCCTCCAACTGCAGGAACTCTCTCTCAACCTTATCGAGCTCCCTGTGAGGACATAAATCCTCGATCACCAACTTCTTCAACTCACTCCGCTTCATCCTCCTGATCGCCCTACTACCCTCGGCCTGGAAAATATTGTCCCACCAACACAAGGCCAAATCTAGAAATGAGTGGGTAGCAAACTTCACCTTCTAATCCTCTCAGCACTCGTTGATATCAAGTACCGCCTCTATCTCCCTCACCCAACGGCGAGCAGCCGCAGCACTCCCATTCCTATCAAAATTCAAGGGCCTGCACCTTTGGAATGCCCCATAGTTGCACCCCTTTGCTATTTCCTACATAACCTCTACCTTCTCATCATCACTAGAGACAACCATCTTAGTATCTGGTTGCTCCATCTCCCCAGAACCTCCACCTTCGCCTCCTTGCCTAGTGGTTCTTCTCTTCTCCTCCTCCATCTTTTCATCCTCCATCACAGCATGAATAATCTCGGTCACTAATGATGGTAGAATCGTCTACATGACCTAATGAACCTCTTCCACCACTGCCTCCTTCACTGAGGCCCTCAAATTAGCGCTCTCATCACTTCCCTCATGGTGATGAACCTCAGCATCTGCAGGGGTCGTCTCGAAGGTTATAGCCTTATTCCTCGTGGCACGTGCTCCAGTACCACGTCCATCACGCACTCCATCTCGGGAAGCCTTCGAAGATCTAACTCCAGCCATCTAAGCGCTATAAGATTCAAACACCAACACGGTCATTTAAGGTAATATCTCAGATCACATCAAGTATAGTAAGTCACTAATTACAGTGGCCAGTTGTGATTAGCCACTTACTTTACTCTTCCTTCTCTAAGCATTCCCTATCCTGACTACATCAGTATCCAAATCTACTAGGGGCACATAAACCACATAACACGCGCATATAATTCCATTTTAATATCTTACATAAAACATTTACATAAAACCTTTACCTGCAGACATGTAGCTATTAGGATTGGCATCCCTTTCCCTTTCGTGTCCCATTCTTAGTTTAAGTTTTAGGTTTTTGAAAATATTTTACCAAATTCTCTTAAACTTTGGCTCTGATACCAACTTGTAAAGCCCCATTCCGGGGACGCTTACAGTTGGTCAATCATCGCACAAAACATATAAAACACATCATTTTGCAGCGGAAATTAAAACTTTTCATTCTTGATTACAATGTGTCAATATATCAAATCATTCACGTACATCTCAAAATTTTGTTAATACAATAATCATTCCCAAAAATATGGATGCTAGACTTAAATCATTCCCGGTAGCTTATGCATCCATGCCTGCACCTCCTTAGCATCAAACGATCACATGCCAACTATTATGGATACAAAAAGTCAGCGACACCGAGTGAGTTCTAGTTTTATAAATAAAATACTTTACTTTTCGTTAAAACATAACCTTTACTTTCGTTCATGATCATACATCGTACGTACATCTTGATAATAATAATTATTATCTTATCATCATCATTCATTATCGTTCATTTCGTACGTTTCGAACTTTCATTAATATCATTCAACTTCATTTAGATCCTGTCATATGCTATGCCCCATCGTTGTGCACAAGGTGACTTCAGTCTTGGGGTCAAGCGACAAGGATCCCGTTTCATACATATTGGTCAATCTCAAGGATTGACCCCTCTGCGCATCCTCATGGGTTAGCTAAACCACACATAGTTGAGCTAACAACCCAATGGCTGTGAACCTCCATTCATTGCTTGCAAGACTTCCATTCATTCATTACGTTCCACTTTTTATTATCATTATCTTTCACTTCATTACATAATAATTTACTTACATTCGTACATAGCCAAGTAAAGTTACATCATAAAGCATATAGTTTTAAAATTGTTAAACATGAAAAGATAACACATCATACATAGCAACATAACATACGAACAACAACTTTCTCATGCGAGAACTCCCATTCGCGTGAGAACCTCACGTAGGCAAACCCTACACATCACATCATCCTCATTCGCGCGAGAACCACCTGTCATGTGAAAACATACATGTCACGCTAAAACTTCCCATCCGCGAGAACAACCTATCACGCGAGAACATCTCCTCGCGCGAAAACTTCCTTTTTTCACGTGAGAACTTCCCAGATTTAAATTCCATAACATACAACTAAACTATTCATGTGAAAACTTCTTACATTACTCGCCCAGTCACAACTTATCGCATCTAAGGCTCTTCTAACATGCAAACATCTTAAACATCATCAACCAAGCATAAACATGCATTTTAAAACATTCTAGTATGCATAATAGCCCCAAAACATAAAACTTACGTAAAAAAAGGGGACTAGAAACTCACTTCTTGAAGTTCTAGAACAAACGCAACCTTCCCGAAGCCTTTACTGAGCGAAAACTACATAACTATGCATTATATTCATCAATAATCCATTCTTAGTACATAACACGAGTTACTACAAGAGTTACATACCTTAGGCACTTGGATTCTTCACTTTCTCTCTCTACGCAGCCGATTTTCCCTTTCTAGCAGTACTTCTCGTGTAAACTAGAGTCTGGCTGGGTGTTCTCAGCTATTTATACCCAGTAATACTTTTCGCCCAGGGTTCTCGCTCAAGAACTCCCTATCACGCGAAAAATCCCTTTCTCGTGAACTTCTCGCTCAACAACCTCCTTTCATGCCAGAACTTCTACCTGCCTTCTTTTTTCTCGAGATTTTCGGGTGTTACATGATTGTTCATGTTGCATATGGAGCAATAGCTGATGAAGTAGCATTCTTCTGTGCTGTGGTTATGCATATCACACCATTTGCAATACATCTCTTCAGCTTCACTGTCAGACTCAGCTTCTATCTTTGTCTGTTTTTTCATCAGTGTCTTCTTTTGCTGCTTCAATTCTTTTTCAAACTTAGTAGCTGAAAGATCTTCTTTTTGTTGTTTACCTTTCTGGTTAGTAGTTGAATCAGCAGGTGTTTACTTCTTTCGTAGATCTTCTACGGATGACTGTTTTGGTTTTGATGTTTTCTTTTTCTGCAGATTATCTACGGAAGACTGTTTTGTGTTCTTCCGTAGATCTTCTATGGATGTTGACTTTGGAACATTTTTCTTTTGCTTTTCTACGAATGTGTGAGGACCTATCTTCTTCTTCCGCAGGTGTTCTGCTGAAGTGTTTTTCTTTTCTTCCTCTGTAGTTCTTGTTGCTGGTTGACTGTTATGCTTTTTGTTGAGCTCCTAAATCCCTTCATTCAGCTAACCAATTCTTTTGTAGATGGTCTTTAAGAAATTTCTTTGTTTTGGGGGGTAAGGTAGCTTGATTTCATCAAGTACTTTGGGAATTATTGTTTCAAATATGACATTTTTACCCTCACCCAAACCAGTACTTTCTTGTTCATTAGGCTCCTCAACTTCATCCAGATCATCACAGTCATCAAAGTCAAATTCTGATTCACTTCGTTTTGAAAATTTTGATTCAGATGAATCAGTTTCACTGACTTCAGTATCATCATCATTTACCAATTCATTATGTTCAACTTTTGACTCAGTTTTGTTGTTTGACAGACTGTTGGTCATGGATTCAGGTAGAGTGGTGTAGTTATCATTTATTGGTGGTGCAACAGCATGAAATCCTAATCTAGACCTGTTCTTTGATTCAATATGAGAACTAAAAGATTCTCATATTGCTGTGATGATAGTTGAAATTTCTGAAGTTTCACTTCACTTCAGTAGATGCATGATCTGACATGGACTTTGTTAAGGAGGTGGTCAAATGCTCAACTTGTGCTTTCAGATTATAATTTTCAGACACATGTTTGCCTAAATCCTTTTGTAATGAATTGATTTTGACCTAATAAAGTTTATGTTCTCTTATATGAGATTCATTTAAAAGCATATTTTCTTTGACTTTATCAACCAATTGTTGAGCATGAACCCTATATCTTTCAACCTCATCAACACATAAGGAAGAACATAACCTTTCTCTTACCTCTTTGGCCATTAGAGGAACTTTGTTTTCCAAGTTTGCCATCAGTGCTTGATTTTCCTCTTGCACTTCCTTCTCATACATGCTCCAATCATAAGTTCCATCCTGCAAAATAATCAAACTAGTTTCTTTAGAGTCACTAGTACCTGTTGAAGAACCAGTGGCTAGTGGGGATGAGTTTGTTAGCTGAGGTTGCTTGATGCTTCTCTGATTTGTTTGTCTTGTGTCTGTTGCTGATTGCTGATTGCTGATTACTGTTGCATTCCCTTGAGAAGTGTCCATACAAATTGCATTTGTAACACCTCACTTTTGATTTGTCAACACCAATCTTTGTTGTTCTTCCTATAATAGATAGTTCTTTGTTTCTTCTCATGTACATCTTGGCCCTGTAAGCTATCATGGCCATTTGCCATTGTAGATCCATCTCTTCCGCTTCATCAGGATGAAGTTCTTCAAGGTCTTGCTGACAGAAGTGGGCAGGAGTCAAGGTACTTCCCAAGTAAGCTTGAAAGCTTGAGCTGAAGGCTGCAAAGGCTGCCTTCTGTTCTTCTGATTCCAGAACCACAGTGATTGGTTCTATTTGATTGCTGGTGTTATTGGTTTTGGAGTCATCAGCCTTTCCTTTTGCTTTTCTGTTTTGATTGTTTTGAGAATTCAATTTAGAGGGCTTGGCAGCATAGAAGCCAGTTTCCTCTTCATTGTCACTCTCAACACAAGACGTACCTTCATCATCATTAGAGATAAAGGCACTTCCAACACCCTTAGATTCTTTGAATTGGTAGGGTGCTATAGGTGCTTTAACACTCTTGTTTCTAGTTTTCTCTTCCAACTCCAAAGCTTCTACCTTTGCAACCAGAGTGTCTAACCCAATTGACTTTAGATCAAGAGTATTCTTGAACATAGACACAGTGTGAGTCCAGCTTTCTCGTAATGAATGAAGCATCTTTTTATTTAACTCCTCATTGTTGTACTTCAGTTCAAAGATATTCATCTCTATAACAAGTTGCATAAACCTATGGATTTGTTGAGGGACGGATTCACCCTGAATGTGATGGAAGGTTTCATATTGTAAACGCAGGGTATCCTTCCTGATACTTCTAATCTAATCACTTCCCTCACACAAAGTGTGAAGAATTTTCCATAATGAGTTAGCAGTTTTGTATGCTTCACACCTGATCAATAGGTCTTCAGGTAAAGCCATAGTAAGTATACTATAGGACATAATGTTGGCTTTGACTTTCTTGGCATCATCAGGTGATAGATTTTTCAGACTTATGGGCTGATTATTGTCATTGTAATCAGGTCCTAAAGCAAGTGGAATATAAGTACCTTTAGTGATAGACACCCATAAGTCAGAATCTGTATAATTAACATGATTCCTGAATCTGATTTTACATGTTTTGAAATCAGATTTGTTCTCCAACTTCGGAGGTTGATAAGCGCCAGCCACTGAATTGCTCATGTTAATTAACTATGCTAATTATCAAAAATTAACAAACCGATTTAAAATAAACACCAATTAAACAAATCAAACTGATAGATCAATTGATCTAGTTCAATGAGCACTTGGCTCTGATACCACCTGTCAATTCAAGGATCGACTTAGGAATTATTAATTTGATTTTAACAAGTAATGATCGTGGAACTATCAATACTTGCTATTTAATGGATTGTTTATAAATTGAAATTGATGAACAAAATAAAACAACATGAAAAACACAATGTAATAATGTAACACAAAGATGATTTTCAATTGCTTTTCATTCACAACGAATAGATTATAATTGATGTTGATGCTATTGATTCTATATTGTTTTTTTTCTCTGTTCTTGTTGTATTGCTAATTTTCTTAAGTGATAGATTGATTGATGTCATTTCTATCAATATATACACCTATTTGAGTATCGATATATCTCAATCTCTCTCTATTCTGTTCCTATTTTCTTGCTAATATCTCGCTATTCTGTTTTGCTATTCTGTTTCTATATGTGTGCATCCTTGCCTTGTTTATCGGCATAGGAGTTCACAATATACATTGAAAATTGTAAATTACTAAAAGAATGTTATTGATGTGACGTGGAATATTCACTTGACTTCAATATCTTCTGCCGTCATTGATTTGATGATGTTGATTTGACATGTTGACTTGTTGACTTTTTGATCTTTCGTAGTAATTTGTCTTCCGTAGGAAGTTCTTCTTCCGCAGCAATTGGTCTTTCAAAGCAACACTTGGTCTTCAACATTTTTTCTTCAGTGGTTGTGCTTCCACAGGAGTTCTTATACTTGTTCTTCAACAGTAAGCTCTCCAATAGCTCCACTTGATCTTGGATTAGTTTAGCATTTGTTGTTCTTCCAGAGGAGATCTACGGAAGCACAGACTTTAGTTATGTCCCGGAGAACATCTACGGAAGAACAAAATTATTCATCCGCAGTTTTTCTAACACTTGGTCAATTTTCCAAATTTACCAAGACTGATGTTTCCAGCAATGACACATAAACCAACACACACAATAATATGGGTTAACATATAATTCATGCAGTACATTATGTTATCAAAAGAAAATTACAATGAGTTATTACAAGAGTTGATTTATCATCTAAACCTATACAAAGGATCTAGACCAAACAAATGCTAATATTCTGTTTATAGAGTGACAAGTAAGTTGTACTATTACTAAACAACCCTACCTAATATTATATCAGTATCACATAATAAAAATAGTACAAAATAGAATCAACATTTGTTTCAATTCATCATGCATATTTCTTTCACTCATCTACAGTTGTTAATATGGATGACAAACATTTTGTTCGTATTTCTTCTGTTATGCATGAGCATTTGTGTTACATCATTTCAAATTTCAAACCCCTATTTGTCGAGTTCAAACTCAAATTATGATTTTGGTTCAAATTTATGAGTGATGATTGTTACATGTTGTTATAGGTTCACATAATTTATTTTAACAAGTTTAATCATTAAGTTTTGATTTAAAAACCTAGGGTTCATGTTAAACGGTCATTGAAAAGCTTAATCCTGTGTCGGCTCATTATCTACTGCAATCGAGGATTTCTATTCACCTTAGAATCGATATTATCTCTCTTGGCTTTGACTGTGTTCTGGTTATCAGTCCTTACTTGGTTTGACTTGTTCATCGATGTGAAAAAAATTTCTAATTCTGATAGGTGTTAGACATTTTGTGCATTTTTACCTGCATGAACTAAGACGCCATGGTAATTTCTTAAGTTTACACACCAACATAGCTGCTTTAATATGTTTGATATTTTCAAAATCAAGAAAACTATAAAACATGATATTTACATACTTTTGTACTTTTCATACTTTTTTCATTGGCTTTGTAGATTTTTATATTTTTTAGTACTCCTCCTAAAGTTTATATCCATCAAGGTTATAAAATTTAAAGATTTAAAATTTGAAAATTTTTGACAGGATCAGTGATCTAAGTTTGATCAATTAGAGTTGAATCGCAGCGGAATTAGAACAAGAATTAGACAAATATAGCAAGAACACAATAGATATTCAATGGAACAGTACACGGTTATAGAGAAAGAGGGTTTTCTGCAAAAGGGAAAATATCATTCATGCACAAATGCTTCGGTATGGCGGCCGCTAAGCTTCGCTAAGCTGCGCACCTTACAATTAGGTCAACATTCCTTATATAAAGGAATGTGACGTCTGCTGATGTCACTTGATAGTGACATTTAACAGAATTATTACAAACAACTGAAAGTAAGCAAACTACTGAGAATGTTCACAACAACTGAGAACATCTCAGAGTATGCTAAGTACAAGATGAAACTAAAACTACTGAAACTACATGTACTGATTACAAAAAACATAAAACTACTGAAAGGAAACCATCACAACTACTGAAGAGGGCTTCTTCAGCTGTTGTGACAACATCTAAAACTTGGTCTTCAGTCTTTGTCTCAAGCTTTGGTCTTCAGACTTTGTCTTCAGTTCTTTAGCTTCAGACTTTGTCTTCAGCTTTTTCACTTCAGACTTTGTCTTCAGCTCTTTCACTTCAGACTTTGTCTTCAGACCTTGTTATCAGTTGATGTCTTCAGCTGTTGCAGACTACTTCAGTTGTTGTAATGTCTGTGGGACTTAAAGGTTTTTCTGATCAGGCTCATTGGTTCTTTTGTTCCAACAAACTCCCCCTGAACCAATGCAGCCAAAACCTTTAAGCTTATTGAGGTCCCACTTATTCTTGGCAGAAATACTCTCTTGATCAGCTTCAGAGATATCAGATAAGCACAGGCCAGGGAACAGGTTTCAGTAGATGTGAATGTCAAAGGATGGAAGGGAACTCTGTCTTGGGGAACTGGACACAGAGCTGTTATCCCAACCATGAAACCTACTTCCCATTGATGAGTCTATAAGACTCTCTGACGTAGGCCTCAAGGAGAACAACTTGTTCCTCCTTAGTGAGTTCTTCTGCTTCTCCTTCGAAGAAGAACTCTGGGCCATAGTACTCTGATAGGTACTTTACTGTCTTTCCATTTTTCAACTCAACAGTTGTTATCTCTCTGTAAGCAAATTCATCTGGGTGAGTCCCTTCTAATAACAACTGGAGTTCATTTTTCTTGATCTCTTCAAGCCTCTTGTATAACAACCCCTTCTTGACCATTTTGTTCTCCATTAGAGTTTGAGGGGTCATCTTTGACTTGTAGGCTCTCTTGAAGTCTTCAAGTATCTCCCAGGGTGAGACTACAATGGCCAACATAATAACAGCATCTATGGTCTTTCTCACTTGGCCATTGTATCTACTTGGTATGGATTTCTTATGAATTCTAGAACTAACCCTGGGGTCTGGCCAAATCCTTACTCTCTCCTTTTGATATTGAAAGGTATGCCTGAGAGCATACAGCCTTTGAGCGTGTTTCTTCATGGCTTGTATAGATGATGACTGAGGAAACTCTTTGTCAACCATCTTCAAAAGTTGCTCATCGTGCTGTTTCTGCTGTTCTTCTTCTTCAATCTTAACTTTCACCATTTGCCTCTGAAAGTCTGGTGTGATCATTTGTTGACTTCTGGGCTCAGGTATTTTTAGAACAGCAGAGATTGGCAGACTGTCTTCTTCATCATCTTCTTCTTCTTCTTCCATCCTCAACACCCTTCTCCTCCTTCTGGGTGCATCATTGGATGTGGTTTGAGGTGGTTTTTGGGGTAAGGGAGTTGGTTTTGAGGGTTGAGTTGGTTTAAGTTTAGGTTTAGGGATTGGTTTGGAGAGTTGTGGGGTTGGTTGTTTTTGAGTGGGAGTTTGGGAAGGCTGATCTAGCATTTTTGTGGTAAGTTTGGCTTTGGAAAGCTTGGCCATATCAGTTCTCTTCCCAGCACCTGCTTCATCTAAGGCTTCGATAATCAACCCCTTATTGAATGCTTCAGAAGCACAGATTCTGGTGGTTATTGCCAGAATACTGTCTCTGGTCCATGATTTAATCTCAATTAATGATCTTCCCAAGTATTTTGCAATAAACCTGATCATTATCTCCAACCTCTCCCTTTCCATCACACTGTAACTGGCCCATCTCTCTTGTATCTCTTTAATCTCCAGCCTTCTGATCTCAGTGTCTAATGTAGCTGTATCAAAGCCCTGTCTGAAGAGTTGGTCTATTATTCTGTCCATTGATCTGCTGTGAGCTTCATCAGCTTCTTTAACCAGATCTTCCAATGATTTCTCTTCATCAGGCTTTTGAGTTTCAGCACTTTTCTTTCTCTTGTATGTGATCAGCTGTTTTTCCTTTTCTAACTCCTTTTCTTTCTCTTGTTGTTTCTCATCTTCCACTCTCTTTCTCTTTCTTTCTTTCACTGCCTTAGACTCCCCCTTTTTGGGTGCATTGGGTTCAGGGGTTTGAATGGCAGAAAGCTTCTTTTGCACAGCATCATCAACAAGTGTTTGTAGATTTGAGGAGATCCTCTCATCAATGGCTTTATGCACAATCTCATTGATGATGGGAGTGATGAGAGGTAAGGAATGTTGAAAGGTAGCAACCATCTGCTCAGAGGGGTTCTGTCCCTGAGAGGTGGTGCCAAAAGCAGTGGCTGGTGGCTCAGTTGAGTGTAGTGGCTGAGTGTTTGGTGAACCTTCAGATGAAGGTGCCATCTGTGGGTTTATTGGGGCAGATGGACTTTGATCCTGAGACATTTTGGCAAGCAGTTCTTTGAGTCTGCTCACCTCAGCCTCAAGGATTGTGTTATGGGCTAAGACATCGAAGAAAAAGCCCAGGTCATCATCAGTCTTTGCTGAATCACCTGACCTCCTGATTGAATCAGGATGTACATGCCCTGAGTGTAGATCAGTTGTAGCATGTGCCCCTTGTTCTTGGTTCTGGGGACTTCCTGCCTCAGGACTGAGTCCTTCATCGGCAGTTGCCTCTGGTGAGGTCTTAGAGATGTTACCAACTGCATCCTGTTCATTTGCTGAATCAGTAGAAGTGGCAGCCTCACCAGATGTTCTAACCTCCTCCTCTACACGGGGAGATTGAACATTATAACCCCTGTGCTGTGGGTTATCAGCAGCATTTTGGTCCTCTTCCTCAGCTGTTGAGGTTCTCCCCATTGTAATTGGTTTCTGGGGAGGAGGAGAGGAATGCAGCTGACTCAGCACTTGTGCAACTATAATGGTTGGGCTTTGAGGGGCGGTTGCATTTGGAGATAGGTTTGAAGCAGATTGCACCCGGGGTGACTGGTGCTCTTCAATGGTAACCTTCTCAATTGAGATAGGTTCCAGCATTGTGGTATCCCCAATTATGGTTGCATCAGGATCCTGTTGAGAGGATGCCTGAGCGGCTAGGGCTGGTGGAGTCTTTGACACTACTGGGGGGTTAGAACCAGTAAGTGTTTCCTGTATTGGTGGTACAGGGGCATCCTCAGGGGACTCATCTCCCTGAGTAGCCTTTTTGGGCTTTTTGGTGTTGGGTTTGGTGGGGACTTTGGATCTGGAAGTGGAGGCTGTGGGTTCCCGCTGCTTGGGTTTTAGCAGCCGGGCAGCCCCTTTCAGTGTAGGGTCAGAGTTGTGCCTGGAGTATACTTCAGGCAATACAGCCGGAGCAGGGACTCCAAGGCCAACAAGGCCGTCTGATTTTAGCTGATTTAAAATTATGGCCATGAGAAACCTGGGATATAATATCCATCTGTTTGCCACAGGTTTCAAAGCCAGATCCTTTAGTTCCATGAAAACTATCTCAGAAAAATTTAGATTTTGTCGTTCAAAGATAGAGTATAATACCTGTTGCCATCGGGAGGACATCTGATCCCATGAGGAGGTTTTTGATGCAAGGCAGACATTCACCATGTGGAATATAAGACGTTCAGCATCATGGAAGTGCTTCTTCAGAATGGTGGTAGCACTTAAGTCTCCTTCATACCCGTTATTGATGAAAGACATATCAGTTGTGCCTTTCGGGTATTCTGTGACACAGGTGGCATCATGTAGATTTAGGGTTTGTCGAATGATGTCTGGAGTGATGACCACCTGTTTCTGGTTAACCAACGACTGGAGAGTGATTTGGCTATCATTCTCACCAGTTTGCACAGAGACGTTGGTCCAGAATTGGCTTAGGGAATCGGGGTATATGGTAGGATTCAGAAGAAAAGCGGTTCGGTACTGGGAATCTACCATAAGATCGATGGCATTATCAAATTTGTTCCAAAAGGCCGATTTCGAGAGGTAGGCAACACAGTTGTGTCTGGGTTTGAGTTTCATGGTCGCCATTGTTGAGAGAGTGAAGGACAAAACGGCTAATGAAACGTTTGAAAGTAGGTTTAGGTATTTAGGGTAAGAAAAGGCTGATATAAAACGACTGAAAGTGTTGGTGCTGTCATCAGTTGTTTGAAAACAACTGAAGACCTGGTTTTAACTTTCAGAAGTTGTAACAACTGAAGACTTGGTATTAGTCATCAGTAGTTGTGAAACTACTGAAGACATGGTTTTGGCTTCAGGTGTTGTAAACAACTGAAGATTTGGTGTTAGTCATCAGTAGTTGTAAAACTACTGAAGACATGGTTTTGGCTTCAGTTGTATGAAGTGAAACAGCAGTTGTAGAAACAACTGAAGAGAAAAGTTTCTCATCAGCTGTTGTCGTCAATTCTTAGCTCATCAGCTGTTTCATTCTGACCTCAACACTTATCAGACTTTTTGTCTGATTTTCAGACGTTTCATTGGTCATCAGTACTTATCTGTTATACTGACATCAGTAGTTGTAACCACATCAGTTCTTTTCAACAGATAGAGTACTTCAGTACTTTTAAGTAATTTAGTCTTCAGTAGTTATGAAAACTACTGAGGATAAAAGAACTTATCAGTACTTATTTGTGACAATAGTATACGAATGCTCATCAGTACTTGTTGACTGAGATCATCAGTAGTTGTCACTTATTCTAGCTGCAGCATACCAAGCCTTAACACTAGGTTTTGGAAAGTTGAACTGTCCAAAGGCTTAGTAAATATGTCTGCAAGCTCATCAGCACTAGGAACAAACTTTGGATCAATCAGACCTTTTTCAAAACAATCCCTAATAAAATGGTGTCTGATCTCAATATGTTTGGTCCTAGAGTGCTGGACTGGATTCTTGACAATACAAAGAGCTGAAGCACTATCCATTAGTAATGGAGTCTTAGTCTCTGTAATGCCATAATCCAATAATTGATTCTGAAGCCAGAGTACCTGAGATGTACAACTTGCAGCAGCAATGTACTCGGCTTCAGCAGTGGATGTAGCAACAGATGTTTGTTTCTTACTCTGCCAAGAAACCAAACAGTTGCCTAGGAATTGACATCCACCAGAAGTTGATTTTCTAGTTAATTTACACCCTGCATAGTCACTATCAGAAAAAGCAACTAATTTGCAAGAGTGCCCAGTGGAATACCAAAGACCTAGAGATTGAGTACCTTGCAGATATCTAAAGATCCTCTTGACTGCAATCAAATGAGACTCTTTAGGAGCAGCCTGAAATCTAGCACAAACACAAGTTGCAAACATAATATCTGGTCTAGAAGCTGTTAAGTACATCAAGGACCCAATCATACATCTGTAAAGTGTTTCATCAACAGCTTTACCTTTCTGATCTGCATCCAGTTGTGTGGTGCTGCACATGGGAGTAGAACAGGGCTTACAGTTTTGTAAATCAAACTTTTCCAAAAGACTCTTTGTGTATTTTGACTGATGAATGAAAGTTCCATCAGCCTTTTGTTTGATTTGCAAACCTAGAAAGAACTGTAATTCTCCCATGGCACTCATTTCGAATTTTTGTTGCATCAACTTTGTAAATGCATCACACAACTGTGGATCAGAGGATGCAAAAATAATATCATCAACATAAATTTGAACAAGGAGCTTATGCTGACCCACTTTCTTAATGAACAAAGTTTTATCTATGGAGCCTCTAGTGAAATTATTCTGAAGAAGAAAATTTGACAGTGTTTCATACCAGGCTCTAGGAGCTTGTTTCAACCCATAAAGAGCCTTATCAAGTTTATACACCCAATCAGGATGTTTATTATCCTCAAAACCTGGTGGTTGACACACATAAACCTCTTCTTTTATTTTACCATATAAAAATGCACTTTTGACATCCATTTGAAAAACTTTAAGATTGTGGAATGCAGCATAGGCTAAGAACAATCTAATTGCCTCCAGTCTGGCTACAGGGGCAAAGGTTTCATCATAATCAATACCTTCTTCTTGTGAAAACCCCTGGACAACCAGTCTGGCCTTGTTCTTGACAATTTGCCCATTTTCATCTGTTTTATTCCTAAACACCCATTTAGTGCCTATTGCACACTTACCTGGGGGTAGAGGAACCAGTTCCCACACTTGCTGCTTTTTGAACTGAAGAAGCTCAAGCTGCATGGCATCAACCCATCCATTGTCTCTTAATGCAATATGATAGTTCTTTGGCTCTTGCTGACTGATGAAGAGAGCATAGAAGCAGAAGTTGGACAATTGACTTCTAGTTGAGACACCAGCATTGATATCACCAATGATTTGAGACATTGGGTGATTCTTCAGCTCTTGGTACACTATGAGATCTGTGCAAGTGTTTGTAGCACGCTCAGCAGCAACAGATGTTGATCCAGATTCTTGAAACCAAGTATTAGATGGCAAGTCAAATGAAGTAGAGGATTCAGAAATCTCATCAGCATTTGTTGTGGATGGTGCTACTGAAGCTACAGGAACATCAAGTTTAGTAGACTCAGGCAGTTGATCACTAAACTTGAATAGGTGAGTACTGGGATCATCATCAACATCAGTACCACCAGATGGATGACTAGCTGCAGAAGGTGATGAATTCACATGATCTGCAACAGCTGGAGGCTGATAAGGAACATATTGCAGTATGTCCAGATCAAACAACTCCACAGGGTTTTGTGGGATTTTGTCCTTAGGAGATTCATTGAACTTCACATGCAAGGTTTCTTCAACCATCTTTGTTCTGCAGTTGAACACTCTGTAAGCCTTGCAAGTGGATGAATACCCAACAAAATACCCTGCATCCACCTTAGAATCAAACTTTTGGAGTTGATCCTTTGTGTTGAGAATGTAACAAGGACACCCAAATGCTCTGAAGAATGAAATTAGAGGAGCCAAATGATGTAGAACTTCATAAGGAGTCTTCATCAACCTCTGATTCACTAAAGCTCTATTTTGCACATAGCATGCTGTGTTGACAGCTTCAGCCCAAAAGGTCAGTGGCAAACCAGAGTCAGCCAACATGGACCTTGCAGCTTCAATTAGGGTCCTGTTCTTTCTCTCCACTACTCCATTTTGTTCTGGAGTCCTTGGGATGCTATACTGCCTCTTGATTCCTTTTGAAAGGTAGAAATCATCAAGTGTATGGTTTCTAAATTCAGTTCCATTATCACTTCTTATACACTTGACTGATAGGGAATACTGCTTCTCAACATACAACACAAAGTTAATAATTGTCTGAGCAGCCTCATCCTTTGAATGCAAGAAGAAGGTCCATACAAATCTGGAGTAATCATCCACAATTACCAGACAGTATTTCTTCTTTGCCATGCTCATTACTCTCACAGGACCAAAGAGATCCATGTGCAGTAATTGCAAGCAGGCAGTGGACTTTGGTTCTTCTATAGGAGGGAATGAAACTTTGTGTTGTTTTCCTTTTAAACAAGCAGTGCAGGTTTCATCACAGTGGAACTCCTTTATTGGTAGACCTCTCACTAAACTATTGTGGATCAGCTGATTCATGTTTTTGAGATTAACATGACCCAGCCTTCTATGCCACAGTTTAGATTCCTGAGGAGAGGCCTTGGAGAACAGGCAAGGATGACCTTTTAAATCAATCTTCTTTGACAAATCCAAGGCATATACTCTTCCTATCCTGTTGGCCTTCAGGAGAGTATGTTCATCCAATACCTTGTCAATCAGCCTCAGAACTTTGGAAGACAGAATCCGGCAGTTCTGGCTTGTGAAAAGTGCAACATGCCCTTTATCACACATCTGACTGACACTCAGTAGATTATACTTGAGATTCTCCACATGGTTAACATCATCAAATCTGATTTCTCCATTTGACACAAATCCTTTCCCGATGATGTAACCCTTAGCATCATTTCCAAATGAGACAAATCCCTTCTTTCCTTGAGAGTAGTCATTAAGAAGAGAACTGCTCCCAGTCATATGCATAGATCCTCCACTGTCTACATACCAGATGCTTCTTTGGCATGCTGAAGAACCCTGCATTTATCATAAGAAACTAGTTAGCTTTAGAGACCCAAACCTTTTTGGTTTTGGGTCTGTTTTCATCAACAGATTTAACCATAACTTGTTTCTCATGATTAACAGCTGATGAAGGTGGAGATGGTGCTGAAATGGATTTCTTAGATTTGGGCTTGGATTTCCTTTTCAGTGGTTTGATCACAGGTGCATCTAGTTGGTTAACTCTCCCCAACAAATGCTGAACCATCATAACAAGTTGTGTCTGATTTGTTGCTAAAGCCTTCAGCTCATTTGACACATCAGTACTTGTTTTTGATGAGTTCCTGTGACCCACCATTTCCTCCTTCTTGAAATTCACAGACTTAGTCTGATGTTTATCATGAGGAACACTATCAGCTGTTTTCTGATAAACCCCATCCTTCTTTTTGGATTTTGGTGAGGCCTTGGGTTTATCAGTTTGAGATGACTGTGGTACAAACTTGGTCTCAAACTCATTTTTCATTTTATTAATCTCTTCTTTAATGAGCTTATCTCTGTTGAGTTTGGAACCCTTTTTGTACCAGCATTCATCAGATAGATGATTGAATTTACCACATATTTCACATGGCTTATTCTTCATCTTGGATTGATCAACTGCTGAAGTGGAAACTACTGAAGGTGTGATCTTCAGTACTTTCCTCCTTTCAGTACTTGTGTTAAGTACTGAAGGATCGGTAACAACTGAAGACTTGTTCTTCAGCTGTTCTCTATCCGTCCTGAAAGACCGTATGATAGATTCCTCAGCAGTTGTTAATCCTTTTATTTCAGCAGATTTGAAATGCTTTTCAGATGTTGTGACTTGCCCTTCAGTACTTGGAGTACTTTGAGGGACAACATCTGAATTGCTCAGCTTCATGTGTTTATCAGCATTTAAACCATCAGGCAATTGATTTGCTGAGATCTTAACACTGACTTCATCCTCTAATTTTGTATTATCATTTGAGGATGAATCACATGATGATGTGGTTTGGAAATTACTTTCACCTTCAGATTTTACTATTGATTTTGAAGTAAAATCAGTAGGTGGTGCAGTATGATTGTAACCTATTCCAAACTTCACATTTGAAGCTGTTTGCTTGCTGAGAAGCATTTCAAATCCCTTGCAGGATGTTACCCAGCGGTCACACTCAACTTGGGTAGCTGCAAGTGTCTCTTTGAGACTTCTGTGGTTCTCAAGTATGACCTCTACCTTAGCCTTTTCATCATTAAGTTGGCATTTAAGCTTGTAAATCTCATCATCTTTGTCATTAAGAGCAGACTCATACTCAGCTTTTCTTTTGGAAATAGTTTTCTCAAGCTCAAGATTTTGATTGATTAAAGCTACATTTGCCTCTCTAATAGAGACAAAGGCAGCTATGCATGATTCAGAACATAACTTGGCTTTAGCCTCAGAAGATACCTGGGTTACCTGTGAAGATGATGCATTGGAGCAGGAACCCTCAGTAGACTCCAGGGCCATGAGAGCAAGATTCCCAAAAGGATGTTCACCACCATGTTGACCAGCACCAGCAAATAATTGCTCATTGAAACCAGAAAGATCATCTGGTAAGCTGCTCCAGTCAACAACTCCTGGTGTGAAGAAGCTGTGATGAGGTTGAGATTGTGATGGAGATGGTTGAGGCTCAGGTAGGGCTTGAGGTTGTTGTGCTATAGGAACTTGAACTGGATTTGGCTGTGGCATGTAATAGCAGGGATATGGATATGGCATTGGACCCTGAGGGACAAAATATGCAGGAGATTGAGGTTGTGAGTGATGACCAGAACTAGCAGGATGTTGCCCTTTGTTTTGTGAACTATTGCTTGGAAAGGTCACAAAGGGTGCAGAGGAGTTAGATCCAGTTGATCTACACTCTCTTGCAAAGTGCCCAAGCCTGTGGCATTTGTGACACCTCAACTTACTCTTGTCAAAACCAACTTTGGTTTTGCCAGAGAGTCCTGGAAATTTCCTACCAGTTCTCTTGTAGAACTTTTGAGATCTGATATTGATCAAGGCCATTTGGCTCAAAATATCCATCTCTTCTAAATCATCATCAGCAATACCCATCAAATCATCCATGATAAAGCATAAATTATCACTATTACACCCAGAATGACTGTCAACACCAACAAATGCATGATCAGAACTGTTTGAAGAGAAATCTATATGCTCATCATAATGGCTTTCTGATCCAGCATATTCTGACTCATGACCGACCAAGGCAGTGTTCCCTGGTACAAAGTCATCAGTGAGCTTTCCTGATGATGCCAGTTTCCTTTTCTGCTCTATCTCTCTTTCAAATGTAAGCAGTTTCCCATGGAGTTGGGTGAGAGATAGGCTATCCAGATTTGCACTGGAGCGTAGGACAATGGTGTATGTGTCCCATCTCTCAGGCAGTGATCTGAGGAATCTGTTGTTCATCTGGCTGTTAGTATACTCATGCTTGACCATTTTCAGCTCAGAGATCAAGCAGGAGAAACGCTCAAACTGTTGAGTCAGTGTCTCACCCTTCCTATGAGAGAATGTCTCATATTGTTGGGCGAGGATTTCTCTGTTGTTTGCTAAGACCTCATCAGTTCCTCCGAATTGTTCCTTCAAAGCATTCCAGAGGTCATGAGCAGTTTCATGATGCATAAGCCCAGAATAGATTTCATTAGGCAGTGCCATGGCCAGAATTCCATGGGCTTTAGCATCAATCTCAAACAGTTTACGATCTTCATCTGAGTATTGCTCCTTCTTCTTCGGAACCATTTGGTTGGTCTCCGGATTGTTCACCATAGGCTTGTGTGGACCGTGAACCACAGATGTCCAACAACCTGAACTGTTAACAGACAGGTGATGGAGCATTCTTCGTTGCCATATGTTATACTCACTCCTAACCAGCATCGGAGGCTTGGTTGAGGAGCCAGTATTGTGAGGGTCATTAGATGGAGTAGTCATTCTCAGATTCAAACCAATTCAATCAAGTTTCAACAGATTTAGCACAAAAACACAACAAACTCAATATGAACCAAGAAGAAACTCAAATTGAATAACCAGAAGCAGCAGAAGATCAATCTCTATAACCAATTCTTGCAAATATGCTAATTCGATCAAACTTTAGATATCGAAATAGCAGTTTCAATGATCAATTGTTAAACCGATCAATGATTAACCGCTCTGATACCATTTGACAGGATCAGTGATCTAAGTTTGATCAATTAGAGTTGAATCGCAGCGGAATTAGAACAAGAATTAGACAAATATAGCAAGAACACAATAGATATTCAATGGAACAGTACACGGTTATAGAGAAAGAGGGTTTTCTGCAAAAGGGATAATATCATTCATGCACAAATGCTTCGGTATGGTGGCCGCTAAGCTTCGCTAAGCTTCGCTAAGCTGCGCACCTTACAATTAGGTCAACATTCCTTATATAAAGGAATGTGACGTCTGCTGATGTCACTTGATAGTGACATTAACAGAATTATTACAAACAACTGAAAGTAAGCAAACTACTGAGAATGTTCACAACAACTGAGAACATCTCAGAGTATGCTAAGTACAAGATGAAACTAAAACTACTGAAACTACAAGTACTGATTACAAGAAACATAAAACTACTGAAAGGAAACCATCACAACTACTGAAGAGGTCTTCTTCAGCTGTTGTGACAACATCTGAAACTTGGTCTTCAGTCTTTGTCTTCAGCTTTTGTCTTCAGACTTTGTCTTCAGTTCTTTAGCTTCAGACTTTGTCTTCAGCTTTTTCACTTCAGACTTTGTCTTCAGCTCTTTCACTTCAGACTTTGTCTTCAGACCTTGTTATCAGTTGATGTCTTCAGCTATTGTAGACTACTTCAGTTGTTGTAATGTCTGTGGGACTTAAAGGTTTTTCTGATCAGGCTCATTGGTTCTTTTGGTCCAACAAATTTCATGACAACATCATGAATGATCAAACTGTACACTAATTATTTTTGTATATAGATATGTTTTCTGTACAAACATGTATAATATCACCTTGGATGAAACCATATTAATCTGAATCCTTCATAAATACAAGTAAAATTAGTAGAATAGACATGTTCATAAACACTTGGATTGTAGGTATGTTTGTCCTTTTAAAATCAAGCATTGTTTTATCCTTTGTACACATGGTGATATTTATCATGTTTTGAGTGGATTAGATATTCACTAGGTACCTCATACTCAAAAGCATAGAAAGATCAACCACCACATGAAATGTGTGGTAGAACTTTATCATATCTTACATGAGCACATCACTTAGATTATGATTTTACATTTTTGTTGATGAGTAGGGGGATCCTTATTGGGATTCTTTTACTTTGATCCTTTTTCATTTTGATTTATATTGGGATTCTATTTCATTCCATTTTGGAGGTGTTCCTCTTTGAGAATATGTTGATTCATTCACTTTGGAATGTAGTCCAAGATGGGCTTTATTATTTCATCCTTTTTAGGATTCTATTTGGATCTTTAGACATGAGCACTTTGTGCTTTAGTTACTCCAGGTCTTTGCATAGTAAAACAAAAGAGAATATGATGTATGTTAATAATATTTCATAAAATATCACTACCTAGTGTGTTTAAGTAACTACACACACACCCAACTGGATATGCTAATACTTACCCATACCCTAATATGATGGCTTAACAATAGAATATGAGCTTTAGCCATCACATAAGCATGTATATTCCAATCCAAGCTGAGCCTACCCGTAGGACCAGTGAAGGGAGTAATGCAATAGTTTTACAAGGTTGGAGAGAACAGACAACACATAACAGATCAAATAGGGAACTGGTTTATGAAACAATGAACAATAGTAAAGAACACAAGCAGAACACAAGTAATTGGTTTTCAAGAATGATGTATATTGCTGTCAAGTGTTTTACAATTGTTAATAGGCTTAGTCTTAAGGACTGGTAACTGAGATACTTTATACTACATCCTATAGACGACCATACTTTGAAGGCTAGCTACAACACTAATCTAGACAAGAAGATCAATTTAAAGTCCTACTGACTATGACATGTCATAGCTCATATTCTTATCTATTACAACAAGGATAAAAGTATAAAGTAGAAAGTTACAGACTCTAAGACCTTCATCTATAGTTGACAAAAGTATGGAGATATCACCAGCTTGTATAAGTTGGTGAGTCATCAGAGATGGCAGCGAAAAGTGGTTCATCTTTTGTTAAAAGCATGTTTTCTCTGTATTCGAAAGAAATCAATCTCTAGGCTTCTGATTTCTCTTGAAGCTTTGGAAGACTTCATCTTTGGCTTCGGAATAAAGGGTCTTTGGCTTCGAAATATTTGACACTTAGACAATTTCTTATTTCTTTTGTCAAATCTTCTGAAGTAACTTCCTTTATACTTAAATATGCATGCTGAGAGAACTTTGGTTTGCATCAGCCTCTAAGGTTACTCTTACAAACTCCCCCTAGGCTGATGCTACTAAAACTTGAGGATGACTTTGAGTCTTGATCTTCATTTGTTGACAGTCCTAATCAGAATCAGGACCATTCCCTTCTTCATCACTTGGTCCGGATTCCTCAGACTCTCAAAGTATCTCCTCATGTCAAAGAGATCATGCAGAGGTAGGTCAAGCATATTTTGCCAGAAGTATATGTCTTGACCCCCTTGATCTATTATGACATATCATATGTCTGTATTTGTAGAGAAAGACCAGGACAGGATGGCTCTCTCTGCAGCAAGAGGCTCTACTTCAAGTGGAGTTGGTTGAGCAGCCTCTTCTTGTTCACCCTTAAGATGTTCTGACCCATCCTAAGGTGTAGAGGTTGATGCCTTGGACTTCTTCTTCTTTTTCTTCTTGTCCCTTCTGATGACCATCCTTTTTCTTTCTTTATATTTTAACTAAGAAGGTTGGTCTTAAGTAGTAGATGTTCCTTTTTTATCCTTCTCAGTTGGGTCCTTTTCCTTTATAAGTTTAGAAGGAGAAGGTTTAGGACCCTACTTTGGATAGAAGATGAAGTTTGTTGTGATTTAGCACTAGGCCCAAGTTGTGTTGTCTCTTGGGGTTCAACATTGACCTCAGCTTTAGGTGTCAGCTAACTTGGTGGAGAATGCCAGTCTATTAGCTCACCTTTCTTAATCTTCTGCTTGATCACTCTAATATGCTCATCCATTATGGATAGAGACATTGGACCAAGTCTCCTTTTGGAGAACCCATACAGCTTTAAGAACCTCACCATCCTTATTTTGTCAGCAGACTTCTTCTGATTGGCTCTGATGGTGACTCTTGACTTAGTAGCCTTTTCCCTAATCTTCCTTTTAGCAACTTTCTTATCTTTTAGCACTTCTTTCTCTAGCTGCTTGAGGTACTCAAACTCAATATACTCATATGACAAGGGAAGTAGGTTTGTTGCCTGGTAGTGACCTGTGACACTTAGGTAGGTTATCATCTTTCGTTTATCTTGTTCCCTACCTATATGAATTTCTTGTTCAACTCCTACAGTCTCTACTTCAGGACTTTCTTGAACTGTAAAGAGGACAGGGGCTTTATATAGTCTTTTTCTTTTTCTTTCTTCCTTGATTTTAGGGAGCAATTCTACATCCCCAGCCTCCTTCCTCTCTTTTGACACTTTAGTAGCAGCCAGTTCATTCAACTCATCCAAGAGTAGAGAGATTATTTCCACAATGTTATAGTTCTTAGACCCTGGATAATTCAATATGGCTGCCCTTAACTCATCCTCCTTAGTGTTTGGCATACGGCAGCCCTGATTGAAGCTTGAATAAAGCTGGGGGTCTCTTTTGTTCTCTTTTCCCTTACCTTCCTCTTCTACTCCTCAATCTCCTTAGAGGTTATAACCCTCTCCCCTTTGACAATCATTGTCCTATGTGACTCATGGTGGAGAGAGCTTTGGCCTTTTTCACTTGGTGCACTTGAGCTCTGGCCTGGGAGAGGCTGTGAGACACCTTCACCAGCTGGTGTCTTACTGAGGGTACTGGGTGCTGAAGTAGTTGCAGTCTCAAGGCTCACAGGTTCCATTGCTGGGCCTTCAACTGTGGTTTCCCCTTTGAAGCTAATCTTAGGGTCTGCCTTAATATCCAGTTGACCAACAATTTTCCTTGCTAGCCTTTGTCTATATAACTTTGATCTTCTCTTGAACTCTTCAAGCATCCTCATCTGAATCCTTAAAGCCAACCTTTCATCTTGTCTGTTATAACTTGGGTTGGCTAATGGTAGGTGAATGAGAGGAAAACTCTTATAGTATCTCAAGATCTAAAAACTGAACACTTCTTGTTAACCCTGAGATCTAGAGAGTACAAGGGATCTTCTATCATTATCATACCTCCATCTTATAATTAGGTTGTTAGCAGGGTAGGATGGGGTAGACATAGCCCTTGGTATTCCCTCCTCATATAGGCTTTGAATCAATGCATCCATATTGATGTGGGCCTGAGGAGGTTGTTGAGTATGGACAACTGCAAGTGAGGATGGTGAGGCCTCTATTTCCATACTTTGGGTAGTGTTCTTAGGTTTTGTGATTGTAGTTAAGACTTTCTCCCCCTTTTTTGTAGCACCACCCACTTGTGGACCTGTCTGAACATGCCTTGCAAGCCTCTCAGCTAACTTACCCTTGAGATCGTTGATCTCAAGTTGTTGATTAAGGACCTGCCTTTCTAAGGTAGCCACCTGATATTCTAGGTGAGTGACCTCTAAAACCAAGTAGGTGCATGTTTTGGATAGTGTTTGTACCCTTAGTTGCAGACTCCCCTCATATTCATCAGAAGAATCATAGGGAAATGAGAGAACATAACCAAAGTCATCTCCCTCATCACCAGATGTTGGTTCTTGGCTTCTGGATTTCCCCTGCTCCATGATATCTTCAAGAGAAGTGTCAAGGGGCTGGGTTGCCATGGTTGAGGTCTTAATGATGTAATCCCTTTCTAAAGTGAGAGCCTCTTCCATATGGACCTCTTTAACATGTTCTGGGAAGTCCACCTCAGTTAGGGGTGGATGATATGGGCTAGACATGGGGGTATTAGGAGCACTCATCTCTCCTTGAGCACGGGAGGAGAAGAGAGACTCATGGTACTCACTGAATCCCATATCCTCATCATCATAGAATTAAAGGTCAGTGTTTGGTTGGTTTAAGTCTAGAGGCTGGGGACAGTAACAGTCCCCTAAAGGTTGTTCACTTGAATTTTGAAACTTAGAGTGAAAGCTTGAAGCTTGGGAAATGAGCTCATTAGGCTGAGCTGGAGGAACCTTAACATTGATTAATGAAGTGATGGGAGTGGTTTGTTCCTCAGGGGAAGTTGGAGCTCTTGGTTCCACTCCTCCTGCCAGGGTGAGTATATGGGGTTTTTGCTCAATCTGAATAGACAGAGCATGGGTTATCTTGGATTTCCTTTTATAGGTGATGGTTATTTGAGGCTGTGTGGGATTGGCTGGTTTTGACAAGTTGTCACCTTGAGCAATGAGTTCTAACATTTTTAGGACTAGGGCTGTTTCTACCCCTAAGAAACCAACAACAGTTTTTCTCATGATTTTGAAGATGTCGGGCTTCATTTGTCATAACTTAAGAGTAGTATCTGTTCCCCTCAACTACGAGCCCTGTTCACAATTGAGAATGTGCTGGACATATCTAGGGAACATGTAGTACTCTAAGGAGTCCAATTTGGCAAGTAAGTTTTTGTAAACAAACTGAGAGTACTTGAACTTGTCCCCTTGAACCATCTCATGGACTATATAGGATAAGTCCTCAGGAATTTCATCCCATCCTCCATGTTTGTTTGATAACAAGGGGGTTATAACATAAATGAGGTACTTCCATTGGTAAGAGACCTTACCCTTCATGCAGGTCCTCACAATGAAGTCTCCTTCATAGCCCATCTGCCTGAATGATTCATGGACAGCTTCTTTGGGGAAGGAAAGCTTGCCTTCTTCATCATCCACCCTGAGATGAGTGTTGATTGAGGCTGAGGTGATAAAAACCGTCTTCCCCTACCTCTTGGCAGGTCCTCCAAAACTCCAGTAGTTGTTCTTCATATATTGGAGGGTCTATTGTGAGTACGGTAATGTAGGACAATTGTGTTCAAAAGCGGCAAACATCTGAGAAACTAGGATCTTTCTCAGACGACAACAAAGCAACCTGATTGTGTTGTCTGTGTAAGTGCATGGAGAAATCTGGCTGGTTTAGGGGTTTAGGGTTGGCCATTTGAGAAGCTTTAGCAAGAAAAAAGCTAAGAACAATAAGGGTTTTTGGGTGAATTTAGGGTTAGAAGTTTGCAGATGAAGAGGAAGAAGAAATTGGGGGAACCGTTGTAAGGCTATACATATGGTTGGATGTTAGACAAAGCTAATGCTAAAGGATAAACTTTGAAATCCGAATGTCGGTCCCATCTCTGAAAAAGTGCCCAAGAATGGTAGTTATCTTGGAAGTTGAAAATCTTATGAAGGTAATTTATCATTGGAAGTTTTGAGAAAACTTCTGAAGCCAATTTGACTTCCGAAGATATTTCTTAGTTTAAGAAGAATTGCTCCGGAAGAAAAAATACTTAGAGTAATTTTGTTTCCGGGACATATTTGGTTTCGAATGATATCAAACTTCAGAAGTTTTATTCAAAGAATGAATAAAGCTTCCCAGCATTAATTGCTTTTGGAAGAAAATTGTCCTACAAAACATATAAGAACTTAGAAGCATATTTATGCTTTAGAAGATATATCAGAATTTCTTCGAGGGTAAATTTTTAATAGGTATTTATTAGTTTTAAAGACATAAATTTCTTCTGAAGTCAATTTAATGTCTTTCAAAAGAAAATAGATCTTCAATTCTTAAAATTCTAAGAAAGATCATTTAGAAAAATTTTCTTCCAAGGTAAACAGGGTTTATATGAGTGATGATTTAGACAACTTTAATAACGCACATATTTGAAAAATAATCTTGAAATTAATTTAAGAAAATCTACTCAAAGTTAATCATCCCAGTAGCTGATAAAAGATATTTAAATCTCTATTCATCAAAAGCTTTTATGAATAGATCAGTATATTGTTCATTTGTTTTAACTTTGACCAGTTTTATCTATCCTTTTTTAAAATTATCTCTTATCAAATAATACCTGATGTTGATGTGCTTTGTTTTTGAGTGTTGCACTGGATTCCCTGTGATAAAAATAGCACTACTGTTGTCTATATGGATAGGAGTCTCCTTGAAGTTGAATCCATAGTCTAGCATCTGATTTTGAATCCAAAGTACTTGAGCATAGCAGCTTGCAACAACAATGTTTCTTCATTGCCATGAGACTATCCTTCCACCAAGGAAGTTACATCCCCCTGATATAGACTTCGCAATCATGTTAAAGCCACCACAGTCACTATTTGTATATGCATACAGACTGAAGTCAGAATTCTTTGGATACCAAATTCTCAGCTTGGGAGCTAGGGAGTGGTACATATATTCTTTGGATAAGGTATCTGAGAATTCTCTTGACAACAACCAGGTGTGAGATCTTGAGGTTGGTTTGATATCTTGCATATATGCATGTGGCAAATAGATATCAAGCCTGCTGGCTATAAGGTACATAAAAGATCCAATCATAGCCCTATAGAGATGTTCATCAACAAAATCCCCCTCAAGATCAGGTCCTAGGGAGTGGTTTCTGGCTATAAGAGTCTTAGCAACCTTGCACTCAGTCAGATGAAATTTGGTTAGTATGTTTTGCACATACTTTGACTGGTTTATGAAGATGCTATTGTCAACCTACTACACCTGAATTCCTAGAAAGAAACTGTGTTCCCCCATGGCACTTATTTCAAATCTATTCTTTACCAGCTTCTCAAAGTCTTTGTAGAGATTTTGATTAGTTGACCCAAAGATGATGTCATCTATATAAACTTGAAGTAGGATCAAGTCATTCCTTGTTCCTTTGATGAAGAGTGTGCTATTAATAGTACCTCTCTTGTAGCCATGTTAGACAAGGTACTGTGACAATGTCTCATACTACTTTCTTGGAGCTTGATGCAGCCCATATAGAGCTTTGTCAAGCTTGTAGACATAATCAGGATGATCTGGGTTTGCAAAGCTAGGCGATTGCTTGACATACACTTTCTCATCTATCACCCCATGTAAAAATGCACACTTGACATCAAGTTGGTAGACCTTGAAATCCTTGGATGCAGCAAAAGCAAGGAATATCCTAACAGCTTCAAGTCTTACCACACGAGCAAAAAAATTTGTGTAGTCGATCCCTTCTTCTTGAGTGTACCCTTGTACAACAAGCCTTGCCTTGTTCTTCATGAAAAGTCCTCTATCATCCTTCTTATTCCTAAAAACCCATTTGGTACCTATTGGTGTCTTCCTATGAGGAAGAGGACATAGGTTACAAACCTTTTATCTTTTGAATTGAAGTAGCTCCTCCTGCTTACTTCAACCCTACTTCCATCTTTCAAAGCGTTATTAACTTTCTTTGGCTTAATCTAGGACAAGAAGCAAGAGTGCAGATAAAATTTTTTACCATGGGTTTGTCCTCTTGTTCCTGCCCCAGTCTCAACAACTTCATTGATATTTATGGTGGGATGGGACTTGTGAATTCTTAGTTGAGGAATCATAACAAGTTGGTTTGATAGATCAAAATTAGTGAAATTAATTTAGATATGGTGATTGAGTATCACCCACCATATTAGCACACTGATCAAGTGTAACTTGATCCAATGATTGTGTGACATCATTGATGTTGTCTTCAGTGGAGTGGTTGTTAGTATCATGAAATTCTTGATCACTTTCACCATCTCCATCTCCTCCTACATTAGAAACCCTTCATTTGAGTTTTGTGCCTCATTGCTAGAATTAGTAGGCACCTGAGATGTATCAGCTGAAGAGTTTGTCATGGTTGCACTGACAGGATTTCCAATTATAGGGTTAGTTACCACTGGAGCTAAAGTAATTCTATCATTTGGTCTTCTCAGATCAAATCTTGGATCAGGATCTCCTGCTAATATGTTACCTGTAGATCCTAAATATTCTTTAGAAGATTTGATAAATCAGTTGGTAACTAAATCAAGATTAAATAGCCAATCAGGACCAGAACCCTTCACACTGGGAGTGCGCTCATTGAAGGTCACATTGGCTGACTCCTCAACTACTTAGGTTCTAAGATTGTATACTCTATAAGCCTTAGCAAGAGTATCCAACGAAGTGTCCATCATCTGATTTCTCAACAAATTTGGCTATATGATCTTTGGTATTTAAGATGGTGCATGGACATCCAAATGACCTAAGGAAACCAATAAAAGGTCTCCTTTTGTGCCATAATTCATAAGGATTCTTACAATGAGTTTTGACCACTAAAACTCTATTCTGCATGTAGCAGGCAATGTTGACTGCCTCTGCCTAGAAGATGATAGGTAGTTTAGAGTCAGAGAGCATTGTCCTTGCAGCCTCAATAAGTGTCCTACTTCTCCTTTTAGAAACACCATTTTGTTGAGGAGTTCTAGGAGCACTATATTGTCTTGTAATGCTCCTTTCATCATAAAATGTATCAAGGATTTGGTTCTTGAATTTAGTTCCTTGATCACATCTTATGACGTTGACCTTGTGATCACATTGATTCTTAATTTTCCGATTGAAGTTCTTCAAGTTTCATCCTTACTTCTAAGAAAGAAGACCAAAGTAAATCTTGTGAAGTCATCTATGATCACCAGGCAATATGAAGTTCTTCCTAGACTCATTACACTGGTGGGGCCAAGGAGATCCATGTATAATAAGTGTAAGGAAGTAGTGATGGAGTTCTTTTCCTTTGGCTTGTGAGACACCTTGTGTTGCTTTACTTTTAGAGATGCAACACAATGGTCATCACTTGTAAACTCTTTCTTTGGCATTCTAGCTACCAAATCATCTTTAATTAATTTAGTCATGTTCTTAAAGTTTACAAGGCACATTCTTTTATGCCAGAGGAAAGACTCATCACTATTGGCTTTAGATAGAAAACAAAAAACTTCTCCTAATGGGGAGGTTTCCTACAAATCCATCTTGTAAATGTTCCCTTTCCTGGGGGCTCTGAGTAGGATATGCTCTAGAGGAATGACCAACTCAGGCTTGAAAACAATGCACTCATGCTCAATGAAGAGCATGTTACGTCTCTGGTCACAAAATTAAGATACACTCAAAAGATTGTATCCAATCTCTTTAACATTGTTTACCTTTTCAATGCTGAGCTGACCATTCGTGACCCTACCCCTTCCTGTGATGTAACCACTTGATTTCCTCCAAAAGAAACTGGCCATCTATCAATTTTCTCAAAGTTCTGAAGCAAAGAGCCATTGCCTGTCATGTGCCTTGAACAACCACTATCAATGATCCATACATTTCTTTTGGTCTTTAATTGTTCTTACACATTAAGAAGAGATGGTTAGTTACATTTGGAAACACAAGCTTTCCTGGTCCTAGGCTCACCAAGATGAACATAAGATAGTTCAACAGTTATTTATCCTATATGAAAGCTTTGAAGAAACTTTAGTCACACGACCTTCCTTCATCTTCCACACCATCTTTAAAAGACTGGACTTGGCCTTAAAAACTTTAGAAGTTTTGGAGACTGAACCTTCAGAAGCTTTTGCATCCACTGTAGTAGGCTTCAATGCTTCGGAAGCATTCTTTTCTTCCAAAACCAAATTTTCTTCCAAAGACAGTTTTCCACCTATCTTCTTCTTGTTCACCTTGGAGCTTCCGAAGGAAAGTGATTTTCTTTCCGAAGCTATATTCTTCTTCCTCTCAAAAGTCTTCTTTTTCCTCTTAAAAGTCTTCTTTTTTTTCATGTTGATGGTACTCTTAGGATTGTAGATGCAATCCATAGCAAAGTTGGTAGTATCACGACACATGATGCATTCAGCATGCATACTTCTGAGGGTATTCTTCTGAGGAGAAGGTTGAGATTGATCTCTTTCCACTTCCTTATTCATCTCCATAGATGATGCAGCAGGCTTTTAAGGGTGAAGCTTGCTCTTGGTGCTGGATGGTTCAAGCTGTATAGTAGTGGTGCACATTTGTTCAACATTCTTCTCTTGACCAGGATGGTTTGAACTTGAACTAGGACTCCTGGTACTAGAGTCCATTATTGAGTCTTCAGTCTTCACCATTTCAAATCCAGCAGAAATAAAGACTTGTTTTTGCTTGGAACTGAAAATGGGCTTGATCTCTTAGGCTTTCTTTGATTTTCTTTTAACAACCCTGATCACATTCTTCCTAGCTGACTTGGCCATCCTTGGTTCTTTCTTCTCTCCAGGAGTATAGTGACCCTTCTTAGGATGAACCTCCTCACTCACTTCTGGATCATCCTTCACTATATCCTCTTCATCTTCATCCCCTTCTTGGATAGGGTGAATGAGGGGCAACTCATCTTGACTAGCTCCATACCTTAAAGATCTTACAGATAGTAATACGTGTGGAGGAGCTATCTCGCTTGAACCTATTCCCTGCCTATTTTGATAACAAATCTTTACATGAAAGAATGAGTATATGATGTTCTTGAAGGTTTCCACTTTAAAACACACTTTTTCGCCCTGGCTTTGCTGATCACAAGCTTAGCCTGGCATTCAGATGACTTGGTAATGAGATCTTTGATTTGAGTCATGTAATTTGTGTTCTCATGCTTAAGAGTTGAAATTGTTTTCTCTAAATCTTCTATTTTAAGTTTATAGTCATTTTCAGGTCTTTTGAAATAGCTTTTAAAATATTCAAAGACTCAAGGTCAGATCTCACTTCCAAGCTATAGGACCTATACATGTTTACTTTAGCAATGCATTTAGGTGTATAGAGATGTTCTAATACCTTGGCTTCTTCATGATCAGCCATCAGTGCTTGATTTGGAGAAACATCCTCTACCTGAAAGCTCCTGTCAAAGCCTCCCTCTTCAACAGCAACAACAGCTTGTTGTTTTGGTTGGCTTGGCTTCTCTGATCTAGGAGCTGCATTAGTGTAGCTTGGTCTAGATTTTGCTAGGGCACTATTTGTCCTTGGTGCCTTGAACTCCCTAGCAAAGTGTCCCATCTGGTTACAGTTGTAACACTTCGCTTTGCTTTTATCCAGTCCAAACATTTCACTGGTTACATTGCTAGGAAACTTTCTTCTGGTTCTTTTATAGAACTTCTTGGCTCTATGAGTGAGAAGAGCCATTTCCTGGACTATCTTCGTATACTCTAGGTCATCTGGATGGATACAATCCAAGTATTCAAGAGTGAAGGGAAAGATGCCACAACTTTCATCAGAGACATAAAGGCTTAAGATAATCTTGTCTCTTGGAATGGGCTTCCTTGGATGTAGCTCTCCCTTGGTGTCTCCGGGAAGGTGATGAAAGGGCCCTTTTATGAGTTGTTAGGGTAGCATATAAGATTATGCTATGGTTCTCTACTATCCCTTTCAACAACATGGAGGGCTGAACTCTGTTGATTGCTGGAAGAGCTACTAGATGGATTTTGCATGTTCATTTCCATCTGGTAACCACTTAGGATACCATACAGCTTTGTGAGAGTAAGGGTGGAGAGGTTTCCAGTTCTCTTAATAGTCACACAGTAGTGAGTCCATTGTCTAGGAAGAGAGAACATGAACTTCCTCACATTGTCCCTATTCTCAAGTTTAACTCCAACATCCATCAGAGTATCTACAATCTTAATATACCTAAAGTATTATTGAGTCACAGTTTCACCTGATTTGAAGGTGAAATTCTCAAACTGCTGCTTCATGAGGTCTTTCTTGTTTTCTTTAGCTTCATCAGACCCCTCATACATAAGCTTCAGTGCATCCTAGAGCCGCATTGCAGTTTTGCACTTTTTGAAGTCTCTATAAATAGACTTGGGAAGAGCAGTTTGTAGAGCGGTCATGGCCTTCTTATTTATATCGATTTTCTTCCAATCTTCCTCAAAATAGTCAGCCACTTCCTTTGGAATCATTCCACCACCATCAATAGCTTAAGTAGTTCTTGGGATGTGAGGTCTTGAGACAATAGATCTCCACATCCTCCTGTCTTGAGACAGGATGAAGCCTTCCATTCTTTGGCACCAAGTATCAAAGGTATCAGGAATGATTAGTGGAGATTTTGTCATGGTATCGGTTTCCATGTCAGCCTTAGTGAGAGCTACCATTTGATCTAGTAAGTATTTTATGAAACTAAAGAGATTTAAGATGGTGAGATCTTACAATCAAGAGCCTAAAATGCTTTGATACCAATGCAGGACCTGTGAAGGGAGTAATGCAATAGTTTCACAAGGTTGGAGAGAACATACAACACTTAACAAATCAAATAGGGAACCGGTTTATGAAACAATGAACAAGAGTAAAGAACACAAGCAGAACATAAGTAATTGGTTTTCAAGAATGATGCATATTGCTCTCAAGTGTTTTACAATTGTTACAAGTCTTAGTCCTAAGGACTAGTACCTTAGATACTTTATACTACATCCTACAGCCGGCTATACTTTAAAGGCTAGCTGGAACACTAATCTAGTCAACAAGAACAATGTAAAGTCAAAAGGCATATTGTCTTTTGACTAGTGACTATGACATGCCATAGCTTACATCCTTATCTATTACAAAAAGGATAAAGGTACAAAGTAAAAAGTTACAGACTCTAAGACCTTAATCTACAGTTGACAACACCAACTTGTATAAGTTGGCGAGTCATTAGAGATGGCAGCGAAAAGTGCTTCAGCTTTTGTCCAAAGCATGTCAGAGAAAGCATGTCTTCTCCGTCTTTGGAAGAAATCAGTCTCTTGGCTTCGGAAGACTTTGTCTTGAAGCTAAAGAATAATTCATCTTTGCCTTCAGAAGAAATGGTCTTTGGTTTTGGAAGATTTAATACTTAAAGAATTTCTTAGTGTTTTTGTCAAATCTTCCGAAGTAACTTCTATGTACTTCCATATGCATGCTGAGAGAACTTTGGTTTGCATCAGCCTCTAAGGTAACTTACACTACCCATATATGAAATAAGTCATGTTAGTCTGTATTATTATGGAAAATTAGCAATGTGAATTAATAAAAACTGATGTATTATCATTTTTCATTTAAGGTTAAGGTATATTCTTTATTAGAAAATAAAGACATTGTTGGGATTTTTCTTGAAGTTGTAAATTTTTTTTTTGACTTTTTGATAATATTATAAACAAAAAAAATGATGGGTCAAGAAACTAATCAAATTATTATATTTTTAGTTTTCATTCAAGATTAATCATGCTAATTAATTGTACTAAGAATTCAAACCTACTAGGGTCAAATGCATTAGTAAATAAATCAGCTAGTTGATTATTAGTGTGTACTTAAACTTGATCAACCCTTTTTAGCACAATCTCTCAAAAAATAAAATTGTATCTCAATCTACTTTATTTTTTAATGTTGTACAAGGTTGCTAGTTATAAACATAGTGGTTTTATTGTCAATGTGAATTGGTGTGTGGAAGAAACTAAACCCATAGTCAAGCATCTAGTTTTGAATCCTATGAACTTGAGAATAGCAAGCAGATGCTGTAATGTACTCAGCTTCTACAGATGAAACGGTCATGTTTGTTTGCTTCTTGCACTGCCATGACACTAGTCTTGGACCAAGGAATTGACAACCACCAGAAGTTGACTTCCTGTTAAAGTTCCATCCTCCATAATCATTGTTTGTATATGCATAGAGGTGGAAGTCACCCTTATTTGGATAGTATAAACCAAGAGCCAGTTTACCTTTAAGATATCTAAAGATGTGCTTAGTAGCATTGACATGTGATTCTTTGGGATCTACTTGATATCTGGCACACAAATAAACTCCATAAGTCTACTAGCATTAAGATACATAAGAGAACCAATCATAGAAGGATGGTGCGTTTGATCCATAGCTTTTCCATCTTGATCTGGTCGTATCTTCAATTTTGTATCCACTGGAATTCTAACATATTGATAATTATCAAGATGGAACTTTTCCAGCATAGAATTAAATGTCTTATAAAAATTCCATCATTTGTTTGCTTCATTTGCAATCCTATAAAGAGGGTGAGTTTAGCCATTGCACTCATCTAAAACTTGGAATGCATCAGCTCTTCAAATTCTTTACGGAGTTGTTCATTTATTGATCCGACGATGATATCATCCACACAATTATGGACAAGCAACAGTTCATGTCTTTTTATCTTTCTAAAAAGAGTCTGATCAATCTTTCCTCGTTCATAGCCATGATGAAAGAGAAAAAATGAGAATGTCTCATACCACTTTCGAGGAGCTTGATGTAGACCATACAAAGCTTTGTCAAGCTTCTACATCCTATGAGGGTAATACAGGTTTCTAAATCCTGGTGGTTGACCAACATAGACTACTTCTACTATCTTTCAATATAAGAAGGCACACTTAATATCCATTTGGTAAAACTATAAATTTCATGGACTCAGAATATGCAAGGAAAAGTCTGATGGTTTTAACTCTAGCTATAGGTGCAAACACCTCATAATAAGCCATTCCTTCTCCCTGTGTGTATCCTTGGGCTTTTAATCGTGCGTTATTCCTTATTACAATCCCTCTATCATTTATTTATTTTTGTATAGCCATCTGTTGGTCCAAATGATCGATTGAACATGCTTTTGATGAAGGTTTAACACAGAAATCCACAAGATATCACTAATTCTAATAGCTTGTGGACCAAGTAATGATGAGGTATGAACATAAATCAAACATAAAATCCATTTGTGAGAGAATTTGTGAAGGATAAGATGAATAATGCTCAAAAGTATGAAATATCAGCTCCTAGCAATACACAAACAAGAAAAGAACTCAAATCTGTAATAATCAATAAAGTTCCCTGAGTTACATAATGAAGAGCAAAGAAACATATATATACAAAACCTAGTTTCGCATATAGTTTCGCAGTATGCAAAACTGTATGCACCATGGCATGAGAAACTACCGGGTGAAACGGCAGATTCACATGAAGTTTCGCATGCCACAAAATACGAAATAAGAAAAAAATTAAACTAGATCCTACTACATTAATATCTAAGCTATAATAAACTATAACTAAACAAAAACAAATAGCAAGGTGAATACCACCCTATTCTTGATCATCAATACTCCTCTTATGGGGGTATTCACCTGCACCTCTTCGGGATTAGCTCCAGCCTTTGCCTGCCCTATTAATTGGGCCAAATCTCTAACATCTACCTCCAGATCCTTGTGTTCTTCCACATTATTTTCAAGCTGCTTGATTTCTGATCTCACGCCCCTAGCCTTGTTTGCTACCCTCTCAAACAAGCTCGCCTCTGTCTTCATATCTTGTCCAGCTCCAAATTTAATCTGGTTCTCGCACAGTGTCTTTAGATCTTCATCACTGAATGAAAATACCTCCATAGGATCAAACAGCCTTATCTCATCTCTATCCTTTACCCTCACTACTGTTTCTCTAGTTTGATTGTCATAGAACCACTTCTCGAATTTCTGCAGTCTTGAAGGCTGTTGATCAGGTATCCTCACTCTGTTGACGGTCTTCGTAGGCTTTAATTTCAAAATTATCTTCCATTTTCCCATCACCCAATCAAGATCCTTCTTTAACCTTCTCCGCCAGGGCTTCATGTATCCAAAAGCTTCGAAGTTATCCTTAACGCCTTGATGTATCTCATTCTCCAACATAGTAGCACGTTCACTCAAAGCTGAGTCTAGGAGGGGAATCTTTGCTAATCTCCTTAAATCCCACTTCAGAAGGGCCATAAATGCCTTCCTTTTATGCATGTATGAGATCTCGCCTCCTTGCCTTTTAATCATAAACATTTTCAGCTTTGAGTTGTACTACCAACACACAATCTTCTTGTCCGCCTCCTTCCTCCATGGTTCTTGAATGTTTTGAAATAAAGGGGTTAGTTTCTCTAGTTCTTCCTCCTTATTGAACCAATCCTCTCTGTTCATCTCAACCACATCGCCTTCAACCGAACTCCTCTGAGCCAGATAAGTCATTGGCCTCTCGTCAACTATATAAAACTCTGGCTCAGAATCATAGTCCACTAACTGTTCCTCCACCTCTTCCTCCATATCAATCAAATTAAGCTTAAGATGCCCTTTCTCCTCCTTGTCCCTCATCCCTTATCACCTCACTTCCAGTCAGATCAATATCTAAATCAAAGCCCAAATCGATGAATCCAGCCTCAAACACTTTATCCTCAGCACCTCCTTCACCACTATTTCTAGCAACACCCCTACTTGCTTTAGTACCACTTTCATCACCTACATCACTAGTTCCACCAGCACTAGAAGTTCCAACTCTACTTCCTCCAGCTCCCGATCCTCCTACCCTGCTAACACCTGCTCCTGATGTCTTATGAATGAAAGAGAACTTGGATGTATCAGTCATTTCCCTGATTTGTTTAGTAAGTACATCAGCAGCACCAGCAGATCTCCTCAGATCATTTACTTCATCCAACAACCTTCTGATCAGATCATATTGGCTCAGTATAACTTTCTTCATCTCATCTATCTCTATATCCCTCAGTTTCTCCCTCTCCTCTGAGTTAATCAGCTTGGTCTTAATCATGCTTAGCTCATTTGATAAGGATGTGTTAATATTTCTAATCATATCCTTATCAAACTCTGATATGATATCTCTCCTTCGCCTCTCAGCTTCTCCTGGAGGCCTAGTCTCAGGGATGACAGGCTGCTTGCTCTTACTCCTCTTCTCCGATATCGGGGAATCAGCTCTAGTAGGAGAGGATGATTTCTCAGCACCCATTTTCTTCATCTTCTTTCTCAATTCCTCCTCAATCGCATCCAGTTATTCTTCGAAGGTCATATCAGTCTCCTTCATATATTTCTTTCTCTTAATGATCTCTTTCACATTTCCCCCTGTTTCAACTGCTCTCCTTTCCTCCAGAGGGATTAGAGTCTTGATATAGTTCCACCTTTCTTTAGTTTACATGCTCTCCAATAGATATGTGATCTTCCCTGTGAAATTATGCCAAGAGGCAGCATAGTCTACAAAGATCATTGGGTTCATCGGAGTCAATTTCAGTTTATCCCCAAGCTTAGGTAAGTTTGGCTTTAAGTAATTTAGAATGATTTGAATAAATCTAGGATAGAGCAGCCACTTATCATTTTTTAGAGCCATGATGTTCTCTAGCAAATAATCATGAATGATCTAAGCTATGTTTGCCTTTTCCCCTTTACAAAACATGATCATAGCTGTTGACCATCTCAGATTTAGCCCATTTGGTCCCCCCTTGCTATGATCCAAACAACTAATAAACACATAAGCTATGAACCTCCACACCTTAGATAGAAATGTCTTCTTGATCTCCTTCCTCTTCTCAAAGTCGGTTCCCTCATAATCAATATCTTTAAAGACTCTAATGACCTCTGAATCAGTCATCTCAATGCTCTCCCCCTTATCATCCTCCAGATGCAGCGCCTTAGCCACTGTCTCAACTGATATCTCGAATAGCTCTCCCAGAACCGACGCTCTGATATTCCTCTACTTGGCGTCATAGTCAGCCGTTCTCCAAAACTCTCTAATCTATTTCTCATCTATAGTGGGAGAGTGAGAAATAGCATAGAATATGGGAGATCTCTTCAACCAATTAATGGCATCTCAATATCCAGCAGACTTTGGATAGCGATTGTTTAGATACGGCACCACATTTGATCTGGGATCAAACTTTAAACTCCCCATAATAACTGTAGGTGAAACCGAGAGTTCGTTAGATCACAAGAGATTACAAAACTTTTAAAATATTATAATTCTAATTATATTTATCTATTTACTATATATTATGATTATTATATGTATATATATATATATATATATATATATATATTATTTAATTATTATAATTTTTTTAATTAGTTTTGCAGATAGTTTCACATGTAGAAACTATAGATTCGCATGAAAGAATATAGGTTCGCATGATCCGGTGAAACTAACGAAAGTACACGAGAGAAACTATAGTTTCGCAGTCGAGAAACTATTGTTTCGCATGAAAATGAGAAACTTTAGTTTCACAGTGAGTAACTATAGTTTCGCATAGGAAACCATAGTTTCACATTGGATCCGATCGAAACTATTCAGTGTACACGGGCAGCATGACAAGACAGTTTCACACAAGTCATAGAACTTTCTTTCAGTTTCGCACCATCACACCTTAGTTTCACCCAAAAGTCACCGAATCATTTTTTGTCTTAAAACCCAAACAAAATACGATCCACGGTTCGAAACATGATCAGGAATGAGGTTTACCGGTTTGATTTGCAAGAAAAACACCATAGAATACAGATTTGAAATCCAAGGGCAAAGTCAGTTCGAATTTAAAATAAAATTAGGAATTTTGCAAATGACGAAACAACTAACGAAACTGATATTTATACACCGCAGTTTCGCAAGTGCCGAAACTATAGTTTCGCAAGGCGAAACTATAGTTTCGCAAGGCGAAACAACAGTTTTGCATGGCCAAAGAAACTATAGTTTTGCTTGCAGATGCAGGTCAGCGAAAGAGTAATTGCACCACGAAATAATAATTTCGCATGAATCAAAATTTTTATATTATCATTTTTTTATGTGAAAAGAAAAACTTCTCAACCCACGAGACTTGACAAGAAGCGAATGAATAATTTGAAAATAAAGCACTAAGGCAAGGATATCGGACACCCTTTTGCAAGGAACCGTCTAGAGAGTCAAGTATTGACAGGTTCGCTTAAGAACGCTCAAGAAACTTGGTTCTCACTATTATTCGACAAAGAACTCATCTCGTCGTCATGGTTTATTGAGTGTAATCAATGAATCTGCTTGAAATTTTATAGGATAGACATGCAACAGATCATCTGGCATCTATAGATGTAAATGATAATGATGTATGAGAGGAGGATAATTAGAGCTCCAGGTCTATACTCACGTATAACAGAGGAGATAATTATTTAAGCCAAATAATGAGAGCTTCAGGTCTATACTCACGTATAACAAAGAAGATCATCATTTAAGGGTGTTGATGAGAACTTCAGGTCTATACTCACGTATAACAGAGAAGATCATCACTCCAGGTCAATGCTTACGCATAGTAGAGGAGTTGGTCAAGCAATTTATTCAAGGCTTAGAGATGAGGGAAATTTAAGAATTCAAGGTCAAACACAGACATCAGCCACTCTCAACACAGATTTTGACGAGACTTGTAACTTTGTGCAAGCTGAGATGACACGGCAATAAACCTTATCACTGAGGTTAATTGTTAGTTAAGTCACACATTCACCATCTACTTCATTTTAGGCCACGGGGCCTACCGACATATCCCAATACAACGCCTCTGACCTCTTTCGAACACTTTCCAAGCTTAAAAATCCTACACCAAAAATAAGATAAGATTATATATACAACAACAGTGCAACAAAAGAAAAATATAAAATGGTCAAAGTCTATTCTCCCTTGAAATTTCTATTAAAGTGCAACAAAAGAAATTTCCTTCTAAACAGGGATACACTTTAGGGAAGTGTGGGTTTTGATGCTTCTCGGCACATGAATTGTAAAGATTTTTTTCTAGAAACGAACTCAAACACAAATCATATATAAAATATTTACAGATCACCACCAGAATTTGCCCTTAAAAGGATATTAGACCCAACATTTTAATCAATTCATTAAAACGAGGTTTATCAAAAGTTTTTATGAAAAAATTGGCCTTTTGACTTTTGGTTTCAAAGGGAATAATATCAATAAAACCCTTTTCTTGTGCATCTTGGATTGCATGAATTCTTGTTTCAATGTGCGTGGTGCAACTATGATGGATTGGATTTTTGGCAATTCCAACAGCTGCTTCATTATCGTAGAAGATCGGCGTGTAAAGAAAATTAATCCCATAATCCGTCATTTTTTGTTGAATCCACAGTACTTGACAGCAACAACTTGAAGCAGTAATGTGCTCAGCCTCGCCTGTGGATAGAGAAACTGTTGTCTGCTTCTTACTTTGCCATGCAACCAGCCAATCCCCAAGATATTGACATCCGCCAGTAACAGACTTTCTATCAAGCTTACAACCTCTATGATCGTTGTCAGGGTACGCATGAAGATCAAAATTTCCTCCCTTTGGATACCAAAGACCCAAACGAGGAGAGCCCATCAAGTAGCAGAAGATACGTTTAACAGCTTTTTCATAAGATTCCTTTGGATTGGCTTGATGTCGAGCGCAGTAACAGACATCAAATGTAATATCTGGACGACTGGCAGTGAGATACATTAGGGATCCGATCATAGAAAGATAATGGTGAGAATCAACTGGCTTTCCATTGTCATCAGGGGTTAGGCAGGTTTGAGCAGAAATGGAGTAAGCTCGGGAGAAGCATCATTCATGTTGTACATAAATAGGATTTCCAGAACGTATTTCTCTTGATGAATGAGAATTTCATCTGGCTTTTTTCGACCTGTAATCCTAAGAGGAAGCACATCTTCCCCATCATGCTCATTTCAAAGCGCTCTTTAATCACTTCTTTAAACTCTCTACATAACTTCTCATTCGTTGAGCCGAAGATGATGTCGTAGACATATACTTGAACAATAAGCACATCTCCATTAACCTCCTTCTTAAACAAATTCATGTCTATAGTTCAACGTGTGAAGCCTTTTCCAAGGAGATACTGTGTTAGGGTTTCGTACCAGATTCTAGGAGCTTGATGTAATCCATACAAGGATTTATTCAGTTTGTAAACTTTTTCAGGAAAATTTGGATCTTCAAAACCTGGTGGTTGAAAGACGTAGATCTCTTCATCAATAGCTCCATACAGGAATGCACACTTGACGTCCATCTGGAAGGCTTTGTAGTTTTAGTGAGCAGCATGAGCTAGGAAAATCCAAATGGCTTTAATCCGGGCCACGGGGGCAAACACCTCAGTATAATCAACCCCCTCCTCCTGAGCAAATCCTCGAACAACCAGCCTTGATTTGTTTCTAATCACAACCATATGATCATCTGGTTTGTTCTTGAATACCCACTTTGTACCAACTGGATATTTATTTGGAGGAAGATCAACTAATTGCCACACTTTCAATTTTCTAAATTGTTATAGCTCTAATTTCATTGAGTCTGTTGGTCCATTTGATCGAATTTCAGTACACTTAAGAGGTTGATTTGTTCAATATCAACAATAATAACAAACAACAAACACTATGATGAAGAAGAAGAATTCAAAAGTATTTAACATAAAGCAATTAATGAACCAATACAATAAAAGAACAAAGGCTCAATATATTTCTATGAAATTTCAGCCTACAATAGACACTTGCAACAAGAGTAAACGATTAGGGTTTTGCAAGGAAGCCCAACAATGAACAAGATTAAAACTATATATAGTAATGATAGTTTCGCTGTCAGCGAAACTATTCTGCTAAAGTCACAGTTTCGCTCGGCTGAGACTAACAATTTCGCCGGGTGAAACTAGCAGCTGACTATGAGCGAAACTACAGTTTCGCTCATAGTTTCGCTATGACAGCAAAACTCAACTAATTAACCAACATACAAAAGTAAACTAACATTAAGCCTATTACAAAGAAATATAAACGTAACTTAATCTAAGGTGAGTCCAACCTATACATGATCTTCAGTACTCCCCCTAGGTTGGACCTCACCATCTTCATCACTCTTGATTTGACTTCTTAGCTCCAGTCTCTCCAGCTGCCTTTGATATTTCTTGAGTAGCTCCTGCAGTAACATCCACAACACGTGCACTTGCCTCAGAAAATTTCTTTGTTAAGTCCTGCACATCCATCCTCAGCTCAGCTTTTGCTCTAACCTTCTCAGCCAACTTCTTCACCTCAGCCCTCACTCCCCTCACCTGGTTAGCCACAGACATGAACAATCCAGCTTCTTTTCTTGTTTCAGCTCCTGCTCCTACTTTTATATGATTCTCACACAGGACAAGTAAATCTTCATCACACAAGGTAAATATCTCCATCGGGTCAAACAGCCTAAATTCTCCTCCATTCTTTAGTCTAATCACAGCTTCCCCAGTATTGTTATCATAAAACCATTTCTCAAAACTCTGAAGCTGTTGGGGAAGGGGATCCGTCACTCTAACTCTGCTCACAGACTTTGGGGGGTTCACCTTCAGCACAATCCTCCCTTTTCCAGTTTCCTAATCTTTGGCCTTCTTTGACCTCCTTCTCTCCGCCTTCATAAATCCGAATGCCTCAAAGTGGTCATTCATTCCATTCTTGATCTCCTCCTCCAGCATCTTGGCCCTCACCCGTATAAGCTTTGGTCAGAAATGACTCTGATTTGAGTGAAAGAGCCGGTGAATCTACAATATCACTCTGCGAAACTATCAGGGAAAGTATAATTTCGCTGGAAACTTAAAATTTAAAAAAAATATTTACCTATTAAAAATCATATAAAATAAAATATTCAGAAAAAGAATTAAAGAATTTGCCCCACAAGACCTCACCAAACTTCACATATTTTTAACATAATAAAAGAAGAAAAAATAAGGATAGAGAGGAACGAGAAGCTAAAGAGATCTTCTGGAGAGTCATAGATCGGCGAAATTGCTGATATACTTGTCCTTTTAAGTCCATGCCTTCTTCTTTTCAACAAATAAACCGCAGCTACAGTTATCATGTTTTGGTTCATTTAAAGAACACTTGAATGACTCAGTCCCCACAGATGTTTGGCAAAGAAACTTATCCTGTCCTCATGATATATTGAATAAATGACACATCCTGTTTGACTATTTCCTTTTTAAAAGTAACAAAGATCCTTTTACAAAAGAAGCACATTCCTTATAGACATCAAATGATGAGAGCTCCAGGTCTATACTCACGTATAACAAAGGAGTTGATCAATTGAGTCTTCCAGATGAGAGCTTCAGGTCTATACTTATGTATAACAAAGAAGATCATCAAATTGTGCCGATGAGAGCTCCAGGTCAGTACTATCATACAGCAAAGGAGATCATCACCCCAGGTCAATGTTCACACATAGCAGAGGAGATAAGCACGAGGAAGAATACAGACAGGAGCTTCTTAGAAACAAAGATGAACAAGCATATAGCTTTTGAGATAGGATGGCAAAGAAGAATAAGGATACTTTTGTTAAAAGATAAATCAATGCAGAAATATCACGTTCTCAACCCATTTTGAATAAGGACTAATAACTTTGTGAAGGCCAAAAATGTCAAGGAAATTATCTGAATCACCAAGTTTCTTATTCTGTTAGTTTAGCCACGAGATTACTGTCTACTTCGCTTTCTGGCTGAACCTATCAAGCATATCCCAACACAATACTATTGACTTCCTTCACATCATCCTTGTCAGCAAATTTTATTTTGGATAATTCTGCAATAGAGAACAAGAAGGAAACCGTTTATTATTCTCCCCCGAAATTTCTACAAATCAACAAGATTGAAGAAATTTCAAAGTAAAGATTTTTTATATTATATTTATATATATATATATATATACATATATATATATATATATATATATATATATATATACGTATTTTTTTATTATGTGAAATGAGAAAGAGCTATGGGGCTTACCAAAAAGATGAAAAAGAATAACAAAGAAGTATAAACAATATTCACATGACCTAGATTTAAAGAAAAAAGGATTTTAAAATGATATTAATCCTAGCATAGAGATCAATTCATAAAAACGAGGTTTATCAAATGTTTTAGTGAAAAGATCTTCTTTTTGATTTTTAGTATCAATGGGAATAATATCAATTAAACTCTTCTCCTGAGCATCACGGATTGCATGAATCCGTGTCTCGATGTGCTTGGTTCGGGAATGATGGATAGGATTCTTTACGATGCAAATGGCTGCTTCGTTGTCACAGAACAACGGTGTGTGGAGAAAGTTGATGCCATAGTCAATCATCTGATGTTGTATCCAGAGCACTTGTGAGCAGCAGCTTGAAGCAGCAATGTACTCTGCCTCCCCCGTGGAAAGAGAGATAGTAGTCAGTTTCTTGCTCTGCCATGATACAACACAATTTCCTAGGTACTGACATCCTCCAGTAACCGATTTTCTGTTTAACCTGCAACCATTTGAATCACTATCAGAATAAGCATGTAAGTCAAAATTCCCACCATAAGATACCAAAGCCCTAAATGAGAAGAGCCTTTAAGATAACGAAAGATCCGTTTGACTGCCTTTTCATGAGACTCCTTCGGGGCAGATTGGCATCGAGCACAGTATCCTACAGCAAAGGTTAATCCTTCAGCCTTGTCATGTGTCTGGAGCATCCACTATCAACATGCCATACACTATTTACAGCTTTAGTGGATGACTCCTGCAAGAATACAAAGGACAGATTAACCAGGTGAAACTGGAACCCATGATTAAACAACTTTAGGTTGTGGTGTAGATGATTTCTTGCAAAAGAAATTATTAACCAAATGGGTTAATTTACTTCCAAATGAATTCCTGTTAACATGTCTATGATGAAGCTCGGGACAATACTTAACTACATGGTCATCTTTACCACACCTAAAACAGTGTGATTTTAATCTAGGTCTGTTATGCAACAAGGTAGGAATTTTATCAATGTATATCTCCTCATCATATTCAGACAATCTATAATCAACATCACAATAAGTCATATACATGTCTCTAGGTCTGTTTTTATTTAGAAAAGAATGATTATTTACATAAGATGATGAATTTTCATGTGAAGTACATGTGGTACTTGTACCACTTGTACTTGCATGAGATGATGATGTTACCCTTTCACTTGATGATGAAATATTAGTTGGGGTAAAAGATGGGATGGGGTGAGAAAAGAATTTTTCAAAACAATTACTTTTAATTTTCTCTTCACTCTTCACTGTAGAATCATTCACAACATCAACACAATCAAAAGAAACATCATCATTGCAATGCAAATTATCTAAAGAGGAAAAAGAAACATCACTAGAACAAGATGAAACATTGTCTGAAACAGATTGTTTTGAAACAAAAATAGAACTTAAGCTAGATTTATGATCTAAAACAAAGTGCTGAGATTCAGGTGTACTAAGACTATTGCATTTAGGTGTACATGCTTAGTGTTCACACCTTCTGAACCTGCAGACATACTACTAGTGTCTATTTTGATCAAATCATTAGAAGGATGCGGAACAGGCATAGGTGAATAACAGTAAGTGCTAGGAGGAGGATAAACCTTAGCATCATCATAACCCAAACCTATTTTAATCCTAGCCCCCCTTTGAGATTTGCATAAATCATCATGTTTCATCCCAGATATTGTCCATTTATCAAGCTTTGACTGAAGTTTGCTTGTTTCAAACTCAGCAAGTGCAACCCTTTCAGTCGAAGTATTAAGTTCAACATTTCTTTCCAAAACGATTCTTTTAAAATGATAATTTTCTTTTAAAGCTTCATTTAATTTAACAAAATATGTTGACTCGTTTATTTTAAGCTCTTCATTAATTCGTTTTAAGTCCTTTTCATTATCGATTAACAAACGATTTCCTTTATATATGCCAAATAGTCTTATTTTGCATGCTGAAGAACACATTTCCTAAATTACCTCATAAGGAAGTCCCATCACCACTTTTTTTGCTGCCAAAGCTTTCTCACATTGACACACCAGAGTACTCAGCTTGTTTTTCTTTACAGTGGTGGCAGCATCATCTTTCTCATTGCTTTACTCGGTGGTCAGGCTTCCTGCTCTCAACACCTTCTCATGTTCCCCCTCTGTCATAACCTCTGCCTTCAAATTTTCTTCTATAATCTTCTTAACACACTTCTCACCCTTTTTAGTTTCATCGAGTTCACTTCTAAACTCTTTAAATGGATCAAATTCTTCCTCGCTGTTCATCTTCTCCCTCTCTTCAACAATCTCAGCAACCAACGCTTGGTTAATTTCTTCTCTCGTCTCTTCAACTTCTACACTCCAGTCAAAATTAGAGATCAAGGCTGTCTTTTTCTTCTGTTTCATTTCTTCTTTATCCCCGCTTGAGGCCAATCTTGGGACTCCTGACTTGCTTGAATCAGTGACAATCGGCAGTGGACATTCTCGTTTGAAGTGCCCTAACTGTTTGCAATTAAAGCACTTCAGTTTGGATTTATCAAATCCCAATTTGGAGTTAGAGCTTTGACCTCCAAAATTCTTTCTACCAGTTCTCTCCATAAATCTTCGGGCTCTTAGAGTCAACATCGCCATTTGCCACTGAATGTCAGTCTCTTCTAGATCATCAGGATCCACCTGATACATATCCTTCATTGTCATTCCTTTTCCTTTCAACTCTCCAGCCACTAATGCCTCATAGCTATGTACGAACATGCCAAATAGAGCCATCGTTTCAGATGGAATTATCACTACCACTAGAATGATCACCAGTATTCACTCCTCCTTGTCATGATGCCTGCATTGGAGAGCTTGCAACGGAAGAAAGTAATGCCACATTCTGAGTGAAACCAGATGAAGGCATCAAGGTCTGATTAAAATCCCTTCGTTTCATGTCTAACTAAAATGATTTAAGCTTATTAATGATGTCCATAAGCTTGTAGTCAGTGAAACCTCTTTCTTGCTTTAACATCCTCCCCTGTAAACTCCACTGAGGTGGGAGAGAGTCGAACAACCTGTTTACTTGCTCACTATTTGAGAGTTTCTCATCATATTTCTTCAGCGTGCTCAAAACTGTCAGAAAACGATTTGTAAGATCGGTGAGACTCTCGCTCTTGTATCCCACAAAAGAGTTAAACTCCTTTTCAGCTTGAATACTCTTATCTTTTACCAACTCATCATTTCCGTCATAGAACTCACAGAGAGCATCAAAAAGAGACTTAGCATTCTTGTGTTCAACAAAACGATTGTAGATGTTTGGTGCCAGGCATAGAGTTAAAGCTCCGAAGGCTTTTTGATCTCTGTCAATCAACTTTAGATCACTTTCATTGAACGTAGCTGGGTCCTTGTTTTGAGAAACAACATCACCAATAGTAACGGTTGGTATGTGTGGACAAGAAATGATTGATTCCTATTGATTATGATCAGTGTAGAAGAAAAAGGCTTTGAGACATCTCTTCCAATCTTCAAAATTGTCTCCGTTGATGAGTCTCGGGGGTCTGTTGGGTGCCACACTTTCAAGATCAGCAAGAGTGAGAGTAGTCATCTTAGACGCGCTAGTTTTGCAGAATGAACAGTAGTTTCGCTAGTAATTTCGGTAGCAATTTTGCTAGCCAGAAGCTTGAAAATGCTTAGTTTCGCCGACAATTTCACACGAAACAAGCTTGAACTTTCGTTCAGAGGTAATTTCGACAGTAGTTTCGCTTGGAAGTTGAACACAAACACTGTTGAACTTTCGTTCAAAGTCTATACTTTCGCTGAGATGCTCGAAACAACCACAAAGTGTAAAACACTTGTAGTTTCGCTGGATGAAAATGACAGTTTCGCTGGAAGAACTCTAATTTTGCCCGTTGAATCTGAAAAGCTTTTTGAACACGAAATCAATCTGAAATCACCCAAATCTCAATGAACTTGAGATCTGATGATTACCAAGGCTTTTCCAACCAATAACAAACAAAATTCAATCAAATTCCATATCAAATACACTCAAATTTGATCCGGAATTGATGAAAAATTGATATTGAACATAAACAACCCAAAACCTCAAATGATCAAGAGCACTAAGGCTCTGATACCATTTTGTTGGTCCATTTGATCGAATTTCATAACACTTCAGAGGCTGATTCGTTCAATATCAACAATAATAACAAACAACAAACACTATGATGAAGAAGAAGAAATCAAAAGTATTCAACATAAAGCAATTAATGAACCAATACAATAAAAGAACAAAGGCTCAATATATTTCTGTGAAAATTCAGCCCACAATAGACACTTGCAACAAGAGTAAACGATTAGGGTTTTGCAAGGATGCCCAACAATGAACAAGATTAAAACTATATATAGTAATGATAGTTTCGCTAACAGTTTCGCTGTCAGCGAAACTATTCTGCTAAAGCCACAGTTTCACCCGGCTGAGACTAACAGTTTCGCCAGGTGAAACTAGCAGCTGACTATGAGCGAAACTACAGTTTCGCTCATAGTTTCGCTATGACAGCAAAACTAAACTAATTAACCAACATACAAAAGTAAACTAACATTAAGCCTATTACAAAGAAATATAAACGTAACCTAATCTAAGGTGAGTCTAACCTATACATGATCTTCAGTACTCCCCCTAGGTTGGACCTCACCATCTTCATCACTCTTGATTTGACTTCTTAGCTCCAGTCTCTCCAGCTGCCTTTGATATTTCTTGAGTAGCTCCTGTAGTAACATCCACAACACGTGCCATGGCCACATTTTTTGACTGGACTACAATGGATGAACAAATCTACAGTGGACAATCAAAAAAGTTCCTAAGTGTTCATAACAAATCTGTTGGATCATGATCAGGCATATTTGAATCTTTTTTGACTGGACTTGTCATTGAAGTTGGCATTTCTGTGTAGTTATCATTGTAAGGAGGAGGGATAACACGGTATGTAGTTCCAGCACTCTTCTTTTGATCTCTTTGTGCATTAAGTAGTTCTTCCAACTTGCTAGCAGACAGCTTTAAATTCTCAAGTTCAACTTCTGCTGATGCATGATCCGTTTTTGTCTTTGTTAAAGACTCAGTGAGTCTTGTAACTTGAGCTTGAAGACTAAATCTTTCTCCAAGGAGTTTGTCTTCATCCTTCAGAAGAGAACTGATTTTATCCTCAAAGGCTTTATGTTGTATCTTCAATTCTGCATTTGTAGCCTTTTCTGTTGTGATTGCTTGATTTAGAAGCTCAATGTAATGTTGCAAGTTATTGATTGTTTTGGTTGTACTTGCTTCTAATATTTTCACTTCAACTTCAGCCTTTGTGTTTGTTAACTTCACAGAGAGTTCAGTTGATTGAGCATTCAACTTGTGATTTTCTTTAAGCAATTTATCAACTTCTTTCCTTAGTGAACTGATTTGATTTACAGAAGTTTGTAGTTCCTCTGCATGTGAAGCTCTTTCCTCCTTTATCATGTATGATATATTGTTGCAATATTTCCGATATGCCTGTACTTCATCTATGCATGCTGATGAGCATAGATTGATCTTTTTGGCTTTAGGAATTTCAAGCAATGGAGGAATGTTTGTGTTATTGATGTTTGTGGCTTTTGCAAGCTCAGCAGTTAACTCTTCAAGTTTGATTTGTTTTTGAACCATTTTGTCTTGCAAGTGGTTCATCTCTTGAGTTAAACTGTTGTTTTATTGATTCAATGCCTTGATTTGTGCTTGATCATTTCTTTGAGATTATTCCATATGTGACCTGCATTTTATCAAATCATTAGACAATGTGTTGTTTGAGTTTACAAGATCACATAAATGTAAGTGCATTAGTTCTTTCTCAATGTGATGATGTACAACTGAATGTTTGTCTTGTCAAACTATGAATTGTTGTTATTGTTTGATATGTTGTTGTTGTTTGGTTGTTTGCAGCTTTTACTTGGTTGGTTGCAGCCATTGTTAGATTTGCTGTTGTTGTTTGAGTGGTTGCAGCTTGGTTTGCTTTCTTTGAATTCATGAAACCTTTTTCTACCTGTAGCAAGAAAGATAGCTGGGTTTCTTGAAACACGAGTGTCAGTGAATGATTTTAAATTTTCTATTTTGCTTAAAAACAAAAATGATTTGAAAATTTGTTTTGTGTTTAAAGCAAAATCAAATTTAAACTATAACTGAATCCAAAGAACGTCGAAACTCAATTTAATTAGATCAACCTAATTAAAGAGTTAACATTGATCAATTATAATTTATTTAAGCCGGACTAAGATTAATCTAGGCTTAGTTAAAAAGTAATAATATTTGGATTTTCCTATTAAAATTAATTGATGTTACAAGTTTGCTGTGTACAGATGGTATCCAAGTTGTATGTTTAACGTCTGCTGTGGATATTTTGAATGTCCGTTGTGGACAATGTTGTGTATGCTTTTGTTCCGCTGTGGACAGATGTAAAAGAGTGTGTCCGTTGTGAAGCTAAGAAAGACTAGGACGTCTGGTGTGAATCATATCCGCTGTGGACTTTAGCACATCAGCTGTGGAAATAGTGCATAAGCTATAGAAATAGTGCATCAGCTGTGTGAATAGTGCATCAGTTGTGGAAATTGTCCATCGGCTATGTGAATAGTGCAGCAACTATGTAAATAGTGCATTAGCTATGTGAATAGTGCATCAGCTGTGTGAATAGTGCATCAGCTGTGTGAATAGTGCATCAGCTATGTTAATAGTGCATTAGCTGTGAACACTTAGAAAAATTGTATGTTCGTCCGCTGTGGACTTAGTGTATCAGCTGTGGATGTAACATATCAGCTGTGGATACTTGGTTGCAAAAATGAAAAAGATTGTCAGCTGTGGAATTAATGTATCAGCTGTGAAATTACTACATCAGCTGTGGATGATAGAACACTTGGTCATAAATCAAATTCATGTGTAATTTGTATACTTTGTACAATTCGATTATGAATGGAATTCACTTGCAAATTCACAAATTGATGTTTGAATGACTGTTAAATGATTGTATGATCAACAAATGAATCAAAATCTAAATTAAATCATAGATTTGACTGATTTTCAGATTTCAAAGCAGCTTGACTTTGAAAAAGTCAAACTTCAGGTTATTGTATGAACAAAATTTTGATTCTTGGGTTTCTAATGGATCTGATAAAATGAAAGGTTATAATAGCTGTAGATAACTGATTTTAAGCTAAAATAACAATCAATTTCATATAATCATCATCTAAACTCGGATTTATATGATGAACACATGAAGAACACAATGAAGAATAAAAACCCAGATATAAGAATCAATGTTCAAAAATGTATGTTTTGGATGTTGAAAATGATAAACAAACCTTAGATCTGATGTTTCTAAGCTAAAGCCACTATCATTTTCAGCTAAACACATCAGATTCGTGATTTTTGATGATTTTTCTCAAGAACAGTAAACTTTTCTCAAGAACACAAAATTTCCAATATTTAAATTCAAGAGTTGTGGTTGTTCAATTGATATGAAACTTTGCAGATGTGTTAGTTATCACAAACTAACACTATTAAAAACTTAAATTCGATCAAAATGAACTTCAATCGATCAAAATTTCACGTTCATGAGCATTTGAAGACTTGAAGAACAAGTTTGCTTAAATCTTCAAATTAATGGCTCAAATGAACTTCAATTGATGTGAAAACTTGCAAATCTTCACGAAATAACAAATCTAAGCTAATGGTAGCTTGATTTCATCAAAAACAATAACAATTTGTAGATCAAACTTGTGGTTCAAATTTTTGAGAAAAATTTGAAGAACAAGGAACCATGGCTCTGATACCAATTGTGGAAACCATCGATTCTGTTGGATGGATCGAATATTGCAATCGTATTGTTGTCGTTTATCAGATTTGTGATGCGGAATCTCACAGACCTGTTGATGACTTCAAGTGAAGATCTGATGCAAGATATAGTGTATGATGATGAATGAATGATGAACAATTCAAGACCACATATTCAAAAAAAATATCATTCATTCATATGTATGATTGCTAGGAGATTACAAGGGAGTTTGCCAGGAAATTCTCTCTCACACACACTCAACCTAATTATTTCTCTTACTAGACTAAATCTGTATCCTATCAATCCTTGAATGCTTGGTAATGGTTGATTAGAGTATAAATGACTACATGTAGTCAATTTATACTTTTTACATAAATAAACAAAATTACATTTAAGCCCTAATGATTACACAAATATTGTTTTAAGCCTTATAAATTCTCTGTTGCTGATGCATGACTGTCGGGTCCTGACATCATTCGAGACGTTTGCTGATGTTGACTGTTGACTTTGACCATGGTTGACCAAGTTTGACCAAGTTTGACTTTGGTCAATTTTCTTCGTTTTGATCATATTTTCAGCATAGCTTCACCGTGTCAGTTTTGGTAATCATCATGAGATTCGACACTTAGGTTTTGGTATCTTTAATTAGTCCAACAGAAACGCACAGACATTATGATCTTTAGCAAAACGATTAGCCATATTGATGTTGTTAGAGAGGTGATTTAGGTGAGGATTGTTGAGGTATGAAAGATTTGAATGTTGGTGGAGAAAGGGGTTTTTGGTTTGAGTGAGTTTTTCAAGGTCTGAAAAGGGGTTCTGAAAAAGTGAATTAAAATAACAACGGTCGGATTATCATTTATACTCCCTCGGACACTATTAAAACCTTTTATTTAATGTTGTGGGACCCTTAACCCTAATTACCCTTCCGTGGTTATCCACAAGTTTACTCTTCCATAGATCATCTACGGAAGGTAAAACTTTTCATTTTGATTTGTTTTAATTTTATTCTTAATTAATTCTTTTGCAGGAATATCTACTAAAGGCAAAATTTGTTATCAATTTGTTGTTTTATCCATAGGTTATTAATTTACGGAAAGACAATTTTTGCTCTTTTTGATGTATGATCTTAACATATTGTTAGATCCTTTGTTGTTTGCTATTAGACCTTGTTGACTTTGGTTCATGGCAATTGTGCAAGAAATGGTTTGTTAAAAACTTACAGATATCCCGCAGCAAGTTATTGCTCAGATTCCAACTTTCTTCATTTAAAAATAAAACACATTAAACTCAGATTTTCATGCTGACTACTACTCCCCCTAAATTTATGATTAATGATGAACTTATGCATTTATCAAAAATTTATTAAGAGAATAACATGAAAAGCAATTATCTGTCCAACTTATTAGCAAAGAAAAGAACAAAAACTATTTACAAGCATTTGCATCATGCAATAGGATCATACTATGACACTAAGCAACTTCCTGAACCAGTTTTGTTTGATGATAGAATACATAGATCTAGTGCTGATTGCAAGTATTATGATCCACATAAATTCAAGAAAGAGTGTAGTTTCAACTTGTCATGTTGTTTATCATATTTTGGTACTGATTAAAGATAGACAAATATGGACTCCACATTCAATTCATATTAGAGTTTGTCCTCCATTTGTGAGTCAATTTATCACCTTTCACAATTAAAACTATGTTCTTTAAGTTATAAGCTCTATCTTAAGATTTTTTTGAAATCTTATTAATGCTGATATAATTTGTAACCTCTGAATTAATATATAGTTGATCACATTGGATTCTTTTAGAGCTGTTCCTTTTTGGAATATTTTTGATCATCATCACCATGTCTTTACTTACATAAAACAGAGGTGCCTGTGAACCCAGGTCTTTGTTTACACAAAACAAAGGGTCCATGATATGCAAAAATATAGGTTATAAAGTGTCATAACATAGTGTGCTTAGGTGAATAAGTTGATAACAGCAGGATAAGACTTACTTGGTTGTTTCTGAAAATGGAATTGGCCACAATTTGTCACCTTGACATTATGTTAAGCATGAACTTGTTTACTTTCCACTCAAGCTGAACCTACTGACATATCAAATCACATCTGATCTGTCTTTATTGTGTGATAAAATTCAGGAAATTAAGCAAAGGTTTAGTGTACTATCATTTCCCATGATATGAACTGTTTATTCAAGAAAACATGAAACTAAGACACTATGTTTGGAATGTTATATGTTTTATGAATGTTTTTGGCTTTTTCATATTAAGAAATTTTAAGGACAGATCATGCTTTTCTTTGTGTTGATTATTTAATCTAAGTTGATCGTGCCTAAGGACTCAATTAAGAAATTAGATCTCACTGAGTCAAAGGCTTTAGTCAATAAATCAGCAAGCTGATTTGTTGTATCCACTTTAATCAACTTGATTAAACCTCTTTCTTAACAATCTCTCAAAAATGATATTTGATTTCTATGTGCTTTGTTTACTATGTTGCACTCGATTAGCAGTGATTAACATAGCAGCTGAGTTATCAGTATGTATTGGTGTTTGAAGAAAATTGTAACCATAATCAAGTAATTGATTTTGCAACCATAAATCTTGAGAGAAACCAGCTGAAGCAGCTATGTACTCAGCCTTAGCTATGGATACTGATACATTTGTTTGCTTTTTGCACTGCCAAGAAACAAGTCTTGGTCCTATGAATTGGCATCCACCGGTTGTGGATTTTCTGTTGTTGTTACACCCTCCAAAGTCACTATCAGAATATGAGTAGAGGTTGACTTCTCCTTCTTTAGGATACCAAAGTCCTAGAGCTAGCTTCCCTTTGAGATATTTGAATATCCTCTTGACTGCATTCATATGTGACTCCTTGGGGTCTGCTTGGTACATAGCATAAACACACACAACAAATATTATGTCAGGTCTACTGGTAGTTAAGTACATTAAAGATCCTATCATAGATCTATATAATCTTTGATCAACTGACTTCCCTTTAGGATCAGGTACAATCTTATCTATTATTGATGCTGCTTTTTTGCATGACGATGAATCAGCAAGGTTGTACTTCTTCAAGATTTGATTCACATACTTTTCCTGATTAATGAAAATGCCATCTGGTTTCTGATGAACTTGCAAACCAAGGAAAAATGTTAATTCTCCCATGGAACTCATTTGAAACTCAGATTTCATCAAACATTCAAACTCTTCACACAATCTCTTGTTATCCAAAGATGATATCATCCACATAGACTTGGACAACTAAGAGATCTTGATGATCATGTTTCAGGAAGAGAGTTTGATCAATTGTGCCCTTTTTGTAACCATGCTTGAGTAAGAAGGATGACAATGTTTCATACCATTTTCTTGGGGCCTGATGAAGACCATATAAAGCTTTGTCAAGCTTGTATACCCTGTTTGGATAAGCAGGATCTTCAAATCCTGGTGGTTGGGCAACATAGACTTCTTCATCAATTTTACCATTTAAGAAGGCATATTTTACATCCATTTGGTAAACTGTGAACTTCTTATGTGATACATAAGCTAGAAAGACTCTAATGGCTTCAATCCTGGCAATACAAGCAAAAACTTCATCATAGTCCATCCCTTCTTCTTGAGTATAGCCTTGTGTTATCAGCCTTGCTTTATTTCTCATTATGATACCTCTATCATCTAGTTTGTTCTTGAAAAGCCACCTTATGCCAATTGGATATTGGCCTTCAGGATGATCAACTAGATACCAAACTTTTTGTTTTCTAAATTGTTGAAGTTCTTCTTGCATTGCTTCAATCCAGCTGTTGTCTTTCAATGCTGCAGTGATGTTGGCTGGAACCACTTATTAAAGGAAACAGGAGAACAAATAGATATTGGCAGCTCCCCCTTGACTTCTTGTGGTTCTTGTAGTAAGATCACCAACAATGTTTTCAATAGGATGATACTTATGAATTCTTGCTGTTGGCACTGATTCAACTGGAATGGATGATTCCAAGTTATTAATGTTGGTTGATGGAGATGGACACAGCTGAGATGGAGAGTCAACAAAGTGATTAAGATCCTTATCATTTTGGCCTTCTGATGCTGAATAAACTCCATCTTCATGATTTTGTGTTTCCATAGATGTGGGTACAGCTTCCGCAGCAGCTACAGGACAAACTACGGATGTTGTAGTTTGTTAATATGCAGACTTGAATGTTGTTGGAATGTTTCCTAATGAGCTTGGAACTTCAGTTGAAGGCAATGAATCATTTCTGGAAGAAGATGGAGCATTTATGGATGTAGAAAGATCTTCTATGGATGCATTGCTAACTTCTGCTGAAGTTGAATTTCCATGTCCATGAGTGTTTTCATTGCTTGTTTAAGATGAAGGGCCTGGATCAGCAACACTTGAAGTATGTGTCTGGGGTAATCTTGGAGGATCAGCTGACAATGACACTTCACCCAAACTTGGAGGTACATAAGGATAACATGTATCCACAGGACCTGTAACATTCAAATAACCAGAGTTAAATGAATTTATTAATGCATCTATATCAAACAACCAAGATGAACCTTTTACAGATTTTGGAAATAAGGATTCATCAAAAGATACATTAGGTGTTTCCTCTATAATACTGTGATGAGGAATGTATACTCTATATGATTTAGATGTTGATGAGTAACCAACAAAGAAACCATCATAAGCTTTTTCATCAAACTTTCCTAATTGATCTTTGGTGTTTAAAATTGACACATAACACCCAAAAGCTCTAAGATAGCCTATAAAAGGTTTTCTTTTAAACAAAAGTTCATAAGGTGTTTTATTATGTTCTTTGACAATTAAAGTTCTGTTTTGAACATTGCATGCTCTGTTCACTGCTTCTGCCCAAAATGTGATAGACAACTGTGAATCAGCTAGCATTATTCTTGCTGCTTCAATTAGAGTCCTGTTTCTTCTTTCAGTAACTCCATTTTGTTATGGAGTTTTTGGTGCACTGAATTGTCTGGCTATTCCTTTGTCCCAGCAAAAGGAATCTAAAACATGATTAACAAATGCAGTTCCATTATCACTTCTTAACATTTTGATCTTTAAATCAAGTTGGTTTTCAATCTTAGTGATAAACTCCATTAATGTTTCTGATGTTTCACTTTTGTGTTTAAAGAAAAAGACCCATGTGAATCTAGTGAAATCATAAACAATCACCAAACAATATTGCCTTTTACCAATGCTTAGCACATTGGTTGGACCTGCCAGCATTGTTATGCCACTATATGAGATGCTATATGGAAGGAAGTGTCAAAAGCCCGTATGTTGGGGTGACATTGGGCAGAAGGAGTTAGGGAGCATCGAGGTGATCGAGGCTACGACCGAAAAGTTAGAGAAGATCAAGGTTTTTATGAAGGCTGCAAAAGATAGACAAAATTCGTATGCTGACAAGAGGCGTAGACCGATTGAATTCAAGGTGGGTGATAAAGTTATGTTGAAGGTTTCACCTTAGAAGGGGATCATCCGGTTTAGAAAGCAGGGTAAGCTGAGCCCGAGGTATATAGGGCCTTTCTAAATCATTGCTCGAGTAGAAGAGGTGGCCTACAGGTTGGAGCTACCCGATGAGTTAAGTGGAATTCATCCAACATTCCATGTATATCATCTAAGAAAGTGCTTAGCCGTTGAAGATATGATCGTGCCACTAGGGATATCGAGGTGGATGAACGACTCAATTATGTGGAGCAGCCAGTGGCCATCATTGACAGAAAAGAGAAGCGGCTACGGAATAAAGTGGTTCCACCGGTGTGAGTACAGTGGAGGCACAGGAAAGGATCCGAGTCTACGTGGGAAACTGAGGATGAAATGAGGCAGCATTACCCATAGATGTTCAAGGAGTGACAGGTTTCAGGGACGAAACCTTTGTAACACCCGGAATTTTGTTAAAAGAAGGAAAAGTGAAACACTTCAAAGTAAAGGGGGTTAATGTGTGCAAGTGGCAAACTTGTTTATTATAGGTTTAAAAAGTAGGGGATAGCTGCCCACAGCCCTATTTTAGTGTGAGAAAGCTAAATTCTCCTAGAAGGTGAGGTTTTCTTGCATTTTCTGTTCGGTTTCAGTTGGGTTCTAGCTGCTGGACCGATTTTAATGTGTTCTTTTGTGTTTGGTTGCTTGTCTCGGTGTGTTTAGGTGCTAGAACTCCCATTTGCTCTCGGTCTGAAGAAGTCTTACTTGAAAGCAGCTAGAGGTGAGTTCTAGATCCCCTCTTTTACTTGTTTTATACTCGTTTGGGGCTGATATGCATATTTACTGAAGTTTTAAAAGCTAAAACTTGAATTTCATACGTTTGCAACTGAATTCATGTGTGTTATGTGTTCTAAATGCCTTATTCGTTGTTGTGTAGTGGTAATCTATGTTCTAAGTGTTTAGCATGATAGATCGATACTAGGGACATATTAGAATGATGATTAAGAACAGGAAATAGCATAAGTTTCATTGCAGGTTGGTTATGAACATCCGCATTTACCGAGTGTTCAACCGCATTAGTTGAATGTTCCCTCGCATAAGTGTTTTGTTCATCCGCACTGCATTTGCTGGTCTTCATCCGCATTTGTTGAACTTCAACCGCATTGGTTTTATGTTCAATAGCCAAGTATTTTGTTCATCTGCATCTAGTATTGTTCATCCGCATTTGGACTTGTTCATCCGTATTGGACATGTTCATCCGCATTTGGTTCACCATCATATCTTTTGACAACTGGAATATTTTTATGAGAGTTTCATCCGCATTTGCTTGTACGCATTTGCTAAACATTCAGCCGTATTGGCTTATGTTCATCCGCATTTCTTTGGGCACTTAGGATTTTTCTGGAATCTTAGGAAGTAGAATGTAGTGTTAAGTTTTGAAATGTTTTGGTGGTTTATGCCTGTTGATGTTATGTATGACTGTGGGCTGTATTGATGTTCTGTATTGCGTATTATTATGTGAGTTTACGTGGTGTGTTAATACTCTTGTACGTAAAGTATTATCATAATAAAAGTTAAAGAATATGATAATAAAAGTGGAATGTAATGAACGAATGATAAGTCTTGCAAGGAAATGAAAGGAGGTTCACAACTTAGTGAGGGGTTGTTAGCTCAACTATGTAGTTTAGCTAACCCATGAGGATGCACACAGTGGTCAATCTTTATGATTGACTAATATGTACAAAACGAGTCCCTTGTCGCTTGCCCCGGTACTGGTGTCAGGCTTCGTGCGGAATGTCAGGGGTCTATTTATAGACTTTGGCCCAGTACCCGCTTCGTGCATAATGTTTAGGATATGGCATATGACATTGGTCCAGAAGAAAGTGGAAGATAATAATGAAAAGTACGAAAACAAACGATTATGATGGATAAATATTATATGATTGTATGTATGATGGGTGATCACGATTAAAAGTAAAGGATAAGTTTTAATGAAAAGCAATGTATTTTATTTATAAAACTAGATATCACTCAGCAATGCTGACTTTTTATATGCACTTTCAGTTGGTAGGTGATGATGTTGCTGAGAATGGCATGGGGTTGAAGCTACTTGGCAAGTGAAGACTGGTATCCATCTCATGTAGATATAATGTTGTTGTTTATAATGCAACTAAATATTCTTTTGTAACTTTAATCAACGATGTATTACTTGGCAAAAGTGATTATTAATGCATGAAATGGTTTATGATATCTCTTCTGCTACAATATTTTCTTATGTTAATATATTTTAAATGAGATTTTAATATTGAATGCTGCTATGAATGACCAACTATGAGGTCTTTGGGTTCGGGGCCTTACATGAAGGAAGATAATAACAAGGGTGGTTTGTGGGTGAATTTATGATAGAAGATTTGTAGATGAAGAAGATAGTGAAAAGAGGGGGAACTGTTGAGAGAATATATATGAAATGGATTGGAGTCAAAGTTAAAGCAAAAGAATAAACTTGGAAATCCGAATGTCGGTCCCCCCTCTGAAAAAGTGCCCAAAAAGGTAGTTTTCTTGGAAGTTGAATATCTTATGAAGGTAATTTCACTTCGGAAGTTTTAAGAAAAAGCTTTCGAAGCCAATTTGGCTTCAGAAGATATTTTTATGATTTGTGAAAATTTTGCTTTGGAAGAAAAATACTTAAAGAATTTTGCTTTCTAGACTTGTTTGGTGTCAGAAGAGATTAAGACTTGGGAGTTTTATTCTAAAGAGAATCAATCTTCCAAGACTTAATTGCTTTTGGAAGAAAATTGTCCTTCAAATACATGTTAGTACTTAGAAGTATATTTAAGCTTCGGAAGATATCTCAGAATTTCTTCCGAAGGTAAATTTCTTATAAGTAGTTATTTGATTTAAAGACATAATGTTCTTCCAAAGACAACTTGAAAACTTCCGAAAGAAAATATGTTTGGAAAAAAATTCAAAAATCTAAGGAATATCCATTTAAAGATTTTCTTCCAAAATAAACTGGGCTTATGAAGGTGATAAAATAGATATCTTATGACACATAGGTTTTTAAAAATAAAGTTGATTTAAGTTTTAAAAAAATCTACTCAAAGTTAGTCATCCCAATAGCTGATACAAGATATTTGAATCTCTGTTCATCAAAAGCTTTAGTGAACAAATCAGCATATTGTTCATTTGTGTTAACTTTGACTAGTTTGATTAATCCTTTTTCAAAATTATCTCTAATCAAATGATACCTGATGTTGATGTGTTTTGTCCTTGAGTGCTGCACAGGATTCTCTGTAATAGAGATAGCACTACTGTTGTCTACGTGGATGGGAGTCTTTTTGATGTTGAATCCATAGTCCTGTATCTGATTCTGAATACAAAGCACTTGAGCACAGCAGCTTGTAGCAGCAATGTATTCAGCTTCAGCAGTTGATTCAGACACACATGTTTGTTTCTTGCATTGCCATGAGACAATCCTTCCACCAAGGAATTGACACCCCCCAGATGTAGACTTTGCAGTTATGTTGCAACCACCATAGTCACTATATGTATACGCATACAGATTGAAGTCAGAATTCCTTGAATACCAAAGGCCAAGCTTGGGAGCACCTTTGAGATATCTAAGAATCCTCTTGACAACAACCAGATGTGACATCTTAGGGTTGAATTGATATCTTGCACAGATGCATGCGGCAAACATGATATCAGGCCTGCTGGCTGTGAGGTACATAAGAGACCCAATCATAGCCCTGTAGAGATATTCATCCACACACTCCCCCTAAAGATCAGGTCCAAGGGAGTGGTTTCTAGCTATGGGTGTCTTGGCAAAATTACAATCAGTCATGTTGAATCTTGTAAGTATGTCTTGCACATACTTTGACAAACTTATGAAGATGCCATTGTCAACTTGCTTCACTTGAATTCCTAGAAAGAAATTGAGTTCCCCCATGGCACTCATTTAAATATATTCTTCATCAGCCTCTCAAAGTATTTGCAAAGATTTGGATTAGTTGACCCAAAGATAATGCCACCTACATATACTTGACCCAGCTAAGTCATTCCCCGTTCCTTTGATGTAGAGAGTTCCATCTATAATACCCCTCTTGTAGCCATGTTGATAGAGATACTGAGATAGTGTCTCATAGCACTTTCTTGGAGCTTGGTGCAGCCCATAAAGAGCTTTATCGAGCTTGCAGACATAATCAGGATGATCTGGGTCTGCAAAGCCAGGTGGTTGTTTGACATACACCTCTTCATCAATCACCCCATATAGCAAAGCACACTTGAAATCAAGTTGGAAGACCTTGAAATCCTTAGATGCAGCAAAAGCCAAGAATATTCTTGTAGCTTCAATTCTTGCCACAGGAGCAAAAACATCTTTGTAGTCATTTCCCTCTTCTTGTGTGTATCCTTGAACAACTAGTCTGGCTTTATTTGTGATGAAAAGTCCTCTATCATCCTTTTTGTTTATAAAAACCCACTTGGTTCCTATCGTAATCTTATCTTGTGGAAGAGTACATAGGTTCCAAACCTTTTGTCTTTTGAATTGAAGCAGCTCCTCTTGCATTGCTTCAACCCAACTTCCATCCTTCAAAGCCTCATCAACATTCTTTGGCTTTATTTGGGACAAGAAGCAAGAGTATAGACAAACATTTTTGTCATGGGTTTGTCCTCTTGTTCTCACCTCTGTATCAATATTTCAAATGATGTTTGTGGTGGGGTGTGACTTGTGGATCCTGAGTTGAGGGATCATAACAAGTTGATTGGAAAGATCTAAATTTGAGAAATTCAGATCTAGTAATGGAGTATCACCAACCATATCAGAACACTTATCAAGAGAGGCTAGATCCAATGAGTGTGTGACATCATTTATGTTGTCTTCTATGGAGTGGTTATCAGCATCTAGAAATTCTTGATCACCGTCACCACTTCCATTTCCTCCTACATTTGAAGCTCCTTCACCTGAGTTTTGAACCTCTGAGCTAGAATTTGTAGGCATCTCAGATGTATCAGCTGAATTTGTTATGTTTGTGCTGATAGGATCTTCACTTGCAGGGTTAGTTACCATGAAGCTGAAGTAGTATTCTTGCTTGGTCTTCTCAGCTCAAATCTTGGGTCATGATCTCCTGGTGATAAGTTACCTGTAGATCCTAAAACATTGTCACAAGATTTCTTAAAACAGTTGGTAACTAAATCAAGATCAAATAGCTAATCAGGACCAGAGCCTTTCATAATAGGACACTGCTCATTGAAGGTCACATTGGCTGACTCCTCAACTACTCTAGTTTTGAGATTGTATACTCCATAAGCCTTAGCTTGGGAAGAGTATCCAATAAAGTGTCCATCATCTAATTTCTCAGTAAATTTGGCTACCTGGTCTTTGGTATTCAAGATAGTGCAAGGACATCCAAATGACTTGAGGAAATGTAAGTCCCTGTTCCCAAGACGCTTACAGTTGGTCAATCATTGTTTAAATAATATAAAACACCTCATTTTGCAGCAGAAATTTAACTTTTCATTAATAAACAAAAACATGTCAATTATCATATCATTTTGTTTACAACCCCAAAAATTGTATTAATACATAACATATTCAAAATATGGATGCCAGACTCGAATTGTCCCCAGTAGCTTATGCATCCATGCTTGCACCTCCCCAGCATCATCAATCACCTACCAACTGATATGCATATAAAAAGTCAGCGACGCTGAGTGAGTTCTAGTTTATATAATAAAATACTTTACTTTTAATAAAAACCTTTCCTTTAGTTTCGTTCGTGATCACACATCATACATACATCTTGATAATAATCATTATTATCAAGCATACATAACATCAACAGGCATAAACTGTCATAAAACGTCAAGACTTAACACTAAATTCATTTTCCCAAAATTTCAGAAAATTTCTAAGTGTCTACAGCGCATGAACAAATTTACAGCGGATGGCTTAAAATTTTCTAAGTGTCCACAAGCCAAAGTCCACAGCGGATAGCCGAAGTCCACAGCGGACAGCCAAAGTCCACAGCGGACAGCCAAAGTCCACAGCGGACAGCCAAAGTCCACAGCGGATAGCCAAAATATTCTAAGTATCCATAGTGGATGAACAAAGTCCACAGCAGACAGTCTATAAAATTTACTAAGTGTTCATAGAGGATGAACAAAGCCCACAACGGATGAAAAAAGTCTACAACGGATGAAAAAATCTACAGCGGACAATAAAAAAAGTTCCAAAGTGTTCACAACGGAATTGTAAAGTCCACAGCAGACAGAATGCAAAATTTGTCTAAGTGTCCACAGCTGACGTGTAAAGTCAACAACGGACAACAAGCACATTTTTTCTAAGTGTCCACAGCGGACGTGTAAAGTCCACAGCGGACACATGCATGATTATTTTCTAAGCGTCCACAGCGGATGTACTGAGTCCACAGCGGACACATGCAAAATATTTCTAGGTGTCCACAGCGGACGTACCAAGTCCACAGCTGACACCATGAAAATTTTAAGTGTCCACAGCGGACATAATAATATCACCTGCAATGCATCATACGTATTTTCTAGTCCCCAAACATCATTCTAAGTTATACTTAGCATGGATCTAACATGTTACACACTTAAAACATACTAAACATCAACCCAATCATCACAGCAGTCACACAAACACACATACATCATAATTCAGTCGTACATACATGGAAAATACATAGTTTGAGCAGAACACAACAGTTTAATATGCATACCAGCCCCAAACAAGCAGAAATATGTAAAAGAGGGGATCTAGAACTCACCTCTAACAGCTTTCAAGTGAAAACTCCTCAAACCTGAGAGCTACCTTGAGTTCTAGCACTAAAACACACAAAAACAAGCTGCCAATCACATAGAAAACATATAAAGATCGGTCTAGAAGTTCGAACCCACTGAAAACCGAGAAGAAAACACTAAGAAACCTCACCTTCTTGATGATCTTCCTCTTTCTATCTAGAACTGGTTAAGAATTTCTTCTTTCTTTTTGTGCAGCTGAAGTGTGGTTGTGAAAAGAGAAGTACGGCTACCATACTTCTTTTAAATCCCAAAATCGGCAAGTTTGCCCCTTGCACACTTTTATCCCCTTGCTTTAAAGTAATACTCTTCTTCTCCCTTTTCTTTTCTTTTCTCTCTTTCTTCTTTTTTTTGCTAAATATTTCGGGTGTTACAAGAAACCAATAAATGGTCTCCTTTTGTGCCACAGCTCATATGGAGTCTTACCATGACCACTAAAACTCCGTTTTGCACATAGCTGGCTATGTTGACTGCCTCTGCCCAGAAGGTGATTGGCAGTTTAGAGTCAGACAACATAGTTCTTACAGCCTCAATAAGTGTCTTGTTTCTCCTCTCAGCAACACCATTTTGCTGAGGAGTTATGGGAGCACTATATTGTCTTGTAATACCTTTTTCATCATAATATGAATCAAGGATTTGGTTCTTAAATTCTATTCCTTGATCACATCTTATCATCTTGACCTTGTGATCATATTGATTCTCAATTTTCAAAATAAAGTTCTTTAAGATCTCAGGAGTCTCATCCTTAGTTCTAAGGAAAAAGACCCAAGTGAAACTTGTGAAGTCATTTGTGATCACCAAACAATATGAGGTCCTTCATAAACTAATTACACTGGTGGGGCTAAAGAGATTCATATGTAATAAGTGTAGGGGAGTAGTGATAGAGTTCCTTTCCTTTGGCTTGTGAGACACTTTGTGTTGCTTCCCTTTCAGGCATGCAACACAGTGGTCATCACTTTTAAACTCTTTCTTTGGCATTCCGGTTAACAAATCATTCTGAATTAATTTATTCATGTTTTTAAAGTTTACATGGCACATTCGTTTATGCCAGAGGAAAGACTCATCACTATATGCTTTAGATAGAAAGCAAGAAACTTCTCCTGAGGGAGATTTTTTCTGCAAGTCCATCTTGTACATGTTCCCTTTCCTGGGGCTCTGAGCAGGATATGCTCTTGTGGAATGACCACCCCGGGCTTGAAAACCATTGCACTCATGCTCAGTAAAGAGCATGTTGTGTCTCTGATCACAAAATTGGGATACACTCAGTAGATTCGACCCAAGCTCTTTGACAAAGTTTACGTTTTTAAAGCTGAGCTTACTATTTGAGACCATGCCCCTACCTGTAATGTAACACCCAACATCTCCTCCAAAAGCAACTAGCCCTCCATCAATTTTCTCAAAAATTTGATGTAGAGAACCATTGCCAGTCATGTGCCTGGAACAACCACTATCAATGATCCATACATTTCTCTTAGTCTTTAGCTATTCCTGCATAAGAAATAAGTGGTTAGTTACATTTGGAAACCCAAGCCTCATTGGTCTTGGGCTTATCAAAGTGATTTGAAGATAATGTAACAGTAACTGATCCTATGTTCAAGCTTTGAGGATCATTAGCTGTTGTTGATGAAGAACTTTTAGTCACTTGGTCTTTCTTCATCTTCCACACCATCTTTGAAAGATTAGACTTGACTTTCAACACCTTGGAAGTTTTAACAACTTCGGAAGTTTTGGAGACTGGACTTTTGGAAGATCTTGCTTTCACTACAGCAGGCTTCACTACTTTGGAAGCATTCCTTTCTTCTGAGACCAAATTTTCTTCCGAAGGAATGTTTTCATTTATCTTCTTTTTTGCCTTGGAGCTTCCGAAGGGAAAATAATTTCATTCTGAAGCTAGTTTTTCTTTCTTCTTCTTAGAAGTTTTCTCTTTGATCATGTGAATAGTACTTTTAGGATTGTAGATGTAATCCTTAGCAAGATGAAAAGTACTGCCACACATGATGCAATCTATTTTCTTTCTTCTGAGAGTCTTCTTTTGAGAGAAAGACTGAACTTGATCACTTTTCGCCTCCATCTTCATCTTCACAGATGATGCAGCAAACTTCTTAGGGTGAGGCTTGCTCTTGGAACTAGATGGTTCAGGCTGTGTAGCAATGGTACACAACTAATCAGCCTTCTTCTGTTTGTTAGAATGATTTGAACATGAACTACCCTGGTATTAGAGTTCATAGTTGAGTCGTCAGACTTCACCACTTCAAATCCTACAAATATAAACACTTGTTTTCGCTTAGAGTTGAAAGTGTCCTTGATCTCTTGAGCCTTCTTTGATTTTATCTTTGCTCTCCTAATCAAGTTCTTCCTCTTAGACTTGATCATCCCAGATTCTTTTCTCTCCTTAGGAGAATAGTGACCCTTCTTAGGATGATCTTCTTCACTCTTCTCAGAATCATCCTTCACTATCTCCTCTTTATCCTCTTCATCTATGGGTCTATGAGGGGAAGCTCATCTTCACATGTTCTACACCTTGGAGATCTTACAGACAATAGAGTGTGTGGAGCAACTATCGTAGTAGATCCCAGTCCCTGCTTATTCTGATAACAAACTTTAGCATGCAAGGATGAGGATATCATGTTCTTGAAGGTGTCTTCTTCAAGAACATGTTTTTTTACCCTGGCTTTGCTAATCACAAGCTCAACCTAACATTCAGTTAACTTAGTGATGAGATCTTTTATCTGAGTCCTGTAGTTGGTATGTTCATGCTTAAGAGTTGAAATGGTTTTCTTTAAATCTTCAATCTCATGTTTGTAATCATTTTCAGCTCTTTCGAAATCAGCTTTTAAATTGTTTAAGGACTCATGATCAAATCTCATCTCTAAGTTATAGGACCTATATTTGTTAACTTTAGCAATAGATTTAGGTGTATAAAGATGTTCCAATACCTTGTCTTCTTCATGATCTGCCATCAGTGCTTGGTTTGGAGATGCATCCTCAACCTGAAAGCTCCAGTCAAAGCCTCTTTCTTCAATAGCAACTACAGCTTGCTGCTTGGGCTTCTCATTCTGGGGAGCTCCATCAGTGTAGTTTGGTCTTGTTTGTGCTTGGACACCATTTGCCTTTGGTACCTTTCACACTCTAGCAAAGTGTCCCATTTGGTTACAGTTGTAATAGTTCACTTTGCTTTTGTCCAGCCCAAACTTTCCACTGGTTGCATTGTTAGAAAACTTCCTCCCTGTCCTCTTATAAAACTTCTTGGCTCTATGAGTAAGAAGAGCCATTTGTTGGACTATTTCCATGTACTCCAGATCATCTGGATGGATACAGTCCTGGTCTTCAAGGGTAAAGAGAAAGTTGCATGTGCTTTCATAAGTAGACACAAAGGCTTGTGAAGAGCTTGTCTCTTGGAATGGGCTTCCTTGGATATAGCTCTCTTTTGGTGTCTCTGGGAAGGTGATAAAAGGAACCTTTTGTGAGTTGTCAGGGTAGCAGATGAGATGATGTTGTGGCTCTCTACAATCCCTTTCAACCACATGAAGGGATGAACTCTGCTGATTGTTGGAGTTACCAGATGGATTTTGCATGTTCATCTCCATCAGGTAGCCACTGAGGATACCATACAACTCAGTGAGAGTAAGGGTCTTGAGGTTCTCTATCCTCTTAATGACCACACAATAGTGTGTCCATTGTCTAGGAAGAGAGGACATGAACTTTCTTATAATGTCCCTGTTCTTAAGAGTTACTCCAACATCCATTAGAGTATGCACAATCTCAACATACCTGAAGTATTGTTGAGTCATGGTTTCACCTGTCTTGAAGGTGAAGTTCTCAAACTACTTCTTCAAGAAGTCCTTCTTGTTCTCTTTTGCTTTTTTTGACCCCTCATACATCAGCTTCAGTGCATCCTATAGTTGGTTGGCAGTCTTGCACTTCTTGAAGCCTCTGTAGATAGAGTTTGGAAGAGCAGTTTGGAGGGCGGTCAAGGCCTTCTGATCTATGTCTATCTTCTTCCAGTCTTCATCAGAATAATCAACCACTTTCTTTGATATCATACCACCACCAGCAGTAGCTGAAGAGGTGGATGGTACATGAGGTCTATAGACAACAGATCCCCACATCCTGGAGTCTTAAGACATGATGAAGCCTTCCATTCTTTGACACCAAGTATCAAAGTCATCAGGAGTGATTAGTGAAAACTTTGTCATAGTACCAGTTTCCATGTCAGCCTTTGTGATAGCTGCCATTTATGAAACATAAGGGATTTAAGATGGTGAGATCTTACAATCAAGAGCTTAAAGTGCGCTGATACCAATTGTAGTACCGGTTGAAAGGATGGTCAATACAATCAGTCTCATAATGAGGAGAGTTTTAGAACACTTAACAGATCAAATGGGGAACAGAGTTTATGTAAATGATACTAACAACACAAGTAAACAATGAGACAGAACTAAGAACAAGAATAGAGTATTATGGTTTTCAAGGATGTTGTATATTGCTCTCAAGTTCTATTACAAGTGTTACAAAGCATGAAAAGAAATACAAGAACCTGAGATACTTTATACTACATCCTACAGCCGTCCATACTATGAAAGCCAACTGGAAACACTAATCTAGACAACAAGATCAATGTAGAGTCAAAAGGCAGGTTGCCTTTTGACTAGTGACTATGACATGCCATAGCTCATATCCTAATAAACAGGTACAAAGTAAGAAGTTACAGACCCAAGACCATAATATATAGTTTACAAAAGCATGGACATTTTCACCAACTTGTATAAGTTGATGAGTCTTCAGAGTTACAGCGGAAAGTAAGTCAGCTTTATGAAAAATTAGATTAGAGAAAGCATGTCCTTTCTATCTTCGAAAGAAATCAGTCTTCACTTTATTTTGCTTTTGAAGACTTTGTCTTTGAAGCTTTAGAAGACTTCATCTTTGGCTTTGGAAGTTTTGGACTTTGGCTTCGGAAGATTTTACACATAGAATAATTTATATGGAGAGTGTAAAACTTCCAAAGGAACTTCTACCTTGTACATCAGTGCATGCATACAGGAAGCACCTTGGTTGTTTTGGCTTCTTTGGTTACATCAGCCTTTTAATACAACCTTACAGATTGGTTCTGGGAGAGGATGAATTTGTACCAAAGAAACTATAAACATTATATTTCCTAAATAACGGTTATCTATATTTCTATTTACAACCTCTGGGCAATGCTTAACAATGTGATCATCTTTTCCATAATTGAAACAACAAGATTTTAGGCCTTTTCTTTTATCTTTTTGAATTGGAATATTATCCATAATAATCTCTTCCTCACACTTAGACATAAGAGAATCACAATCACTTTAAGTGATGTGCACTTCTTGTGATTTGTTTTCTAAGTCAAATGATCTGTCATGATTTGTGGATTCTCTTATCTCTGAAATTTTACAATCATGTGAGGATGTTGTTTCACTTGGAGTAGTGATACGAATAGGAGTGAAAATAGGAATGGGAAGAGACATGAATTTTTCAAAATAGTTTGATTTTGAAGAATGTTTATCGCCTTTACTGAGAACACCAACTTTTTCATTAACGCTTAAAACATCAACTTCATTTGATTCAAACATTAAGGAATGAGAACAACTGGAATGCAAGCTATCCAAACTATAGTCTATGCTACTAGAACTATTGTCTACAAAAGATTTTTTGGAATCTGGAGAACTAGAACTACTACTGCCAAGACCTTTACTTCCTCCATAATCATAATCTTTCCGAACCTCTTTATGATCCACCCCTTCTAAACCTGCAAACAAACTGTTAGTATCCTTTTTAATTAAATCATTATAGGATGAGGTGTAGGCATTGGATAATAGCAAAAGGTACTAGGCGATGGGTAAACATGAGTGGTTTCACCACAACCCAACCCTGTCTTAATTCAAGCTCCCCTTTGTTTGCTATAGAGTTCCTCTAGCTTCATTCCAGAAATAGTCCATTTATCAAGTTTTGTTTTAAGTTTAGTGGTCTCGAATTCAGCTAAAATTACCCTTTCTATCAAAGCATTTACTTCCATGTTTCTCTCAAAAAGGGTTTTTTTTAAATGATCATTTTCTTTTAAAGCTTCATTTAATTTTACAAAAAATTTTGCTTCATTCTTTTTATGTTCCTTATTTACCCTTCTTAGTTCCCCTTCATATTCTTTTAATATATTGTTTACTTTATAAATCCCAAACAAATGAATTTTACAAAGCAGATGAACACATGTCCAGAACTACCTCATAAGGAATCTCCATCACCTTCTTCTCTACAGCCGGGGCCTTCTCACAGTTGTAAACCCTTGATTCCACTTTCAACTCCTCTTCCCTTACAGCTTTTCCATCTTCACTTTTTTCTTTCTTTTCACAAGCATCCACCACACTGATCATCACAACACTCTCCTTCTCCTCTTTTTCATAAGCATTCTTCAAACTGTCTTTCTCTTCACACCCCTTCCTTCTTCCTGCTTCATTCTCCACTACCTCTGCAATGTCAGCTACAAGCGTATGATTGATTTCTTCTTCAGTCTCAGCTAACTCAGTACTCCAGTCAAAGTTAGTTAGCAGATTTTTCCTTCTTATTCTTGTTCTCTTCCTTATCATCAATCGGAATGACCCGGTTAACTCCCGTTCCAGGTTCAGTGATGAAGGGAGATGGACATTCTCTTTTAAAATGCTCGAGCTGTTTGCAGTTAAAGCACCTGAACTTTGATTTGTCAAATCCAACCTTTGTATTTTGGTTTCCAAAATTCTTCCTTCTTGTTCACTCCATGAATCTTCTCGCCCTTAAAGTTATCATACCCATCTGCCACCGAAGATCAGCTTCCTCCAGATTATCAGGATCCACCTAATACATAACTTACGCAGTTATTCCTCTTCCTTTTAGTTCACCAGCCATCAATGCTTCATAACTATGCACGAAGAGACCAAATAGAGCCGTACACTCCGATGGAACCTGTGATCAATCAGCTTCATGTATCTCTCTGAGTATTTTGTCAGATCTACAATTTTAATGGTCGTATTGTCTTCTATTGAAATAGGCACATGAGGTCCTTTCACAATTGACTCCCATTGAGTGTGATCAGTGTACAGGAAGAAGGCTTTTAAACATCTTTTCCAATCATCAAAGTTGTCACCATTGATTAGCTTAGGAGGTCTGTTTGGTGCCACAATCTTAAGATCAGCAAGAGTAAAACTTGTCATCATTGAGATTTGATTAGCTCAAAGAACTAGTAGTTTCACACAACAGAGTGTAGTTTCTCATAGGAAACAGTAGTTTCGCAAGTAGTAGGTTCGCATGCAAAACTTAGTTTCGCACCTAGTTTCTGCAGTAGTTTCGGCAATAGTTTCCGCCGAAACTATTGAACTTTTGTTCAAAGAAAATGGAAGATAGTTTTGCAAGGAAACAGATCCAAATGAAGAACTTTTGATATAGATTCGCAAAGGAATCAAAACCACCAAAGATCTACAGTTTCGCACTATAGTTTCGCACGAAGAACTGCATTTTCGCACGGTGAATCAAAAAACCCCCTTTTTTGCGAAAAAGACCCAAAAATCACCAAAACTCACTCAAATCACAACCAATTTGAGATCTGATGAATTCAGTGGTTTCCTAAGTTTACACCACACATTCCTCAATCAAATTCCATGGATAAAACACGTAAAACATCTCCAAAAAGAATGAAAAGATGAATATGTCAAAACTACCCAAAAACACAAACAATCAAGAGTACAATGGCTCTGATACCATATTGTTAGTCCAAATGATTGATTGAACGTGCTTTTGATGAAGGTTTAACACAAAAATCCATAAGATATCAATAATTCTAATATCTTGTGGACCAAGTAATGATAAGGTATGAACATAAATCAAACATAAAACCCATTTGTAAGAGAATTTGTGAAGGATAAGATGAATAATGCTCAAAAGTATGAAATATCAGCTCTTAGCAATACACAAACAAGAAAAGAACTCAAATCTGTAATAATCAATAAAGTTCCACGAGTTATATAATGAAGAACAAATAAACATATATTTACAGGACCTAGTTTCGCATACAGTTCCGCTTACTGCGAAACTGTATGCACCATGGCATGAGAAACTACCGGGCGAAGCTGCAGTTTTGCATGTAGTTTCGCATGCCACAAAATACGAAATAAGACAAAATTAAACTAGATCCTATCACATTAATATCTAAGCTATAATAAACTATAACTAAACAAAAACAAACGGCAAGGTGAATACCACACTATTCTTGATCATCACCATCTGGTTCGAATAGGATGCTATCCTTCTAGAAGATCAACCAATTGCCATAATTCTTGTGTCTTTAGTTGAAGTAACTCTTCTTGCATTGCCTCAATCTAACTATTATCTTCAAGTGCCTCTTAGATTTTCTTGGGGACAACTTGATAAACGAAACAAGAGAACATGCATATGTTGGATATGTTGGACTTTCTCCTTGTTACTCTTTGATTCAAATCCACAATGATGTTTGATATTGGATGATTTTTGTGTACCTGGGATGTTGGAATAACATCACCATGAATGGATAAGTCAAGGTTTGAGACATTTAGATCTGCTTGGTGAGAAGCATCTTCAGGATGAAAGCGTGTAGGAGGGTCATGGAAATAATCAAATGCCTTTTCATGATGAACATTATAATCAAATACACTTTGATAGTTTTCATCGGTTGCATTCACCATATTATCAACAGCTTTTGGACGAGGTGCATTGTGTTGAACTTTCGGAGATGTGCCAGGTGAAGTTGTCTGTATTATGCTTGGAACAGCTTTGGTTGAAGCACTTTCAACTGGTATTTGTCTTTGAGGATCAACTTTTAATGTAACATTTAAAGGATGAGAAGGTGAAGATAATGGTGGCATTATCAAAAAATCATTTTTTACTTCAATTGACCCATTTGATCCACCCATTTGAGAAGTATCTGTATTTGACAAAACAGACCGACTAAATTATTTTATAAGAGATTCAATATCAAACAACCAGTCAAGATCGCTTAATGATTTGGGAAATTAGTGTTCATTGTATTCAACATTTATGTATTCATCAATTAAGTTTAGTCGACGATTAAACACTGTAAATGATTTAGAGATTGGTGAGTAACCAACAAAGAATCCTTCATCAAATTTTGTCGAAAACTTTTCAAAATGATCTTGTAACACCTGAAATATTTTTATAAAGGCCAAAGTTAAAGGGTGAAAAGTGTAAAATAGTACAAAAGTCAAAAGTGGGTGTATAAAGAGCATGGTCGCCCATGCTCTTTCTGTTGTTGCTTTCCGAAGAAGAAAAGAAAGAAAGAAAGCTGGGTTTTGTGTTTTCTCTCGGTCGAATTGTGAAGAAGAAGAAGATTATTCAAGGTTAGTAGATTTTTGTGATTAATTGGTTCGCTTTCTTTGAGGTTTCAACCTTAGAAACTGATTTCTATGTGTTCTTGGTGTTTGGGTGTTTGTTTTGGCTTGTTCTAGGTGTTTGAAATCTTGTGCATGCAAGTTGGGAGGAGATTCACTTGTTTGCTGCAATAGGTGAGTTCTAGGACCCCGATTCTATGTTTTAAAACTTCTTTGGGGCTGAAAATGCATTTAAAATGTTTTACAACCATTGTATATGATAATTGTGTATGTCTGTGTATGAACTTATATGTTCTATATGGTTGTAAGCTTGTCCTAAGAGTTTAGCATGATAGATCGATGTTAAGAATGTATGAAAATGAGATTTTAGAACTGGTTATAGCAAAGTCTCATTTACAGGTCTGATGGTTCATCCGCATTTACACTGTGATAATCACCTAAGTGTTTTGTTTGCCCGCATTTACAGTTTTTCACCCGCATTAGCCTAAATTCAGCCTAAATTCAGCCTAAGTGTCCATCAGCATTTCTATTTATACATGCGCATTTGCTACAGTGTCCATCAGCATTTCTTTTAAGACAGAATAATTACCAAGTGTTCACCCGCATTCACTTTTGTTCATCCGCATTTGCAAGTGTTCACCCGCATTCGCTTTTGTTCATCCGCATTTGCAAGTGTTCACCCGCATTCACTTTTGTTCATCCGTATTTGCAAGTGTTCACCCGCATTAGTTTTAGTTCACCCGTATTGGTTTTGTTCACCCGTATTTCTTTAAGACTTAAGGAATTTTCTGGAATTTTGGAAGATCAAATTAGGGTTTGACCATGGTTGACTTGATGCTTGTACCTGATTATCTTATGCATGTTGTGGGCTGTCCTTATGTGCCTATTATGATATTAACATGTGACTTTATGTGGTTTGCCTATGATCATAAAGTATTATTATTAATCAAGTGAAAGATTAATATTAACAAAAAGTGGAACATAAAGAATGAAAAGACTTGCAAGTAAAAATTTACAGGAGGTGCACGACCATGTTGTCGTTAGCTCAATTGTGTACGGTTTAGCTAACCGAAAGGATGTACATAGGGTCAATCTTTAAGATTGAGGGGATCACTAATGCTGCCCCGGTACTGGTGCCAGCATATGTGCACCACGGATGGAGTCTATTTATAGACTTCAAGGCCAAGTACCAGGTTTATGCGCATTATATGGGGGGTATAGCACTTTGGTCCATATCGACAGTGAAAGATAATAAATAAGCAAGAAAAAAAATGGTGATAATGTGATGGATATGATTTGTATGTATGATGTGTGATCACATCCGAAAGAAAGATAATATATTTTCTTTAAGAAGTATTTTGTATACAAATCTATCAAGATATTTTTATGATTTTAAAGCTAGGACTCACTCAGCAAAGCTGACTTTTATGCGTTTTCAGTTGGCAGGTAATTTGCTGAGGATGGTACTCGGGGAGGCTACTCGTCGGGATTTGGCTGACATCCATTCATGATCTATAACATTGTTGTTTTGTAATACAAATTAAGGGTCTTTTGTAACTATTAACAAACCTATATTTCTTAGCAACGACGTTTATAAAGTTATGAATGACTTCTAAATGTTTAAATTCCGCTGCATTGTGATAATGAATTATGAAATGTTTTATGAATAGTGTTGTGAATGTCCAGCTGTGAGGTCTCCGGAATGGGGCCTTACAAATCTCTAGTGCTTAATATTGATACATGACATCCAAATAACTTAAAAAATCTATAAAAGGTTTCCTATGAAACAAAAGCTCAAATGGAATTCTGTTGCTCTCTTTCACAATTAATACTCTATCTTGCATATAACAAGTTGTATTGATTGCTTCTACCTAAAGTGTGATTGGTAGTTTGGATTCAACAAACATAGTTCTTCTTGTCTACCCAATTTTGTTGAGGAATTCTAGCTACACTAAGTTAAAGAGCAGTACCCTTGTTTGTGCAAAGTGAATTCAAGTCATCATTTTTAAATTCTGTTCCATTATCACTTTTGATTGATTTTACTTTGAAATCAAATTGATTTTCAATCTTTATGATAAAATCCTTAATGATTTAAGTTGATTCATTTTTATAAGTAAGAAGAAAACCCAAGTAAACATTGAATAATCATCAAATGTAACTAAATAATATTGCTTTTTACATATGCTCATGATATGAATTAGGACAAAAAGATCCATATGAACCAATTTTAATGGAGTATTGCTTAAATTCATAACCTTAGGGTTGTGGGAAATTTTGTGTTGATTCCTTTTGAGGGATGTAGAACAATCATGAATGTAATGAAATTATTTTTGAGGCGAACCAATGACTTGGCTACCTTTGACCAATTTGTTCTATTTTTCAAAGTTCGTATGCCCCCAAACACTTGTGGCATAGTTGTGATTCATCTATTGATGCTTTCAAAATTAAATAGGTTTCTTTAACTAGACGAATTGAATTAAGGTTTAGGACCTAAGTATTATTCTTCCTAGGTGTTTTCAGCACAACTCACTCTTCAAGAGTTTTATATCCTCGTTTAAAGATGTATGTCACACACTAGGCCTAAGGTGGGTGGAACATCACACACTGGCAATACACGTGGCAGCGGAAACTAACCATCATAAGAGTACACAAGGAGAGAAATCACATGCCATTACATTAAAATAACATCACCGGGCCAAAACAGACTAGCCCAATTCAAATGTATGAATTCATCACAAAAAATCAAATGTTTAACATACATCAAATTAAATTGTCTAAAATGTTTCAAGGTCAAGTAATGCCATTGGTAGTCACTGTGCTAGGCCATCCTTAAAAGGTTTCCAACATAAACCAAGCTTCCGTCAAGGGTTACCTGAAACATGCTCAAAAAAGATTTTGTGTCAACTATAAAGTTGGTGAGCTCAAGTGCTTATAGTTTAAAAACAAAAGGACTCTTTAGAATCCATAAATTGATTTAAAAAAACATAAGTATCACTATTGTGGGGTCACAATCAACCCTGCACTCAGTCCCGGCTAGCCTCTTCTAAACTTGTATTATTACCGGTTAACACATAGGGAGAACTGAGCTTCAAACAGTGTACCATACCTGCCGACTGGTACACTATAGTATCTTATAAAACCTGTTACATGACACAAATGACCCCGTAGGATCTCAATGTGGTACCCTTCCTATTATGTCATTGGTTTATGACGGAAGGCACTATGTGCGGGGGATTCCCCAAATAGATCTACCCATATAGAACAAGCGGTTCACATAATAATTAATGATTATGATACAAATAAGTGCAGGTTCTAACATTAACCATAACATATAAGTATCTCATAATAGCACATGAATAATTTTAGTTCAATCATAGCATGCTTCATCCCAAAATAGTAGTAAAAAGGGAACACTAAAACTCACCTTGAAGTTAAACAACAGTTTCATCAAGTACAGAGAAGGTACAAGTCCTAGCACCCTATTAACAGGATACATGTAGTAAGTTATATGTTCTTAGACTATTGAAAGTGTATCTAAGTGTATTTTATGATCATAAGTTCATGAGGCTTTGTTTCTTAGGAGTTTGCGTCAAAAAGTTTCCTTTTTAGGAAAGTTAGGGTTTTAGCATATGAATGATAAGTTGATAGGATCAAAATGGATCAATCTGTGATGATATTGTAATGCAATTCAATCAAAACAAACACAAGTAATCAATTCAATGCAAACAAATAAGAAAAATTCATAGTTTTTCATTGATAGTAAGCATAGAAAGTACAAGTGTAAGAAAATAGTAACAAGTTGTTCAAACTAATTCTATGGTCTTTTTAAGGTCTACCTACTTTAAAGAATCTATGCTATTTATACTATCAAAGAAAACAAAATAAGTAACATATATTTACAAATAAGTCCCTAAACTATGACAAAACTATACAAAGACTAATAAAGACTAAATGTTAATCTTCGAGTTCGAGAGGCATCTATAATACTCCCCCTAAGATTGACATTGTCTTCAGTCTTCAAAATCATCAATCTTCAGTCTTCATATATTTATCTTCAATCTTGATCTTCTGTCTTCAATCTTCATTCTTTATATTCATATATCAAAGAAATCTTCAAGCTCTCCTTTAATTTTGAAAAATGGCTTCTCTTTATACATTTCTTGTTCTCTTAAGGCTTTAGCAATAACAGACTTGAACATGCTTGCCAAAATGCCTTGCTCCGGATTTTCTTTATCTCCATTGTGTTCATCACTTCTAATGTTTCTTTTGATAGACCTGCAATATCAATGTTAACATAACATTCAATTTGGTTTGGATATTGTTTTGAATGGATTTCCAACACTTCTTTGCTTGAGATCCTCATGAACTCAATCTCCTTTATATCTTTCTTCACAATGTTAGCATAAGCAAGAGCTTTCTCAAAGAAATTCTTTCCATTACAGCGTTCATGACTTTGATGATGGACAGGAAGTACTTTTTATCATTTCAACAACTTCAAGCATAACTCTTTCAAACTTTTGTATGGAAAAAAATGATATGTAGCTGGGATGTAAGAGTTTTAATTCAAATACTCCAAACAATGAAATCATATCTCGATCCCAATCATCCAGATTTCGAACTAATTTCAACTCAAACGTATCAGCATTATAAAACCATCTCAAAATTGGTTTAGACTGTTGAGCGCCATCAATCACTTTTAAGCCTGGATTTGTTACCTTCTCAAAATATTGATCGCTGAAAGCATCTAAAAATTTTTCTTCTCCAATATCTTTGTCATCACCTTTCCTTTTCTTCTTCAATGATTGAAAAAATTTCTTATCTTCTTGATCACATCTTGTTTGTAAAAATGAACTCATTCGGCTTATCCCTGTGTTCAATAATTGGACAAAATTTTCTCCTCGACTCGCTCTTGTCGGATTGATTAACGGTAGTTTATTTAACTCCTTCAGATCTTGTACAGGAAGCTTAATAATACTTGAGAAAAAATGATATACATCACAAATAGCATTAACTCTTTTAATCAAGAATGCATCAAATATCTCGTCGTATTTCCATGCAACAATTTTTTCTTCTTTTGTTGTGTCAGGAACAATCATTGCATTAAGTAATTGGGAAATTGATTGTCTTTTTTGTAACATGTTGCGCACTAAATCACCTGCCAATCAAGCTTTGTTCCATAATTGTTTTTGTTCCATTGAAACTTGATATCCTTGACTTTCAGTTTTAGGAAACATTTTCATCAGCTCTTTCCTTTTATCATGCACGTTACTTTTCACCGCCGTTGATTTAATTTCTTGAGGTTTCAAAATCCTTGTTCTCTTTGTTATTTCTAAGTATTTTGGATTGTCTGTATCAAGCACAACCATTTTGTTCGTTTGCTTCTCTGTCTCTTGAGAACTTCTTACTAAGTTCTTTAAAGATTCGGCTTGTAATCTATTGAGCTTCTTCCATGGATAATTTCTTGATTGCAACCACATTTTCAAAGTAGGTACAGACATATCATCAGGGTTTGGATGGTGCAATTCAGAAGTTGGAATATCATCAACATTAATGCTTTCTTGAAGAGGATTCCATTCTTCATGTTCTACAACAATCTTATCAGTATCAATTGGAGCAACGGATTCAACAGTAATACACTTCTCAAATTCTTCATTAATTTGAGATGCTGTCAATCCATCAAGAAATACTCTATTATACTTCATCTTGACGAAATAGTTATACCTGTCTTCAATATCTACAGGAATATCTTCTTGTCTTGTTTCAGTTGGAGTAAAATGTTCATCAACATTGGCTTCAAATAAGTCTTCATCTTCCAGTACTTCATCATACCATGCATCATCAAACTCAGAATCTATATCATCAAGAGCTTCAATTTTCTTTTGAGTTTCATACTCTTCTGCTTCTTTAATTTCACTTTCTTCTGCAACCTTTTGAACTTTAGATTATGATTCAGGTAAGACTGAAACATCTATATCTTCAAGTTTTCTTTTCCTTTTATCCACTTTTGAAATCTTTTTAACATCAATTGGAACAACTTCAAAAATAATCATAACTTCAGAAGATGGAGATTTTATACATTCTTTCATTTCCTCAAATTCTTTTTTCAAAGCCTCATAATTTTCTTTTAACACTTTGAGTTTTTCTTCTATTGAATCATAATCCTTGAGCATCACTTCAAAATTTTGCAAGTTAGTCTTTTTATCTTTTTCCAACTCATCAATTAATTTATCTTTCTTTTGAATTTCATCTTTTAACATTTCATTTTCAACTTTCAAATCTTCAATAATCTTTGCTTGTTTAGCATTCTCCTCTTTCAAATCCTTGATCATTTTTTAAGTCACATGTTCACTTTCATTTGGTAGAACAGATTCAAGTGTATCAACAATCTGTACATCATCATCATCTTGTACATTTCCTTCAACACCTCTTTCTATCATCTCTATCACTTCTTCAACAGTAAGCTCATCAGCATTATCACCTTCAACTTGTTTAGTTTTTTGAACAACATCTTCAGTTTGACTAACATCATGCACTTGTTCAATCTCATCACCATCATTGTTATCATCATCATCAGGACTTGAACTTCCACTTTCACTAGAACCATCATCATCATCTTCTTCATCATCATTGTCATCATCAAATTCAGAAGGTTCTTGTAGAACTTCTTCAATAAGATCATTTGGGTCTACAGGTTCATCCTCAATGAGATGAAAATTATCCTCATTGATATTCACATCATCTTCAGCAACTGCTCACATATAGTCAAATAATGGAACGATTATAGCACCAGTTACCATTTCCAACTTCTTATAAGTCATCTCATTCATGTGTTCCACGACCATCACTTCTCCACTGACTCTGTATGCTTGGAAATCAGGATTCTCAACATTAATGATCATCTGTAAGAATCTTGGATACATCATATATTTGTTTCGTATGCCCTTCTCCAAGTTGAATATAAAACCATTCATTATCCACTTAGCCATGTTGAATCGTCGATTGGTGGCTAGGGCAACTATAGGAGATGCAATGTCAACAGGGAAAGAGTTCCATCCAGCACTCCTTTTAGACATGCAGCGTTAGAAAATGTAACACAGTAACTTCCAATAATTAAACACCCAAGCACTGAAAAATTGTTTCTTGGGAAAGTGGTCAGGATGACCCATAGCTAAGAATGTCTCTGTGCATTCATTATAAGACAGTTCAACTAGATCTTGTGGATCATTTTCACCAAGCCCCAATGCTTCTCTTATTAGGTCTTCTGACACTTCAATCATTCGGTTATTTGTGATAAACCCTCTTAAAACTTTCCTTCGATGGTCATCAACTTCAATAGTTGCAGTAGACCAGAACTTCTTTATCAATCGCATGTATATAATTGGCTGGTAACACATAGCATATACGTACTTCGTCCTCAGTAAAAATCTAATCATTTCCTCGTACCTCGTGGCTTCACGAACATCTTCATTTAAGAAAGCTGCCACATTGTGTTTAGGCTCGAACTTTAAATTTTCCATCTGAAAATGATAAAAACAAAGACAATTAGACATTTAAGAATTTTTAATGATGAATCAATTTTGATATTTTTGTAAGTTTGAATGAATTATTATGTTTTAATTTTTTTTTTACTTTAACTTGAATTTTTGAAAATTTTAAATTTTTAAGAATTTTGTCGAAAACAAAATACATTCAAGTTAATGAGTAAAAAATTTCGAACATATCAATTCATTAACCTATTTAAATCAAGATTAAACAAAATATGAATTTATGATTTAATTTTTTATTTTTATTAAAAATTCAAAATTGACTGTTCATCTTCATCAGTTCGACTAATGAACTTCATCATCAAGAACAATTTTTGATGAAAATTTGATTTGAATGTGTCAATATGATCGAAATCAAAGTTATATCATCAAACAATCATCAATTTCAGTTTTTAAATCCATTTTGATTACAAAATTCTAAGATTTCAATTCCAATAGGTTCATACGTCCGTATAGGGTTGAAACGCCCAATCAAAATCGACCTTTAACCTTGAAATTTGTATGAATTTGATCATGTACTCACGTTAAAATCATAAATGAACACTATTGACGTTGGTTTTGAACACAAATCAAACAGAATCAGATTATCAATGTTAATCGAGAGACGGGTGTGAGAGTTCAGGGTTTTTGAGTGAATGAATCGACTGAAATCACAAAGTGTTGTATTTATACTAAGTGAAATTTTTAGGCGCATGAGCACTGTTTGTGCGCATGGAGTTGATTTTTACACTAAGTATTTAGGCGCATGAGCACTGTTTGTGCGCATGAGGTTAGGCGTATGAGCACTGTTCAGACGCACAAGCATTGTTTAGGAGCTTTTGCACTGTTCAGGCGTATGGGTCTAGCTAAAACGCCCAACACTTGGTAATTTTCTACTTGATACGGCCAATTCTTGAAACTCTGGTACTGTGCAGAGGATGGATGAAACGCCCAACACTTAACCATAAATTTCAGACTTATGACAACTGTATAGGCGCATGAGAATGTCTGAAACGCCCAACACTTTTGCAAATTCTAAAATATCATCATGCTCCTAATTTTGGACTTTTGAATACTATTTAGGCGCATGATATTGCTTTCATGTGTCTAACACTTGTAATATTTAATCTTCCATCTGAACACTGTTTAAACTCATTAGTACTGTTCATATACTAACTTTTTAAACAATTTATCAAATTTTGACTTTCACCCAAAATTTTCATAATTGACCCTCAATTTTTAACTTTTGATATTTCAAACTTTTATTTTTATTTCAGAAACAAATAGTCTCTAATTTTCAAACTTTTGATATTGTTTTTTTTTAATTTTTCAAAAAACAATTTCCCGTCATTTTAGTCTCTAGTTTTAACATATAGTCACATATTAAACTTTTGTACGAAGCTTTTCGACTTTAAAATGTTTTTCAGGTTCATTTTTACATTATGTCAAACACACACATGCTTGAACTTTTTAGCTTGATCCTTTCCATTCAAAACACTAAATTTTGATTTTTCATATCTTGAAATTTAATTATTTTCTCTTAGACTGTTTACTCTTTTTACTCCCCCTAAACTTTTAAGTTTAACAAAACTTAGAAGTTTCTTGAATTTGTCACATGAAGATCACACTAATCATTGTTAATATGCCTACACACAGAAAGCATGCAAGAATCAAAATTAAAGCAGAATAAAAATCTAATATTTACAATTGAATCAATGTCTACAGTGAGATCATATCAGTTAAGATTAGCATATTAAACTAAAATAAATTAATGGATAGTCATAGATAGTGAATAAATCCTGATCAAGTGTGCTGTAGGTCAGCATTTCTGCAACAAAGGAGACATGAGATCTAAGGACAGAAAATGAGTGCATTTAGCAAGATATTCAGCAAACTTACTTTTTCAATTCTTGGATTGATTAAGGTACAATTAGATATGACATTATGCAGTCACACTTAGACTTAGAGAGAATAATTCTCATAAAGATATGCAAGAAGTCGCTATTCTCAACTTGTTAACCTAACATATACTATAACCAGATCTCATTTGGTGTTTGTGCATATTGGCATCTTGTTGCATCGGTGCGAATATCCAGGTCTGTAATCACTTACAACAAAGGATATCTCATCACTTCAGGTCTATGATGACTCATAACAGAGAAGTGTTAGATGCTTTAAATAATTTAGAGCTCAATGGTTATTCATATCACCATCAGGTGTGAGATTATGTCTTAACAAGCAATCAATTTGAGAAATCAACACCACTTATTAGTGCTAAGATAGACAGACATGAATGCATGAGTGATTTAGTTTAATCACAAGAATTTACTTTTTCAGTCTAATTGCATGAACTTACTTTCACATCATATCTGATCACGTTAGACTTTGTTATCGAGTGAAGTATGCAACTGATCATACTAATGTATCTATCATTTCTCACATATTGCAAAGATAGATTCATCCTAAATAATGAATTAACAAATAAAAACTTGTTTTTTAGTTTTTGTTTTATATTTTTATCTTTTGATTTTTCAATTTTCTATTTTTGTATTTGGTTTTGCTTTTTCTAAGAAACATGCACACACAAAATACACTCAGGCAATTAACTTTGACAGTTTCTCTTGCTATGTCATATTCAGGTAAGGGAGGGTTCTGATCATATTTAGACTCAATTATTTTAAATGCATAAAAACCAGTTTTTAAATGTGGTTAATAAGACCAATTGACTCTACCAAATACTCAAACCAGCCTGGTAAGAAGGCTTTAGTAAAAAGGTCCGCCAACTGTTTTTCAGTTGCAATTTGAATCAGAATTATTAAACCTTTTTCAGAATTATCTCTGAGAAAATGATATCGAATCTTGATATGTTTTGTTTTTAAATGTTGGACAAGATTACCTATAATGAACATAGCAGTAGTGTTATCAATGTAAATTGGAGTTTTAAGAAAATTGAACCCGTAATCCAGCAGTTGGTTTTGTAACCAAAGGATTTGAGAACATCCTGCTGAAGCAGCTATGTACTCAGCTTCTGCGGTTGAAACGGAGACATTTGTTTGTTTATTACATTGCCATGAGACTAATCTAGGTCCTAAAAACTGACAACCACCCATAGTAGATTTACGATCTTGACAACATCCTCCATAATCACTATTAGTATACCCGTATAACTAGAAGTTTCCTTCATAAGGATACCATAACCCTAAGGCTGGTTTTACTTTAAGATATCTGAATATGCATTTGACAGCAATTAAGTGAGATTCCTTCGGGTCTGATTGATACCTGGCATAGACACAAACAACATACATTATGTCAGGTTTAGATGCAGTAAGATATATTAATGAACCAATCATAGATCTGTATAAAGTTTGGTCTACAGATTTTCCTTTCGGATCAGGCTCAATCTTGGTGTTTACATCAGGTGGAGTTCTTATGGACTGACAATCTTGTATTTTAAATTTCTTCAAGAGTTTGTCAATGAACTTCTCTTTATTTATGAATATTCTATCCTTAGATTGCTTGACTTGAAGTCCAAGAAAGAAATTTATTTCTCCCATAGAACTCATTTGAAATCGAGATTTCCTTATTTCTTCAAATTCATTGCACAATTTTTGGACTAGTAGAACCAAATATGATATCATCAACATACACTTGTACACATAAAAGATCATCAGCATCCTTCTTGATAAACAGAGTCGGATCGATTTTCCCTCGTGTGTATCCATGTTGGATTAAGTGTTGTGATAATGTTTCATATCAGATTCTAGGGGCTTGATGTAAACCATACAAAGCTTTGTTAAGCTTGTACACACGATGAGGAAATTCAAAATCTTCAAAACCCGGAGGTTGCTTTATGAACACATCATCGGTGATTGGACCATACAAAACTGCACCTCTATAATCCATTTGATACATTTTGAATCTCATGAATGATGCATAAGCCAGGAAGACATGAATTGATTAAAGTCTTGCAACTAGAGCAAATACTTCATCATAATCTATTCCATCCTCTTGAGTGTATCCTTGTACGACAAGTCTCACTTTATTTTGAATAATAATTCATCGATCATCTATTTTGTTTCTGAACAACCAACTTGTGCCTATGGCATTTTCTCCTTCAGGTAAATCCATAAGATTCCACACTTCTTGTTTGCGAAATTGAAGTAATTATTCTTGCATAGCTTCGATCCAACTATTGTCCTTTAACGCTTTGGTAACGTTTTTAGGAACAATTTGAGAATGAAAACACGAGTATAAACAAACATTTTCTTGTTCAGATTTACTCCTCGTAGTTCGCTCATTCAATGGACCGATAATCTGAGATGTTGGATGGTTCTTGTGAATACGAGATGTTGGAATCTCATTTCCTTGAACATGAACATCCAAATTTGTTTGGTTCAAGTTAGAAAGTTGATGCAATAGGTTCGAAGAATTTGGATTGAAATTAGGAACCTGAGTCAGTGAGTTGATGAGGTAATCAAGATTACCGTTATCAACTGCATCACCAGAAATAGATGACGTTCCAGACTCAGGTTGTATAATTTCTATACCATCATTAGGAATCGGTTGTGAAACTTCTTGATTTTCTGAAATGGAATGATCTTCATCTTGTTGAGAGAGATAATCATTATTTTCAAATCGAATTATAGAATCTTTGACAAAAGAGGAAAATGGATAATCTGGGCTTGAGTCATCCATATCATCAGAATCTGAATCATCACTGAAAGAGCCGAGATCTCCTTGAAGTTTCTTCTCACCTGTAGAATCAAACAAGTTAGATTGATTAAACAAGTTAGATTGAAAAGAGTTTGACAATGAATCTAATTCAAATAACTAGGCTGGACCATTTGAAACTGATGGAAAAGAATTTTCAAGGAATTTAATGTTGAATGTTTCAAGTGTAACATTTGTCCTAGAGTTATAAACTCGATAGGCTTTTGAAACAGATGAATATCTGATGAAAAATCCTTCATCCGATTTTAAATCAAATTTTCCTAGATGATCACTTGAATTTAAAATCAAAACTAGTCAACCAAGAGATTTAAGAAAATCTATACTTGGTTTCCAGCCAAACATCAACTCATAAGGAGTTTTCAGTTTGTCTTTAACAATTAAACTACGATTCTGTACAAAACACGCAGTAGATATGGCTTCATCCCAGAAAGTGATAGAAATTTTCGCATCTGCTAACATGGATCGTGCAGCCTCAATCAAAGTTCTATTCTTCCTTTCAGCAACTCCATTTTGTTATGGAGCTCTGAGAGCACTGAACTGATGTGCAATTCCTTTTTCTGCACAGAACATGTCAATATTAGCATTTTTAAATTCTGTTCCATTATCACTTCTTATTATTTTTACTTTTTGTTTTAATTGGTTTTCAACTTTTGTGATGAATTCTTTTAATAATTCAGCCGTTTCAAATTTAGCATTCAGAAAGAAAACCCATGAAAATCTTGTGAAGTCATCAATGATAACTAAACAATAAGATATTCTTCCAATACTCCACATTTGTTGGTCCGAAAAGGTCCATAAGCAACATCTGGAGAGGTTTGGAATTTGAGTTTATTTTCTTGGGCTTATAAGATGCTCTGTGTTTCTTCCCCTTTAAACATGCTGAGCAGAGATCAGTAGTGGCAAACTTCTTTGATGGATGGCCGATAACATGATTTCCCGCTGCAAGCTTGTTCATATTCTTGAAATTGGAATGTCCGAGACGTCTATGCCAAAGCTGACTTTTGTTATTTGATGCTTGAGCAATAAGCAAGTTGTTTCTGTAGATGGATCAACTTGAGACATATCCAGCTTGTATACATCTTGATCCCTAACAGCTTTAACAACTACCCAGTCTTTGCTAATCTGAAAACATGGCTTCAAAATGTAGCAAAAAGAATCATCAAAATGTACAGAATATGATTTATTACAAATTTGGGAAACGCTTAACAGATTAAAGTTCAACTGTGAGCAGAAGTTGACTTTATCAAAGCTTATTATCCCATTGGATACTGTTCCCTCGTGTGTGGTTTTTCCTCCTGCATCACCACAGAAGGCGACATGTGTACCATCCTTTAACTTAAAATCTTGAAGTAAGGCATGATTGCCCGTCATGTGCCGGCTACACCCGCTATCCACATACCATGTGTTAATTGGTCTACTTGGGCATACCTGCAAGACAAAGAAATTATGTTGAGTTATCTACCCAAGCCGAAACGGTCTTGGGCTTGCCAAACTTATCAACAATGGTAAATTGTTTAAAATGAAGTTTATTTAATCAGGCTTGTTTTTGATAAATTTACCAATTCTATTATTCACAAATTTTTGATCATTATTAAGAAAATTCACACCATTTGAATGACCAATTTTTGAAAAAATTTTATTTCCAAACTTTTTATCATTCATTCTCACAGACCTTGGAATGAATTGATCTTGAATGTATTGTTTTGGTCTCACAGAGTCATTTCTTTTGAATGATCTCAAGCCTAAGGAAGGTTGATTAGTTAATCTTTGAAAACTTAACTGAGGATTAACATAACTTTTACTCAATTGTGTATTAGTAAATCCTTTCCTTAGTGAACTCTTTCTAAAGTAACAGTTTTCTGTATTGTGAGTCCTTTCATCACAAAAGGTACAGTACTTATTAAAATAACAATCTGTTGTTGAGTAGTTTCTCATATCACATATATGACAGTACTTGTTGAAAAAGCATTCAGCAGTCTTATGATTAAACATGTCATAGATTTCACAGTACCTTTATGGTGTGTTAAACAAATGTTTGTTAACTTTTGATTTTGACGCAACGTTTGATCCTTGTTTAGATTTAGGCATCGAAAAGTTAATATTTTGTTTTTGATTTGACAAATTTTGTTTTTGATTTGGCAATTTGTTCTTTTTTATATTTGGTTTTGACTTTTGTACATGAACAGCATTCTAAGAATCCTTAGAAACAAATTGTTTAACGACAGCAGAAGTCTTCGAATCTGAAACTGTTTTCATATCAGACTTTGATTGGTTCTTAGGTGTTTGTTTAACTTCTTGAATTAAGTTCATGTTCAAATTACCAGCAGACACAAATTTTAATGGTTTAAATTTACTTGCTTGATTTGTTGTTTTTATCTGATTTTCTTGACTCTTATTTTGATCAGTTTTAGCATTAGTCAATTTTCTTCTTCTTCTTTGGTTCCTTGATTTTGTAGAACTTGATTTTATCTGAGATTGAAGATTCTTTTTTAGTTTCTTTCTCTTTCTGTTCTTTTTGCCATTTAATAAACTCTGGATTATTTTGACCATAAGAGTTTGAATCTTCTGAAGTTCCTTCTTTTTGTTTTGCTTTATCTTTGTTTTTGGAGTTTTGTTTGTTGTTTTTAATGATCACTTCGTCCAAAACAGATTCTTTTAGAACAAATATTTTCTTACGTTTCGATCGTGGTTCATATGATTTTACTTTTACTGGATGACCGTTTTTGATCTTTTCAGTATCTTTTTCTTCAAAGATTGTAACATTGGTTTTCTCTTCTTCACTATCAGAAATCTTGTTTTTGTTTTGGAAAGCTTTAAGTTTAGCCTTATTTTCAGGAGAATGATCATGCGTATTGAAGTTCTCTGGTAAAGTGTTAGTTATAGATTCAGGCATTGGTTCGTGTGTGAAACCTAAGCCTGGTTTTTGTTTGTCCTATCGTTCACTTACCAGTTGTTCCACAATCGTTTTGAAGCTTTTTACTTTTGCTAGATCAACTTGTGTAGCAGCATGTGCTATTTTCTCCTGTTCCAAGTTCTTTGTCATTTCTTTAAGTTGTTTGGAAACAATTTCTAATTCTTTATAAGTTTTGTTCCATGAAGTTTGTAGAGAAATGATCTTTTCATCTGATATTTTGTGATCTTTTTTAAGTTTATTATGCATTAGTTCCTATTGCTTAAGCTTTTCACAGATTTTATAAGAGTAAGTTCGATAATATTCTACATGTTCAAAGCAAGATTTGGTGCATAGTTTTTCTCTTACTTCAGCTGGTATTTCAGGATATTTAGGTGAAGAAGTCTCAGATTTAGAAGATGAATTTTCAACCTTTGGTTGATTTGACTATGCCATTAATGCAACTTCTTCTGAATCCTCTTTAGGATCAGATTTATCACTCCAGTCATATTCTTCTTCCTCATTCTCAGAATTACCTTCAGCTTTAGGATCACTATCCTCTAACCAATCTTCTCCTTGAACTTCTGCAATAAGAGATAAACTGGAAGTTAGATCAGCAGTAAATTGCTCTGCATAAGCACTCCAATCATATCCGTCCTTAATGATAACAACTAGAGCTTTCTTTAGCTCTTCAGAGGACTTAGATTCAACTTGAAATTCAGGCATTGGTAAGCTTTGGTATGGCTTTTGGAATGTCTTCTGATATGATTGTTGAAACCTCTGATTGCTTGAACTCGATTGTCTATTTCCTCCTTTATTTTTGGGAGCTTTGCATTCCCTTGAAAAGTGACCATAGCTATTGCAGTTGAAACACCTTGACTTAGACTTGTCAAATCCAACAGTCTTATTAGCACTTGGCTTGTAGTTCCTGTTGACATAAGAGTGTTTCTAAGTCCTGTATGCAATCATCACCATCTGCCAGTTTAGATCCATTTCCTCCACATCATCTGGATCCATTTCAAATAAGTCCTGCAAAACAAAATCTAATTGAGTTAAATGACTACCTTGATAAGCTTGAAAACTAGCCATAAAAGCAGTAAAAGCATATTTGGACTCTTCATCCTGTAATAGGATGTTAATGACATCTTTAACTTTGCTAGTTTTAGCAGAATTTGAAGATGGAGTCTCAGTTTGAGATTTAGAGCTTTGATGTTTAGGAGGAGACTGAGGTTGAGGTTGAGTTACATAAGCAGGAGCACTTGTATATGAAGAATCTGATCCTGCTCCAACAAACAGATCACCCTCTTCTTCTGGAAATTTCTCATTCTTTGCCATAAAGGCATTCTCCATAGTGCTAGCTGGAGATGCAACATACTTGTAGTGAGACATTGATGCTACTCTATCATTGTTTCTTGAGCTTTCATCAATCTCAACTGACTCAATTTTTGCAATCAACAGATCAAGATCCATATGAAATTTTTTAGTGTGCTTCAACAATGTCACTGTTTGTTTCCATGAAGATGAAAGAGCATTAAGAAGCCTGAAGTTTAGATCTTTGAGATCATTTTTGATGCCAGCACTTGACATCTCAGTTGTAAGTTGCACAAATCTATTCATCATTTGGTTTATAGTTTCACCAGATAAGTGCTCAAACAGCTCTAACTGCCTCTTCAGTTTCTGCTTCTTAAGATCTTGAATCTCCTTACCACCTTCACAAATTATCTTCAAAGCTTTATACATGGTATATCCTGTTTGATATCCATCAAGTCTAGTTAAGACTTTAAGTGGTAATCCTTTACACATCAAAGAATAGGCTTTAATATCATTCTTGACTTTCCTTAGATCATCACCTTGTAACCCATCTTCCGGATATGGTTCCGGAGAATCTCTTATATACACAATTCCTTCATCAGGACCATCTGAAGTAACTGGAATATGAGGTCCTTTTTCTATTGACTTCCACACGTCAGTGTCAATAGAATTAAGATGATGTTTCAATCTAAGGGACCAATTCTTAAAGTCTGCTCTGTTCTTCAACTTAGGAACTCTGTTCTCAGAATCTTCTGATTTTACCATTTTTAATTTTTTTTTAACAAAAGAATTTTTTTGTTGTTTTTAATTTTTGAATTAAAAAAATAAATTGAAAATGTTTTTTTTTTTAATTTCTAAGTGTTGAGTTGATGCGCCTAAACAGTGGTGAAACACCTTTGACTTTGACTGAAACGTCTAAGGGATTGCCTTAGAAGAATTCTCAAACGCCTAACTTGTAATGCGCCTGAACAGTTATGAAACGCCCAAACAGTTGTGAAACGCACAAACAGTTGTTAGACGCCTGGGTGTCAAAAACGCCCCCACAGTTGTCAAAAACATCCAACAATGGTAATGCACCTGAAAATACTTAGTTTCTGGGAAGTTTCAAAGTGTCCACATAGTTGTAATGCGCCCCCATAGTGGTAAAACGCCTAGACCAAAAACGCCTTAAGAGTTGTGAAACGCCTAAGCAGTTGTCAAGTGCCCAAACACTTAGGCAATTTTCAGTAGTGTTTTGACCTAATGGGCCAAATTCAACAGATTCAAACTAACTCAGATCTGCTGAAAATCTTCAAAACTTGTTGAATTCCTCTGAAAACTTCCAATTAGACTGTAATTTGATCGATTAACAGTCCTTCAACTTTAATTTCATCAAACAACAACACAATTCGATCTTTAGATTGAAAAATCTGTTCGAAACATTGAAGAACAGTTCGACTACTATTTTGATCAATTTCTCAATTTTTGAACGAATTAAACTGCAAATTGTGATTCAATTCATGTTTCTGATGATCAAACACAACTAAAATCAACAATTGTTAGATTGAATTGCTTATCAATCATAGATTCAAGTGATTCAAAAGTTCGACAGTTTGACAAACTCAAATCACTGAACCAACAACTCTGATACCATTTGATAGGATCAAAATGGATCAATCTGTGATGATATTGTAATGTAATTCAATCAAAACAAACACATTTAATTAATTCAACGCAAACAAATCAGAAACATTCATAGTTTTTCATTGATAGTAAGCATAGAAAGTACAAGTGTAAGAAAACAGTTACAACTTGTTCAAACTGATTCTATGGTCTTTTTAAGGTCTACCTACTTTAAACAAACTATGCTATTTATAATATCAAATAAAACAAAATAAGGAACATATATTTGCAAATAAGTCCCTAAACTATGACAAAACTATACAAAGACTAATAAAGACTAAATGTTAATCTTCGAGTTTGAGAGGCATCTACATAAGTTATATGACTCTATAAATTTTTTTTTATGACAATAAGTTTAATAAGAGTTTCTAGTCATATGATTACTGAAACTTAGTTATATATATGGAATTTACACATTGGTCCCTCAAGTTTCTAACTTTACAATTTTTACCCCAAAGTTTGCTTTCCTTCCATTACTTGACCCAATAATTCACCAAATTCTATTTTTAACACTAAAGTACTTATTTTAGGGCCTAGAATAATTTAAGTTTTATGTTTTTTATAGTTTGACCAAATTCTTGATTTATTTCCATTTTTCGGGTCATTAAATAAGCTCATTAAGTCTATTTTTCCATCCTTTTCACATATCCAGCTAACACCATAACTTTTTATAAATTTAACATCACTAAACCACTGGAAATGAAGATTATTTCATGGATTTTACATACATAGCACCGTTGTTGCTTTTAAAGGGTGTTTTACACCATTTGCACATGTGTAATCATCATGGTTTGAGCTTAAACGTCAACAAACCCTTTTTGTAACTTTTAATCCAGATTATAATGATTTTCATAAAATTTTTTTGAGCAGGATGATAACATGGGTTGAGGGGCTTTTCAAAACATGTAGGTTTTTGGTGATAAAACACATGAAAAGGAGGGTTTTTCGGGGTGAAATCGGGTGCACAATCCCTTGGTCCATGTAAACTCTTTAAAATACACCTTATGTGAATTCGTGAGTTCCCTAAAGATAGTGGCGTGGCCGCAGGTTTCTGATTTGAGCAACAAAAGTGAGACTTATGGTAGAAAAGTGGGAACAAACACATGAAATGACTTTGTTCGGGTGAGGTGAAGCTTACACTTCAAAAGTTTGTGCTTTTGGAATGATTTTTTAGAGTTTGAGGGCTATTGATTCATGAGCTTGAGCTAGAACACCTTGTTCTTGCAAGAACCTTGCTTGAAAACTCACTTCACCTTCCAGTTTCGTTTGGGTCTTGGTCGGATGTTGATGAAGTTATCTTTGAAATCTTTTTGGAATGAAGAAGATAGTGCTGGATTTCTTGGGAGAGATGGATGCTTCGAGAGTTAGAGAGAGATGGAGAGATGAGTGGAATTTTGCATGTATAGGGAGAAAAGAGGGGTTGAGTGAGGGTGTGGTTTTGAAATAGTCAAGGGAGAGGAGTGTATGGTGGGTGGGGGTGGCCGAATGAGAGGGGTGTGTTAGTTTTATACATATATTTTTTTGTAAGTTATTATGTAGTGAAATTGTTGGAAATTTTAGTCTTATAAGTTTTTAAGTGCAATAATATATATGCATCTATGTGTGCTGAAGATGTGTATGTATACACATATTTTATTAGTTAAATTTATAACTCTAATTTTCCTAAGATCACTTAAATTCTACACCCAAAATTTCAGAAATAACCTAAGTGTTCACAACGCATGAATAATGTATATAGTGGATGGCTTAAATGCTAAGTGTTCACAGCGGACGGCCTTTATCCACAGCGGATGACTAATGGTCCATAGCGGATGAATAGAACATCGAGTATGTCCATAGCCGACAGCCATTATCCATAGCGGATGACTAATGCAGATGAAAGTCTTCAGAAAATATTCTAAGTGTCCAAAGAAATACTGGTAGAACAAATGTGGATGAACTGTAGCAAATGCTGATGAACACTGTAGCAAATGCGGATGAACAAAAGACTTAGACTGCTGAATGTGGATGAACATTATAGCAAATGCGGATGAACAAAAGACTTAAACTGCTAAATACGGATGAACACTATAGCAAATACGGATAAAGAAAAGACTTAAACTGCTGAATTCGGATGAACACTGTAGCAAATAAGGATGAACACTATAGCAAATGAGGGTTATCATTTTGTACTTTCTGACATCGCTCAATAGTTTCTAGACTAAGGCAAGTCATAAAAGAATCTTCTAAGGAAATCAAAGCATGAAGTCAATTAACATGGAAGACAAAAATAATATTAATAATAAAATGGAATACTGCTAGATTGCATTAAGGTTTAAAGTAGGACCTAAAACCCGGTTGTTACATTCTCTCACCGTTTGGGAAATTTCGCCCCAAAATTTTAGTTTCGATTAGATTCCGAACGGGTAGGTTTAAAGAGATGCGGATACTCTTTTCTCATCTCATGTTCTCGTTCCCATGAAATCGGGTCCTTGCCTAGAGTTCCATCTTACTTGAACCCTGGGTATGCGACTAGGCCTAAGTTTCCTGACCATTCGGTCAATAATCTCTATAGGCTCCTCCACAAAGTTCAACTTGTTATTTATTCTGGCCTCCTTTAATGGTAATTCCAAGGCTTTGTCTGCAAGACACTTCTTCAAGTTAGACACATGAAAAGTGTCATGTATGTAGCTCAACACTTGAGGTAGCCTTAATTGGTATGCTACCAGGCCAACCCTTGACAAAATTTCAAATGGTCCAATATATCTTGGGCTTAGCTTGCCTTTCTTTCCAAATCTGACTGCGCCCTTCCATGGTGCGACTTTTAACATCACTCTATCACCCACTTGAAATTCCAGGGGCTTTCGTCTGCTGTCTATGTATTTCTTCTGATGATCTCTGACCGCTCTCAACCGTTCCTTAATCTTAAATACCTTGTCTGTGGTTTCCATTATGATATCGGGTCCTATAACTTGGCTATCACCAATCTCATTCCAGTTTAATGTTGATCGACACTTTCTACCATATATGGCTTCATACGGAGCTGCTTTTATACTTGCATGATAACTATTGTTATAAGAGAACTCCACTAGGGGAAGGTGGTTATCCCAACTTCCACCAAAGTTGATCACGCATGCTCTTAACATTTCCTCTATAGTCTGAATGGTTCTTTCACTTTGACCGTCGGTTTGAGAGGTATATAGTGCTTAAGTTAAGACGGGTCCCCAAAGCCTGTTGGAGAGATCTCCAAAATCATGAAGTGAAGTGACTATCACGGTCTGAGATAATCAATAGTGGCACTCCATGCCTGGTCACTACTTCATCGATGTATAGTTGTGCTAGCTTCGATAAGTCGTAGTCTTCTCGAATAGGTAGGAAGTGAGATGATTTGGTAAGCCTATCTATGATTACCCAAATAATATCATGCCCTCGAAAGGTTCTTGGTAACTTTGTAACAAAATCCATCGTAATGTTATCCCATTTCCACTCTGGGATTTCGGGCAGTTGTAAAGTTACTGACGGTTTTTTGGTTTTCGGCTTTTACCATCGCACATGTCAGACATTTCCCCACATAGGTGGCGATGGATTTCTTTAATCCGAGCCACCAGAAGAGAATCTTTAAGTCTTGATACATCTTGCCACTTCTCGGGTGAACCAAATATCTAGATTTGTGGGCTTCGTCTAGGACTATCTCTCTAATTCCGCCATATTTCGGTACTCAAGTCCTTCCTTCATACTTAAACAACCCATCATGTTTTCCATTCCCGTTAACATCTCCTTAGTTAGTTTGTCCTCCTTTAATGCTTCCCTTTGTGCTTCTTTTAATCTAGTGGTAAGGCTAGTATAAATGCTCATTCTTAAGGCACGGACGCGAAGGGGCTTTTCCCTTTCCTTCCTACTCAAGGCATCCGCCATCACATTTTCCTTACCAAGATGGTACCGGATCTCACATTCATAATCGCTCAGCAATTCTACCGATCTTCTTTGGCGCATATTTAACATTTTCTGATCCAGAATGTATTACAAACTTTTGTGATCGGTATAGATAACACACTTGGTACCATAGAGATAGTGTCTCCACATCTTGAGTGCAAACACCACGGTGCCCAATTCTAGATCATGTGTAGTGTAGCTTCTCTCATGCTCATTTAATAATCTAGACGGATAAGCAATCACTTTGTCTCGCTGCATTAACACACATCCCAGCCCTTGACGCGAGTTGTAACAATAGAATACGAAATCCTCAACGCCTTTCGGTAGGGAAAGGATAGGTGCACTGAAAAACTTCTCTTTGAGCAATTCAAATGCTTTGATCTGTTCCTTTCCCCATGTGAAGTCTGAGTCCTTTTTGGTTAGAGAGGTTAGTGGCTGTACAATTCGCGAGAAGTCCTTAATGAACCTCCAATAGTATCCAGCCAAACCAAGAAATTGCCTTATCTGGGTAGGAGTTTTAGGAACTTTCTAGTTTTTAATAGCTTCTATTTTTTATGGATCTACTTGAATCCCTTCTTTATTCACCACATGCCCTAGAAACTGGATTTTGCGCATCCAGAACTCACATTTAGAGAACTTTGCATACAATTGCTCCTCTTGAGCAATTCAAGAATCAGTCTAGGATGCTTCTTATACTCTTCCTTGCTATGGGAGTAGATCAAAATATCATCAATAAACACAATCAAAAACTTGTCTAGATATGGGCGGCATACCCGGTTTATAAGATCCATAAATGCTGCTGGTGCATTTGTCAGTCCGAAGGGCATGACTAAGTACTCATAGTGTCCATATCTAGTTCTAAAGGTTGTCTTGGGTATGTCCTCTTCCCTTATATTTAGTTAATGATAACCCGATCTTAAATCTATCTTGGAGAAATAGCTGGCTCCTTGTAGTTGATCGAATAAGTCATCAATTCTCGATAGAGGATAACGGTTCTTTATTGTAAGCTTGTTCAAATCCCGATAATCAATGCACATTCGTAGGGTTCCATCCTTCTTTTTACAAATAGTATTGGTGCAACCCATGGAGAAATGCTTGGTGGTATAAATACTTTGTCCAACAACTCTTGGAGTTGTAGCATTAGCTCCTTCATCTTGGGTGGAGCGAGTCGGTAAGGAGCCTTGGCCACTGGCGCGGCACCAGGCACTAGATCTATCTACAACTCGACCTGTCTAGTTGGAGGGAGTCCCGGTAGATCCTCGGGAAATACTTCCGGGTACTCAGACACCACCGGTATATCGTCGATTTTCTTTTCTTCTCTCGTTTTCATCACGTAGACAATGAAAGCTAAGCATCCCTTGTGGAGACTCTTGGTAGCCTTTAGGTGGGATATCATGGGGTATAGCATTTTGCTTCTATTACCATGAACCATCAGTGTCTTTTTGTCAATTAAAGGTATTTTAAGCAAACGCTCATCACACACGATTTCAGCCTTATTTTTAGCTAACCAATCCATTCCCATGACCACATCAAATCCTCCTAACATTATAGGCATCAAGTCTATCTTAAATGGATTACCCTTTAATTCTAGGGTGCAGTCCTTGATGATTTCATTAGTTTCTATTATGTTACCGTCGGCTAATTCTATGGTATATGCATCGGTTAGGGTACGAGCTTCTAAATCAATCAATGTTCTAAAGGTAGTGGATACAAAACTACCTGTCACTCCAGTATCAAATAGAACAGTAGCAGGATGGTTGTTTATGAGAAACGTATCATTAACCACATCCGGTTCCTTACGAGCGCCATTGGGATCCATCACGAATGCTCTTCCCTTGGGTTTGTTAGATCTGGCATCCTTATCCCTTGCTAGCTTAGGACATTTGTTCCTCATGTGTTATGGATCTCTACACTCGTAACATTGCTTACCCAGCTCATACGTACAAGACATTTTATCACGTTTACCAAATACATGAAATTCCTATAACACACTACAAGACATGTATAGTTGTTTCATTCGAGTAACATAGAGCTAACAAATTCCATAACGCAACAAGATTAATTTCTTGGGAATATACTATTGTATATACCCACTTTAGGCACCCTACAAAGGTTAGTATCATAAGAGGAAATCTTTAAATAATTAAATATAGCATCGACCAAGCAAAACAATAGTAGTGCCATAGTATCACAAATTGGAAGGTGCCATCACCCCCATAAGATAATAATAGTGTCTGAGATAAATAAAATTGTTTCTTAAAATAGTCCTGAACCCAAAGCCAAACAAATCTGATATCACCCCCATCATCACTGCCACTTCTTCTTTAGCCACCCAAACCAGCCCGAACCCGTCTTCTTCTGCTCCTGCTCCAAGCGTTGAACACCCTGAGATGCCATCATTGCCTAGAACTGGGCGGACTATGAGGTCTGCATGGCATGCTGAAGAGTCACCTCATGACGCTGAATAGTCCTAAATATATCACTCAGTGTGGGGTCTAACGGACCAAAATCACTAGCCCGATGGCTGGACTGGGAGTAGGGGTCTCCAGCAAGAACACTCGAGCCGTCATACATGCTACGCCTGGCTGGAATCCAATACTCGTCACACGGTTGGCGTCTGGGCGGGTCAATCACTGGAGGTGCTGGTGCAGGAGCCCTCGCAGGAGGAGGTGGAGGGGGCGGCATCCTAAAGGAAACAGAGGTTCCTTGCCTAGTACTCTTACGCAGTCGTCTAATGACATGCGTGCCCATATTCCTGATAGGCGAGATAGGTTAGTCGGTGGGTGCAGTGGCGTGCGGTGAGTGGGAGCGGGTCCTGCTTCTCTCTAGGGATGATGGTGAAGAGGCTTCTGTGGGTTCTGTGCTGTCGGATGTCACCGATATCCATCCAGGATGACTGCATCTCCACAAGTACTCCTCATACTGCGACGGAGGCGTTACCCTCCTAAGCCTTCCAACTGGGGCAGTCTCATCGGCTAGGTGTGTAGGCGCTTTTCCATTGTTCGCCATAATCTTGAAATCCTGTAAAATTATCATGAGTAATTTTGTTTCTCATAGCTCATGACAATAATAATGATAGCATCTGATAATAGTAATAATAGTGGTAGTGATGGTAGTAGTATCTTTAATCAGTAACAATATAGGTTACAACAGGCATGAAATTTCGTTTATAAAGTTTAGACTACACAGAAATTTTCCCAAATCATTTATCCCATTAAAAGAAACAAGTTATCGTCACTTGGGGGGAGGGTATGCTGGAATTTACGCGTCCGGTAAATTCATGATTATGTTGATCAGGTGTAATCATCAATTTACCCAACCCATATCACTCCAACACATCCCAAAACAAGGATAGTCCAAAGGTATCAGGGTTGTAGCCTAGGGTCTACTAAGGTATTCCCAACTTCTCTACAACCTTTGGCTCTGATACCAATCTGTCACACCCCGGGCCCAAGATGGGTGGAACGTCATAGACTGGCAATACACGTGGTAGCAGAAACTAACCATCATAAGAGCACACAAGGAGAGAAATCACATGGCATTACATTAAAATAACATCACCCGGGCCATAACAGACTAGCTCAATTCAAAAGTATGAATTCATCACAGAAAATTCAAATGTTTAACAGACATCAAATTAAATTGTCTAAAATATTTCAAGGTCAAGTAATGCCATTGGTAGTCACGGTGCTAGGTGTGAATCCAAGGATCGAAGTAGGAATTGTCAATTTGTTTTTAACAAGTAATGATCGCGGAACTATCAATACTTGTTGTTTAATGGATTGTTTATAAATTGAAATCGATGAACAAAATAAAACAACTTGAAAACACAATGGAATAAAGTAACATAAAGATGATTTTCAGTTGCTTTTCATTCACAAGGAACTTATTACAATTGATGTTGATGATCTTGACGCTATATTGTTGTTTTTCTTTGCTCTTGTTGTATTGCTATTTTTCTTTGATTTGCCCCTTGATTGATATTGTTTCTATCAATATATACACCTATTTGAGTATCGATATCTCTCAATCTCTCTCTATTCTGTTCCTATTTTCTTGCTAATATCTCGCTATTCTTTTTCACGATTCTCTTTTTATATGTGTACATCCTTGCCTTGTTTATCGACATAGGTGTTCACAATATACATTGAAAATTGTAAATTACAAAAAGAATGTTATTGATTTGACGTGGAATATTTGCTTGACTTCAATATCTTATGCCGTCATGGATTTGATGATGTTGCTTTGACATGTTGACTTGTTGACTTTTTGATCTTCCATAGAAATTTGTCTTCCGTAAGAAGTTCTTCTTCCGCAGCAATTGGTCTTCCGCAGCAAACTCTCAGTAGCTCCACTTGATCTTGGATTTGTTCAGCATTTGTTGTTCTTTCATTGGAGATCTACAGAAGCACAGACTTTAGTTATGCCCCGGGAACAGCTATGGAAAAACAAAATTATTCATCCGCAGTTGTTCTAACACTTGGTCAATTTTCCAAATTTACCAAGTCTGATGTTTCATGCAATGACATATAAACCAACACACACAATAATATGGGTTAACATATAATTCATTTAGTACATTATGTTATCAACAGAGAATTACAATGAGTTATTACAGGAGTTGATTTATCATCTAAACCAATACAAAGGATCTAGACCTAACAATACTCCCCCTATAGGTTTAGCCTCTTGTAATCATTGGTTTAGTGCTCTTAATTCTTGAATTATTCCCAAAATTCTTGTTGTGAAGTATTCAACTGCCTTTTTCTAATCATCATACAAGTACTTAATCTTCATCCTCTTCATTTTCTTCAATGTCTTGTATTTCAGACCCAGGATGTCCTCTTCAGTGGTAAGTGTTGCAACAACACTATTGTTTGAAACCACTTCAAGTGCATCTTGTTTTGATATTCTCAGCTCAGTGATTGCTTGAATTTCAGTGCCCATCAGCTGACCCACTTCAAATTTTCTTCTCTTATGAGCTTTAGCATGAAAGTTTGTCAATAACTTGAAGGATATGAACATACAAACACAAGTCATTTTGAGCATTTTTGTCATTTAGCTTGTTGAAGTACATGTCATGTAGATATGAAGTGTAGCTTGGGTGAAGTAATTTTATTTCCATTGGGTCAAATAGTCTTATGCTTAAACCTTTCTTCTATGGATCATTCCTTAGCAACACCAGCTCTTTGGTCCTTTCTACATAACCCCACTTTGTGATAGGGATTGAATATTGATTTCCTTTTAATGTTTTAATTGAAGCTTCAGCCTTGTTTTCATAGCTAATTCTTGTTAAGAATTCATCATCTATGGATTGAGAGGAACTGGTATGAGGACATCCCCTTTGAACTTATGTCTCAGCTTTGCAACTATTCCAGAGAAATCCCTTCCTCTTGGATTGATGGGATAATTGGTGATAGGAATGGCTTGAAGGCATTGCAGATCAGTATCTGGTAGAGAGAGGAGAGACTCCATCCAAGGATAGTATTGAACCATCCCTGATGCTCTCTTTTTAATGGCATAATTCCACTCTGCATCAAATCTCCATGCTATTATTCTATTTTCTTCAGCTGATCTAGGAGTGGTCATAAGATAAAAGAGTTGAATCGATGTAGTCTTTTCCTCATTTATCTCCCTCACAGCAGTGCCCAATGGCCATATTTTGTTAGGTATCACATCTCTTGGCTCTCTAATCAACTTTTGTTTTCCCTTGTACATGTCTCTACTCTCAACTACTATTGGCTCATTAGGAATTTGTTTTGCTTGCTGTTTGTAAGCAGGATTGAGAGCCCCAGTCCAGAATTTCACACTTTTGTCTAGCTCAACCTTCATTACATGCTCCATCATTGCTCTTAATTCACTCATTATTCTTCCTTTAAGCTCATGATACTCATAGTTATGACTTTGTAACCAACAAGTCATGTTGTACCTCGTCAACTTCTTTATGTCATAATGGCCCAGTTCTTTCCTTATCTTTTCCATTTCTTTGTATTTTGAGAATGTTTCATAGTTGCACTCTGGCAACATTAGCCTTGCCGCATCAAACTCTTTCAAAACTTGGATCATTTTAGGCATGTTCATTCTTTCAACCATATCATAAGGAAACCCGTTGTTTATCAAATCCATGAACATTGAAGATTGGGTTCTTTCCTGAAAATGTCTTCCTTTCCTGAAAAATGTCTTCAGTGGTTAATAGCAAGTCATTAGACTTTGCTTCTTTAGCAGCTTCAGCAGGCTCTTCTTTTGTTTATTCTTCCTACTCATCATCACTATCTACTTCAATGGGTTCAGTTAGTGGTGTGTGCTCTGGAGATATTGTTTTTGTTCTTTTTGGGGTGTCTCCAAGTTCAATCACATCTTCTTAAACTTTCCCAAGTACTTTCTTTTCCTGCTATACATGATTATTGGTTCCTTTGCTTTCAACAATAGAATATCAGCTTCCTTGAGGTGTTCTTTTTGACTGCCCATCTCTTGATCAGACAATTTCTTCTTCAAAGTCTCTATTTCATCATCTTTAGCTTTCAGCAACATTGACTGATCAGAGATAATTTTCAATGACTTGTTCAGCTTAGACATGACATTCTCTTTTTCTTGTTTCTCCCTCTCAAGAGATTCACATGTCTCAGTTACAACCTCATCAACACTTCAATGTTTGTTTCTATCTCTTCTTTCAACTTCTTGATTGTTGCATCTTTAGCTGCTATTGCCTTGTCTTTCTCAATCATCTCCCCTTTTATTTTTCTTAACTTCTCCAACTTTTTATTGCTTTTAATGATAAGATTATTGTATTTTGCCACCAGGAAAATCTTGCTTACATCTATCTCTTCCTTTCTTAAATCATTCTCATTGTAAGAAGTGATATCAACAAAATGACTATCAGTCTCAGCTTCTTATTCAACTTCTTCATCATTCTCCCGCTTTACATCTAAACAAATCTCCTCTGTAGTACCTTCATTCAAAGCATCATGCTTATCCTCAAGAAGGTTGAGTGGTTCAGTGTAAGTTGGGCTTTCAGCAGGTTCAAGTAGGTGTGGGTGAGAAAGTTGGTAGTGTTGTTGGATGAGATGGTGTTTGAGTCAGATTGGGAGAGAGAGGTTCAGTGGCACCAGTGTTCATTGATGATTGAGATTGGGCAGGAGTGATAGGTTGGGTATGTTCACTTGGTGGTGAGATAATATGGACAGGTGGTGATTGTGTGGGATTTGATCATGTGACACTACTTTAGTTGAAGTAGAGTTTATTGATGTTTGGGAAAGTGAAGGTGATAAGATTGGGTGTGTTCACTGGGTGGTGAGATGGGATGTACAGCTGGTGTATCTGGTATGTTGGTAAAGGATGGTGGTGAAGGAGGATTGGGTTCATGTTGTGGTGGTTCAGGGGATTCAACCTATGTAGTTTGTTGTTATGGTTGATCAGAAGACTCAGATGATGTTGTTTGTTGCTGTGGGTGTACAGGGAATAGGAGTTCTTGAGGTATATTAGCATTTTCATCAATTACTTATGGGACCATCTCCATATCTTCCTCTTGATATTGCCCACTCAACTGGTTGAGTACAGATCTTCCCAGGTGAATTTGGACAAAGACATCACCTTCTCTATCAACATTGGGCATAGTTTTGTTTATGATCAACTGAAGGAACCTTGGAAACATATACATCTTGTTTTCCTTTTCTACCCTGATGTGGTCACATAAACATCCAAGAATGTACTTAGAATAGTTATATGTCCTTCCTTCAAATATACCAATGATTCCGGAGGAGATATGCCTTGAAAATCTATCCAACCCTGACTTCCTGTTGGACATACACTTCAGATAAGTGTGGCATAGGAATCTATACGGCTTACACAACTTTCCCTTCTTCATTTTACCATTTCTATAATCACCATCATAACCCATCAGTTGAATAACTTTTTGAATGCATTCATGGTCGAATACATCAGGGTGTCCTTCTTCACCTTCTCCTAACTCTAGCACCCTCCTTATTGTTTGTTCATCTATCCTCAGCTGTTCGTTTCTGATTGTAGCATATATTACCTTTTCATCCTGCTCCTCCTCAATTCGTGCTGAGTTCCAGAAATCGATTATGTGATCTTGATAGATAACAGGGTCTGCAGATAAAGCATAAAACAATCTAGATCGTCTCAAATATCTGATAATATCTCGGCACCCATCGGCTACTGATTCCTCTGGATTAAGAAACGCACAGACATTATGATCTTTAGCAAAATGATTAGCATATTGATGTTGTTAGAGAGGTGATTTAGGTGAGAATTGTTAAGATATGAAAGATTTGAATGTTGGTGGAGAAAGGGGTTTTTGGTTCGATTGAGTTTTTCTAGGTCTAAAAAGGGGTTCTGAAAAAGTGAATAAAAATGACAACGGTTGGATTATCATTTATACTCCCTCAGACACTATTAAAACCTATTATTTAATGTTGTGCGACCCTTAACCCTAATTACACTTCCGTGGTTATCCACAAATTTACTCTTTCGTAGATCATCTACGGAAGGCAAAACTTTCTGATCTGTTTTAATTTTATTCTTAATTAATTCTTCTGCAGGAACATCTACGGAAGGCAAAATTTGTTATAAATTTGTTGTTTTATCCATAGGTTACCAATCCACGGAAAGGCAATTTTTGCTCTTTTTGATGTATGATCTTAACATAATGTTAGATCATTTGTTGTTGCTATTGGACCTTGTTGACTTTGCTTTATTGCAATTGTGCAAGAAATGGTTTGTTAAAAACTTACAGATATCCTGCAGCTAAGTTAGTGCTTAGGTTCCAACTTTCTTCATTTAAAAATAAAACATTAAACTCAAATTTTCATGCTGATTACTACTCCCCCTAAATTTATGATTAGTGATTAACTTATGCACTTATCAAAAATTTATTAAGAGAATAGCATGAAAAGTAATTATCTGTCCAACTTATTGGCAAATAAAAGAACAAAAACTATATACAAGCATTTGTATCATGCAATGGGATCATACTATGACACTAAGCAACTTCCTAAACCAGTTTTGTTTGATGATAGAATACATAGATCTAGTGCGGATCACAAGTATTATGATCCACATAAATTCAAGCAAGAGTGTAGTTTCAACTTGTCATGCTGTTTATCATGTTTTGGTATTGATTAAAGATAGACAAATATGGACTCGACATTCAATTCACATTAGAGTTTGTGCTCCGTTTGTGAGTCAATTTATCACTTTTTCATACTTAAAACTATGTTCTTTAAGTTATAAGCTCTATCTTAAGATTTCTTCGAAATCTTATTAATGCTGATATGATTTGTAAGCCTGAATTAATATACAGTTGATCACATTGGATTCTTTTAGAGCTATTCCTTTTTGGAATCTTTTTGATCATCATCAACAGGACACCATGTCTTTACTTACGTAAAACAGAGGTGCCTATGAACCCGGGTCTTTGTTTACACAAACAAAGGGTCTATGATGTGCAAAGATAGAGGTTATAAAGTGTCACAACATAGTGTGCTTAGGTGAATAAGTTTATCACAACAGGATAAGACTTACTTGGGGTTCCTCAAAATGGAATTGGCCACAATTTGTCATCTTGACATTATGTAAGCATGAAATTGTTTATTTTCCACTCAAGCTGAACCTACTCACATATCAAATCACATCTGATCAGTCTTTATTGTGTGATAAAATTCAAAAAATTAAGCAAAGGTATAGTTTACTATCATTTCCCATGATATGAACTGCTTATTCAAGAAAACATGAAAGTAAGACAATATTTTTGGAATTTTATATGTTTTATGAATGTTTTTGGCTTTTTCATATTAAGAAATTTTAAGGATAGATCATGCTTTTCTTTGTGTTGATTAGTTAATCTAAGTTGATCATGCCTAAGGACTCAATACTGAGTCAAAGGCTTTAGTGAATAAATCAGCAAGCTGATTTGTTGTATCCACTTTAATCAACTTGATTAAACCTTTTTTGAACAATCTCTTAGAAAATGATATCTGATTTTTATTTGCTTTGTTTTACTATGTTGCATTGGATTAGCAGTGATAAACATATCAGCCGAGTTATCAATATGTATTGGTGTTTGAAGAAAATTGTAACCATAGTCAAGTAATTGGTTTTGTAACCATTAAACATGAGAGCAACCATCTGAAGCATCTATGTACTCAGCCTTAGCTGTGGATACTGATACATTTGTTTGCTTTTTGCACTGCCAAGAAACAAGTCTTGGTCCTAAGAATTGGCATCCATAAGTTGTGGATTTTCTGTTGTTGTTACACCCTCCAAAGTCACTATCAGAATATGACTAGAGGTTAAATTCTCCTTCTTTGAGATACCAAAGTCCTAGAGCTGGCTTCCCTTTGAGGTATCTGAATATCCTCTTGACTGCATTAAGATGTGACTCCTTGGGTCTGATTGGTACCTTGCACAAACACACACAACAAACATTATCTTAGGTCTACTAGCAGTTAAGCACATTAATGATCCTATCATAGATCTATATAATCTTTGATCAACTGACTTTCCTATAACATTAGGTACAATCTTATCTATTATTGATGCTGGTGTTTTGTATGAGGATGAATCAGCAAGGTTAAACTTCTTCAAAATTTGATTCACATACTTCTCATGATTGATGAAAATGCCATCTAGTTTCTGATGAACTTTCAAATCAAGTAAAAATGTTAATTCTCCCATGGAACTCATTTGAAACTCAGATTTCATCAAACATTCAAACTCTTCACATAATCTCCTGTTTGTTGATCCAAAGATGATATCATCCATATAGACTTGGACAACTAAGAGATCTTGATGATCATGTTTCAGGAAAAGTGTCTGATCAATTGTGTCTCTTTTTTTAACCATGTTTGAGTAAAAGGATGATAATGTTTCATACCATTTTCTTGGGGCCTGATGAAGACCATACAAAGCTTTGTCAAGCTTGTATACCTTGTGTGGATAATTAGGGTCTTCAAAGCCTGGTGGTTGGGCAACATAGACTTCTTCATCAATTTTACCATATAATGGCTTTAATCCTGGCAACAGGATCAAAAATTTCATCATAGTCTATCCCTTCTTCTGGAGTATAGCCTTGTGCTATCAGCCTTGCTTTATTTCTCACAATGATACCTTTGTCATCTAGTTTGTTCTTGAAAAGCCACCTTGTGGCATTTGGATATTGGCCTTCAGGAAGATCAACTAGATTCAGGACTTTTTGTTTTTTGAATTGCTGAAGTTCTTCTTGTATTGCTTCAATCCAGCTGTTATCTTTCAATGCTACAGTTATGTTGGCTGGAACCACTTGTGAAAGAAAATAGGAGAACAGATAGATATTGGCAGCTCCCCCTTGACTTCTTGTGGTTCTTTTAGTAAGATCACCAACAACATTTTCAATAGGATGATACTTATGAATTCTTGTTGTTGGTACTGATTCAACTGGAATGGATGATTCCAAGTTGGTAATGTTGGTTGATGGAGATGGACCCAACTGAGATGGAGAATCAACAAGGTGATTAAGATCCTCATCATTTTGGCCTTCTGATGCTGAATGAACTCCATCTTCATGAATTTGTTTTTCCGCAGATGTAGTTACAACTTTCGCAGCAGCTATAGGAACAACTACGGATGTAGGAGTTTGTTGATCTGTAGATGTGAATATTGTTAGAATGTTTTCTGATGAGTTTGGAACTGCAATTGAAGGCAATGAAGCATCTCCGGAAGTAGATGGAACATCTACACATGTGTAAGGAACTTCTACGGATGCATTGTTGACTTCTGCTGAAGTTGAATTTCCATATCCATCGGTGTTTTCATTGCTTGTTTGAGATGAAGGGCCTGGATCAGTAACACTTAAAGTATGTGTCTGGGGTAATCTTGTAGGATCAGCTGATATTGACACTTCACCCAAACTTGGAGGTACATAAGGATAACATGTATCCACAGGACCTGCAACATTCAAATAACCAGAGTTAAATGAATTTGTTAATGCATCTATATCAAAAAACCAAGATGAACCTTTTATAGATTTTGGAAATAAGGATTCATCAAAGATACATTAGGTGTTTCCTCTACAATATTGTGATGAGGAATGTATACTCTATATGATTTAGATGTTGATGAGTAACCAATAAAGAAACCATCATAAGCTTTTTCATCAAACTTTCCTAATTGATCTTTGGTGTTTAAAATTGACACATGACACCCAAAAGCTCTGAGATAACCTATAAAAGGTTTTCTTTTAAACAAAAGTTCATAAGGTGTTTTATTATGTTCTTTGACAATTAAAGTTCTGTTTTGAACATTGCATGCTGTGTTCACTGCTTTTGCCCAAAATGTAATAGGCAACTGTGAATCAGCTAGCATTGTTCTTGCTGCTTCAATTAGAGTCATGCTTCTTCTTTCAGCAACTCCATTTTGTTGTGGAGTTCTTGGTGCTTCAATTAGAGTCTGGCTATTCCTTTGTCCCTGCAAAAGGAATCTAAAACATGATTAACAAATTCAGTTCCATTATCACTTCTTAATATTTTGATCTTTAAATCAAGTTGGTTTTCAATCTTAATGATAAACTCCATTAATGTTTCTAATGTTTCACTTTTATGTTTTAAGAAAAAGCCCCATGTGAATCTAGTGAAATCATCAACAATCACCAAACAGTATTTCCTTTTACCAATGCTTAATACATTGGATGGCCCAAAAAGATCCATGTGTAGCAGTTTGAGTGGTGTTGTGTTTGTGTTGATTGTTTTGGACTTTGTGCCACCCTATGTTGTTTCCCTTTATAACATGATGAACAATGATTAGAACAATAAAATTCTTTCTTGGGAAGGCCAATGACTAAGTCATGTTTGACCAACTTATTCATGTTCTTTATGTTGGAATGAACCATCCTTCTATGCCACAGTTGTGATTCATCTTCTGATGACTTAGAGATCAGGCATGTTTCATTGCTTGTCATAGATGTGTTATTCATGTCCAAAACATAAGTGTTTCCTTTTCTTGGTGCTTTAAGAAGGATCCAATCTGCTGGAACTTGAAAACCTGGCTTAAGAATGTAACAGAAAGAGTTATCAAATAATGTGGTATAATTTTGATCACAAATTTGAGATACACTGAGTAAATTGTATTGTAAATTTTCACAAAAATTAAATTTCTCAAAGTTGAGTACTTTATTTGTTACCATTCCTTCACCAATAATTTTACCTCCCTTTTTATCCTCACCAAATGCTACATATGAAGCATTTTTATGTTTGAAGTCATGGAGGAGAGAACAGTTTCCTGTCATATGCCTGGAACAACCACTGTCAACATACCACTTGTTGTCAGTCCTCCATGGATGTTCCTGCAAAAATACTGAAATCAATTAGAAAGTGGAGCCCAAGCCTTAATGGTCTTGGGCTTCCTATTATTATCTAGAATACTTACTCTATCATGAATGAGCCTAGATGTCCCAAGATTCTTTTTAGCCCTAATTGATTCATTATGTTCTGTTCGGGTTGAGGATGATTTTGTTGAAGATGAACTTGATGCACTTTGATCTTGATTCACAGTTACTTCTTCTGTCACTTCTTCTTTGAGTACCTTGTTCTTAAAACTTGAAGATGATGCTTTGTTAGAAAATGTTTCAACATCTTTTGTTTTTGATTGAGGAACATGGTTACCCTTTTCAAAGTGATCAAAGAAGGGTTCATCTTCCTGTAACACTACCTTCTTATGAGGAGTCTTGCTTTGATATTGTTGCTTCTCCTTTTTCTTCTTTGCTTGATGATTAGCAGATGTTGGCTTTGTCTTTGAGATCTTATGCTTTGGTTGCTGCTTCTTTTGCTTTTGGACTTTTGATTCCTCATTCTCAGAAGATTGAGAATCTAATTTAGCAATCTCAACTTTTTGCTTCTTGGGAATCTTTGTTTTGTTCTTTTTGTTGAAGAAGCATTCTTGAGTAGAATGATTGTTCTTGTTGCATATTGGCACAATACTTGTTAAAGTAACATTCAGAAGTCATATGATTGTTCATATTGCATATGGAGCAATAGTTGCTGAAGTAGCATTCTTTTGTGATGTTGTTATGCATATCACACCATTTGCAATATATCTTTTCAGCTTCACTATCAGAGTCAGCTTCCATCTTTGTCTATTTCTTCATCAGTGTCTTCTTTTGCTGCTTCAATTCTTTTTCAGACTTAGCAGCTGAAAGATCTTCTTTTTGTTGTTTACCTTTCTAGTTAGCAGTTGAATAAGCATGTGTTTTCTTCTTCCGTAGATCTTCTACGGATGACTGTTTTGGTTCTGATGATTTCTTCTTTCGCAGATTTTCTACGGAAGACTGTTTTGTCTTTTTTCATAGTTCTTCTACAGATGTTGACTTTGAAACATTTTTCTTTTGCTTTTCTACTGATGTTTGAGGACCTATCTTCTTCTTCCGCAGGTGTTCTGCTGAAGTGTTTTTCTTTTCTTCCTCCATAGTTCTTGTCGCTGGTTGACTGTTATGCTTTTTGTTAAGCTCTTGAATCCCTTCATTCAGCCGACCAATTCTTGTGTAGATGGTCATTAACAAATTTCTTTATTTTGGGGGATAAGGTAGCATGATTCATCATGTACTTTAGGAATTATTGGTTCAAATATTACATTTTTACCCTTACCCAAACTAGCACATTTTTTTTCATTAGGCTCATCAACATCATCCAGATCATCACAGTCATCAAATTCAAATTCTGATTCATTTTGTTTTGAAAATTTGATTCAGATGAATCAGTTGCACCGACTTCAGTATCTTCATCATTTACCAATTCATTATTTTCAACTTTTGACTTAGTTTTGCTGTTAGACACAAAATGATTTGACAGACTGTTGGTCATGGATTCAGGTAGAGTGGTGTAGTTATCATTTATTGGTAGTGCAACGGCATGAAATCCCAATCCAGACCTGTTCTTTGATTCAACATGAGAACTCAAAAGTTTCTCATATTACTGTGATGATAGTTGAAATTTCTGAAGTTTCACTTCAGTAGAAGCATGATCTGACATGGATTTTGTTAATGAGGTGGTCAAATGCTCAACTTGTGCTTTCAGATTATAATTTTCAGACACAAGTTTGTCTAAATCCTTTTGTAATGAATTGATTTTGACCTGATAAAGTTTATGTTCTCTTACATGAGATTCATTTAAAAGCATAGTTTCTTTGACTTTATCAATCAACTGTTGAGCATCAACCCTATATCTTTCAACCTCATCAATACATAAGGTAGAACATAACCTTTCTCTTACCTCTCTAGCCACTAGAGGAACTTTGTTTTCCAAGTTTGCCATCAGTGCTTGATTTTCCTCTTGCACTTCCTTCTCATACATGCTCCAATCACAAGTTCCATCCTGTAAAATAATCAAACTAGTTTCTTTAGAGTTACTAGTACCTGTTGAAGAACTTGTGGCTGGTGGGAATGAGTTTGTTAGCTGAGGTTGCTTGAAGCTTCTCTGATTTGCTTGTCTTGTGTCTGTTGTTGATTGCTGATTGCTGTTGCATTCCCTTGAGAAGTTTCCATACAAATTACATTTGTAACACCTTACTTTTGATTTGTCAACACCAATCTTTGTTGTTCTTCCTACAACAGATAGTCCTTTGTTCCTTCTCATGTACATCTTGGCCCTGTAAGAAATCATGGCCATTTGCCATTATAGATCCATCTCTTCCACTTCATCACGATGAAGTTCTTCAAGGTCTTACTGACAGAAGTGGGTAGGAGTTAAGGTACTTCCTAAGTAAGCTTGAAAGCTTGAGCTAAAGGCTGCAAAAGCTGCCTTCTGTTCTTTTGATTCTAGAACCACAGTGATTGGTTCTGTTTGATTGCTGGTTTTATTGGTTTTGGAGTCATCAGGCTTTCCTTTTGCTTTTCTGTTTTGATTGTTTTGAGAGTTCAATTTAGAGGGCTTTGCAGCATAGAAGCCAGTTTCCTCTTCATTGTCACTCTCAACACAAGAGGTACCTTCATCATCATTAGAGATAAAGGCACTTCCAACACCCTTAGATTCATTGAATTCGTATGGTGCTATAGGTGCTTTAACACTCTTGTTTCTGGTTTTCTCGTCCAACTCCAAAGCTTCTACCTTTGCAACCAGAGTGTCTAACCCAATAGACTTCAGATCAAGAGTATTCTTGAACATAGACACAGTGTGGGTCCACCTTTCTAGTAATGAATGAAGAATCTTTATATTAAACTCCTCATTGCTGTACTTCAGTTCAAAGATATTCATCTTTGTAACAAGTTGCATAAACCTGTGGAGTTGTTGAGGGATGGATTCACCCTGAATGTGATGGAATGTTTCATATTATGAATGCAGGGTATCCTTCCCGATACTTCTAATCTCATCATTTCCCTCACACAAAGTGTGAAGAATTTTCCATAATGAGTTACCAGTTTTGTATGGTTCACACCTGATCAATAGGTCTTCAGGTAAAGCCATAGTAAGCATACTACAGGCCTTAATTTCGACTTTGACTTTCTTGGCATCATCAGGTGACAGATTTTTTCAGACTTATGGGCTGATTATTATCTTTGTAATCAGGTCCTAAAGCAGGTTGAATATAAGGACCTTCAGTGATAGACACCCATAAGTCAGAATCTGTATAACTAACATGATTCCTAAATCTGATTTTCCATGTTTTGAAATCAGATTTGTTCTCCAACTTCGGAGGTTGATAAGCGCCAACTACTGAATTTCTCATGTTAATTAACTATGCTGATTATAAAAAATTTACAAACCGATTTAAAAGAAACACCAATTAAACAAATCAAACTGATAGATCAATTGATCTAGATCAATGAGCACTTGGCTCTAATACCACCTGTGAATCCAAGGATCGAAGCAGGAATTATCAATTTGATTTTAACAAGTAATGATCGCGGAACTATCAATACTTGCTGTTTAATGGATTGTTTATAAATTGAAATCGATGAACAAAATAAAACAACTTGAAAACACAATGAATAATGTAACACAAAGATGATTTTCATTTGCTTTCATTCAAAATGAACCGATTACAATTGATGTTGATGCTCTTGATGCTATATTGTTGTTATTCTCTATTCTTGTTGTATTGCTAATTTTCTTAAGTAATAGATTGATTGATATCATTTCTATCAATATATACACCTCTTTAAGTATCGATATCTCTCAATCTCTCTCTATTTTATTCCTATTTTCTTGCTAATATCTAGCTATTCTGTTTTGCTATTCTGTTTCTATATGTGTGCATCCTTGCCTTGTTTATCAGCATAGGAGTTCCCAATTTACATTGGAAATTGTAAATTACTAAAAGAATGTTATTGATGTGACGTGGAATATTCGCTTGACTTCAATATCATCTGCCGTCATTGATTTAATGATGTTGCTTTGACATGTTGACTTGTTGACTTTTTGATCTTCTGTAGTAATTTGTCTTCTGTAGGAAGTTCTTCTACCTCAACAATTGGTCTTTCACAGCAACACTTGGACGTCAACATTTCTTCTTCAGTGGTTGTACTTCCGCAGGAGTTCTTGTACTTGTACTTCAGCAGCAAGCTCTCCAGTAGCTCCACTTGATCTTGGATTTGTTCAGCATTTGTTGTTCTTCCATAGGAGATCTACGGAAGCACAAACTTTAGTTATGACCTGGAGAACATCTATGGAAGAACAAAATTGTTCATCCTTAGTTGTTCTAACACTTGGTCAATTTTCCAAATTTACCAAGTCTGATGTTTCCTGCAATGACACATAAACCAACACACATAATAATATGGGTTAATATATAACTCATGCAGTACATTATGTTATCAAAAGAGAATTACAATGATTTATTACAAGAGTTGATTTATCATCTAAACCTATACAAAGGATCTAGACCTAACACTAGGCCATCCTTAAAAGGTTTCCAACATAATCCAAGCTTCCATCAAGGGTTACCTGAAACATGCTCAAAAAAGATTTTGTGTGAACACATAATAGCATGCTTCATCCCAAAACAGTATCTTATAATAGCACATGAATGATTTTAGTTCAATCATAGCATGCTTCATCCCAAAAAAGTAGTAAAAAGGGAACACTAAAACTCACCTTAAAGTTAAACAACAGTTTCCTCAAGTACAGAGAAGGTCCAAGTCCTAGCACCCTATTAACAGGATAAATGTAGTAAGTTATATGTTCTTAGACCATTGAAAGTGTATCTAAGTGAATTTTATAATCATAAGTTCATGAGGCTTCGTTTCTTTGGAGTTTGCGTCAAAAAGTTTTCTTTTTAGGAAAGTTAGGGTTTTAGCATATGAATGATAAGCTATATGACTCTATAAATTTGTTTTTATGACAATTAGTTTAATAAGAGTTTCTGGTCATATGATTACCGAAACTTAGTTATATATATGGAATTTACACTTTGGACCCTTAAGTTTCTAACTTTACAATTTTTACCCCAAAGTTTGCTTTCTTTCCATTACTTGACCCAATAATTCACCAAATTCGACTTTTAAAACTAAAATACTTATTTTAGGGCTTGGAACAATTTAAGTTTTAAGTTTTTCATAGTTTGACCAAATTCTTGAATTATTTCCACTTTTCGGGTCACTAAATAAGCTCATTAAGTCTATTTTTCCATCCTTTTCACATATCCAGCAAACACAACAACTTTTTATACATTTAACATCACTAAACCACTTTAAATGAAAATTATTTCATGGATTTTACATACATAGCACCGTTGTTGCTTTTAAATGGTGTTTTACACCATTTGCACATGTGTAATCATCATGGTCTGAGCTTAAACATCATCAAACCTTTTTGTAAATTTTAATCCAGATTATAATGATATTCATAAATTGTTTTTGAGTAGGATGATAACATGGGTTGAGGGCTTTTCAAAACAGGTGGGTTTTTGGTGCTAAAACACATGAAAAAGGAGGGTTTTTTGGGGTGAAATCGGGTGCACCAACCCTTGGTCCACGTAAACTCTTTAAAATATATATTATGTGAAGTTGTGAGTTCCCCAAAGATAGTGATGTGGCCGCAGGTTTCTGATTTGAACAAGATAAGTGAGACTTATGGTAGAAAAGTGGGAACAAACACAAGAAATGACTTTGTTTGGGTGAGCTAAAGCTTACACTTTAGAAGTTTGTGCTTTTGGAACGATTTTGTAGAGTTTGAGGGCTGTTGATTCATGAGCTTAAGCTAGAACACCTTGTTCTTGCAAGAACCTTGCGTGAAAACTCACTTTAGCTCACCTTCCAGCTTCGTTTGGGTCTTGGTCGGATGTTGATGAAGTTATCTTTGAAATTTTGTTGGAATGAAGTAGAGAGTGCTGGATTTCTTAGGAGAGATGGCTGCTTCAAAAGTTAGAGAGAGATGGAGAGATGAGAGAAAGTTTGCATGTATGGGGAGAAGAGAAGGGTTGAGTGTGGGTGTGGTTTTGAAATAGTCAAGGGAGAGGAGTGTATGGTGGGTGGGGGCGGCCGAATGAGAGGAGTGTGTTAGTTATATATATGTATATTTTTTTAAGTTATTATGTAGTGAAATTGTTGGAAATTTTAGTCATATAAGTTTTTATGTGCAATAATATATATCCATGTATGTGTGCAGAAGATGTGTATGTATACACATATTTTATTAGTTAAGTTTATAACTCTATTTTTTCTAAGATCACTTAGATTCTACCCTAAAAATTTCTGAAATACCCTAAGTGTCCATAGAAGACAGCCTTTGTCCTTAGCGGATGACTAATGGTCCATAGCGGATGAATAGAACATTGAGTATGTCCATAGCGGACAGCCATTATCCACAGCGGATGACTAATGCGGATGAAAGTCTTCAGAAAATATTCTAAGTGTTCAAAGAAATGCTGGTAGAACAAATGCAGATGAACTATAACAAATGCGGATGAACAATGTAGCAAATGCGGATGAACATTGTAGCAAATGCAGATGAACACTGTAGCAAATACGGATGAACACTGTAGCAAATGCTGATGAACGAAAGACTTAAACTGCTGAATGCAGATGAACACTATAGCAAATGCGGATGAACACTGTAGCAAATGCGTGTTATCATTTTGTACTTTCTGACATCGCTCAATAACTTCTAGACTAAGGCAAATAATAAAGGAATCTTCTAAGGAAATCAAGCATGAAGTCAATTAACATAGAAGACAAAAATAATATTAATAATAAAATGGAATACTGCTAGATTACATTAAGGTTTAAAGTAGGACCTAAAACCTATTTGTTACAATGTAGTAGTGAGAGTTTGTGAAATAGGTCAAATATATCTTAACATAATTTTTTCGGACCTTCTTGGATGCCCCTACAAGGGCAAACAAACTAGTTAGAATGTGGAACCCAAGCCATGATGGTCTTAAATTTCCTATTTCTATCAGCCACTTTAACCTCATGATAGACTCCTTTAAAATTTGCTTTGATCATTTCTTAATCATATTCATGAAATTTTGTTTTGAAAAACTTGTTTAAATGAATCAGCAAAGAAATTCTCCTTTTTGTTTTTGATGATTCTAAAAGATAAATATATTGGTTTAACATACTCAATTTCATCTGAGCTATCCGAGATATAATCGAAACATTGATCTTTGTGATTTATAAGAAATCATGAATTACTTTTATTAATAGTATTCATTTTGTATTGAGTCCTAATTTTAGGATTTAAATCCCTTTTGATGTTTTCATTCTTTTAATGATTCTCTCAGACAGATCCTAGAATCCATGAATCATAAACTTGTTATTATCATGTTTCAAAATTCTAACTTGATTTTTGAAATATGGATTTTTCTGATTGGTATATTTGGGTGAAATTAGAGATGTTGGTTTGTTTTGTGGAATCTTCAAGCCTTTTCTACGATTATTCATATCACACACTACATAATACTTGTTAAGGTAATGGTCAGCAGTGAAGTGATTGTGCATGTCATAAATTGAATAATACCTATTAAGGTGTAAGGCCCCATTCTGGGAAACCCACAGTTTGGGTTTGGACATCAGAAACACAAGTTCTCGAACATCAAATTTCATTAATATACACAGCGGAACGTACAAAATTTCAATCATTTAACATTTACATCAAAAGATCACTCTAGCTATCTAACTAAAGCTCTATACTAGGATGCCAGTCTCGATCACATGCCAGGTAGCTCTCTCTCCCATCCATGCCAAGCTCACCCCCAAAAATGTATAGCATACCTGTCAATCTAATATGCATACAAAAGTCAGCTACGCTGAGTGAGCTCTAGGTTTACTTTAACAAAACTGTTTCATATATTAACATCATAAAAACTTTAACCTCGTTTATCATCAACATTGTCATCAAACTCGTTCGATAACCAAACTTTAACGTTAGCTTTCCCCTTTATTGTTTTCTTTATTGTTACGTTACCCTCACATTATCAATTACATTAGCATTGTGTTACCCATACTTTATCTTTTTACTTTAGCTTTAATCATTTACTTTATCTTTTTAACTTAGCATGAAGCTTAGTTCCTTTACCAGGTGAGAACACAACAAATGTCATTTCTGCTTTAGCTGCACGAGCATACCCAAAATATACCCCTATATGAGCACACCGATGTGTAGCTCCTATGCGAGAATGCACGAATACAATTCTCCTTTAACGACATGGGCATAGCCAAAGTATACCCCTATGTGAGCACACCGATGTGTAGTTCCTATGCGAGAATGCACCAAGCATATCTCCTTTACGACATGGGCATACCCAAAGTATACCCCTATGTGAGCACACCGATGTGTAACTCCTATGCGAGAATGCACCAAGCATGTCTCCTTTAACGGCACGGGCATACCCAAAGTATACCCTTATGTGAGCACACCAATGTGTAATTCCTATCAAGTGCTTGCAAGACTTCTTTAGCGCTTTAACGTTTTCACAGCTGTGCTATACAGGGTAACGGGTAACTTATTCTTTTGCGTTTCACAAGTGAATTATCATCGTTCTTTAGCCTTTAAATATCTTGATATATATATAATATATCTACATACATACTTTAATTATTTAGCATTAAGTTCATCATTAAGTCATCATTAAAGCATGTTTACGGGGTAACATAACACGTAACAGTCCAAAGATTTCACGCAAGAACCCACATTCGCACGAGAACTTCTCACTTCGAGTGACAACTCCTCCTTTGTGCGAGAACATCATCATTCGCGCGAGAACATCATCATTCACGCGAGAACATTCAAAAGATAACCGTTAGCCGCGAAAACTATATTTTTCGCAAGAACTCGCCTCTCGCGCGAAAACTTTTCTGTTGTACACAACTTTATCCACAAGTTATCGCTCCTTTAACCACTTTAACACCCAAAACATGCAATAACAGTTATAAACATCATTCTTTTACAAAACATTCATTTAGGTATGCATATTAGCCCCAAAACATGATAAAACACGTGAAAGAGGGGTCCAGAACTCACCTTACAATATCTTTGCACACGAACAACACAAAACCGAGAGTATTTCGAGCAGAAGCTACATAATCATGTCCAATATCATTACATATGGTTCATCCATGCATAAATACATCGAATATCGACGAATTGTAAGGCCCCGTTCTCGGAGACCTCACAGTTGGACCATCACAGCATTTTTCATATAAAAAAATGCATTTCATGAAAATATCGCAGTGGATTAATTTACCAAAAACCATTCATTGCATTAATATTTAATGTTGCCAAATAATACATCAATATATAATAGGAGTTAAAAAAGAAACGTTTAGTTGCATTACAAAACAACATAATTATCATGCACGAATGGATGCCAGTCTTGCCCGCCAAGTAGCCTTCCCCCGCGTGCCATCCCAGTAACAAATTACCTGCTAACTGAAAATGCATAAAAGTCAGCGTTGCTGAGTGAGTTCTAGTTTTAGAATTAAATTCCTTAGTTTAGATATATAAAATATCATTTTCTTAAAATACTTCCTTTTCATAAATCCATTACTTCCGTACATGATCACACGTCATACGTACAACAAGATAATATTCATTATTATCTTCCATCATTCATCTCTTTCATTTCATACTTTTAACATTATCTTTCACTTTCTACCAGACCAATGTACAATACCTTGAACATTGTGCACGAAGCGGGTACTGTTCCGAGGTCTATAAATAGACCCCTAACATTGCGCATGAAGCCTGACCCAGTACCTAGGGCATGCTACAAGGGTCCCGTCAATCTCAAAGATAGACCCAGTGTGCATCCTTCGGGTTAGCTAAACAGCACACAGTTGAGCTAACGACAACATGGTCGTGCACCTCCATTCAATTTGCTTGCAAGACTTTCATTCATTCGTTATGTTCCACTTTTCATTAACATTAATCTTTCACTTCATTTATGATAATACTTTACGTATACGGCATAAACACACCACGTAAAGTCACGTATTAACACGTAATATGGAACTTAAGAACAGGCCACAATCAAGCATAACTTTAATAAACACAACCACCAAAACATCCCAGGGTTAAACCCTAAAATTTCTATATCTCAAAATTTCAGAAATTTTTCTAAGTCTTTTAGGCGTATGAGCACTATGCAAGCACATGAGTACTATGCAGGCGTACCAACACTTAGGCGCATGGAAAAGTTAGGCGCTAGAACTAACACTTAGGCGTATGAGAAATTTTTTGGCCACATGGATGCTATTCGGGCGCATGAGGTTCACATAGGTATTTTGGGCAGTGGGCGCATGGGCACTATTGGGGCGCATGGGGTGGAACTTAGATTTTTTGGCTAAGTATCAGGCGCATGAGCCTACCACTTAGACACATTGGCAAAAATGCAGGCGCATGGGCAACACTTAGACTACTAGGCAAAACTTCTAGGCGCATGAGGTACTGTTTAGGCGCATAATAAGGACTTAGGAGTGTGAGCTAAATTTCAGGAGCTTGAGCCCTGTTTGGGCGCATGGGCAGCAAACTTATGTGTTTTTAATTTATTTCCAGTCCCAAACATCATTCTAACATGCTCATAACTTAAATCTATCATTCTATGCACCTAAAACAAGCATAAAACCAAGAAATACATCCAACCAAACATAACATACATACGGTTATCATACATACAAGTTGTAAAATATTTTTACATGCATTTTTAGCCCCAAAGAAGTTTAAAAACACAAAACCAGGGATCTAGAACTCACCTAATGCAGCCTTCAAGTAAAACTCCACCGAACATGAGCGCACAAAGAGTCCAAACACCTAAAAAACACAACAAAACACGCAACCAATTACGAAGAACATATAAAATCAGTTTTAAGGTTGAAAACCCAACAAAACCGAAACAAAACATAAAGAAACACTCACCAATTGTGAAAACTCAGCTTCAACTTCCTTGAAACCGAGAGAAAACTCTAATCTTCTTTCTTCTTCTTGTCTAGCCAAAAGCAAAAGGTGTAAAAGGCAGATGCATAGGCGACCATACCCATTTAAACATAAAATAATAGTGTTTTGTACTTTTTACACTTTGGCCCCCTCCACTTGTGCTCCTTTTCTTTTCTTTCAAGATACTTTTCTTTTTCCTTTCTTTTTATTAAATTTTCGGGTGTTACCCAAATACATACCTTAGACACCACCTAACACCAACTTCTCTCTTCACAAGCACAACAGCAGGACTTTTCGCATGAAGTAGAGAAGATTGGGTGCATGGGCCTATCTAGAGAGTCTCTCTCTCCTCGCAGCTGTTCTCGCGCGAGAACTTTTGTTCGTGCGAGAACCACCTCCACTCGAGAACTTTATCACTCATGCGAGAACTCTCTCTGTCGAGTGAGAACTTTGCCTTCAATCAAAAATTCAGGGCGTTACACAAGTTAATAGTCAATAGCGTTTTAATTATACATATGCACACCACAAAGTACATTGATTGCTTCTTAATTAAAGATGTTGAAGCTTTTGTTGATTCAAAGACCTTGGGTTTGAAATTGGTTTGGTCTTTAATGAAGAAACAACACCAGTACTTTTAAGCTCACTAGCCTTTTCAAATTATTTTAACTGAGGTTTAATGGGTTGTTGGGCTTGTTCTTTTTACTCTTTAATTCCTTCTCAAATTTCTCAAAATATGATTTTGAGAAAATGTCAAAACCAACATGTGGCTTTGCTTTTGGACTTGATTTGTTTTTGTGGAATGAACTCATTGAGACTTTTCCATTTTAGGATGAAGAAGCTTAGGCTTTTCCCTTTGAAGATTGAGATGAAACAACATCTGTTTGAATTTTAAGTTTTGACCTGATTGTCATATATGCTTTCAGCTTGTGGTTGTTTCGTCGCTTTCTTTGTCATATACTTGACAAACTTAGGATTACCATAGCATGTAGTTTTATATCATACTTTGATGCTTCATCATGAAGAAAACCTGCAGGTTGAAACTTAACATAGGGAACTATTGATTTGACTGTACTTTTAGGTTTAGGCTTGTACACTGGTTTCTTTGAGTATTCCTTGACTTTTGAACATTTTTATCTTTTCAACATCTGTTTCTACATAAACTATTGTTTTAGTTTCTGGATTAGTTGTTTGAAAAAAATAATCAGATTTGTTATCAATGATTTTAATTTCTTCCAAAATTGGTTTTATCATAACTATATAGTTATGATATATAGTGGGAGAAAAGCCTTATATCTGATACCAGTCATATCCTTAGGATCGTTATGTGAATCAAGTAACTCTAAACGCCTAGCATAAGAGAATTAAAACTTTTCAAGTTTCACCTCTATAGCTGATTGCTCAGCTTTGCATTTAGTTAACAATTTTGTTAAATTCTCAATCTCAGCTTGAAGATTATCCTTTTCCCATGTAACTTTTCAATATCAATTAATTGGGATTTAATGTTCTTTTTATACCCTCTCAACTCATGCTTTACCATTTATATTTTAACTCACTCCTCATTTACCATAATATCAAGTTTATGATTATGTTCTTTATAACCTTGCATCTCATTAATGCATTTCTGGCTACAGAGATTGGCTTTTACCTCAACAGGCTTAGCAGTAGGAGTTTCACTATTATGGGCCATCAAAGCATGATTTTGATAGGTTGGCTTGACCTCCTCTGCATAAAGGACTCAATCTTAGACACCATTTTATCTGACCACCAATGCACTTGAATTTGAGTTAGAAGTAGCTTAAGCTTGCTAGGTGAGTTGAGATTAATTGTACCTTTTTGGTTTGTGTTGTTGATGGCTGCTTTGCCCAGATGAATGGCCTTGTGAGTTTTTTAGGAATATCCAAGTGTTACTTATTGGAGCATTACATTCCCTTGAAAAGTGGCCATGGACACTATAGTTATAACATTCTACCTTTGTTTTATCATACCCCAATTTCATATTCTCATTCAGGGTAAGCTTCTACCTTTTTCTAAAAAATTTCTTGGCCCTAATTGCTATCATGGTAATCTTCCATTGCAAATTCATTTCCTCTACATATTAGGATCCATTTTTTCTAAATCTTCTTAGATTAGATGAGCAAATGATAGTCTTCCTCTCAGGTAAGCTTCAAAGCTAAATGCATTGTATATGGCTTTTTGCTCTTCCTTGATGAACTTAGCTGGATATGATGAAGATTGGTATTGAACTTGATGTGATGAGGATAGAATCTTATAATTCTTTAGTTGTAGATATGAGACGAACAATGAGATTCTAGGAGCTTTTGGTGATGCCATAAAATCATTTTCCTTAATAATGAAGGCATTCTCAACAAAATGAGTTTCAGATGGAAACATGTAAGCTTTAATTACTTGTAGTCCACCCAGATTTCTTGATTTTTCATCGAACTCTCATGCCTCTATCTTGGTAACCATAGTTCCTAAGCTTGTACTATCAAGATCTAATGTGTTCTTGATCATTATGACACTTTGTTTCTAACTTTTTAGCAAAGAATGGAGCATCTTCTTGTCTACCTCTTTCTCTTTGTATTTCACCCCATATTATCACTAATTCATTTTCAAACTAAACAAACTTTTAAAGTTGCTTTGAGATGGATTCATCTTTAACATGGTGAATTGTTATCCTTTTTGATCTCTGCCACATCTTTGCCCCCCTCACACATGATGTGCAATGTATCCCATACACCCTTTTGTAGTGGTATACGTTTCTAGTCATCTAAGGGCATCCATTTTAGTGCTATAATGATGTATGAATAAGCCTTCATATCTTTCTTGATCTTCTTGTATTCTTTAGCAACAAGACAGTGATGGATTTCAATAGGAATCCATACAATTTTGTACTTATTCACATCAAGAGCAGTAAGGATATATGGTCCCTTGCGGATAGAGATCTAATAATTTGCTCAATAGTTATGATATAGTTCATAAACCAAAGTTTCCATTGCTTAAGTTCTGATTTATGTTTCAACACGGGTGGTTTACAGTAAGGCCCCGTTTTCAGAAACCTCACAGTTGGTCAATCACAGCAGTAATTATATAAAAACATATACATTTCGTAAAGCATTGTAGCGGATTAGAATTTTCAAAAAAAAGCCATTCATGCATTAATAATTACTGTTGCTAAATAATACATCATTATATTTTAGAGTTACAAAAGGATCAATTAGTTGCATTACAAAACAACAAAATCATCGTTACATGAATGGATGCCAGTCCAGCCTCCCAAGTAACTTTCCTCGCGTGCCATCCTCGGAAACAATTACATGCCAACTAGAAATGCATAAAAGTCAGCGTCGCTGAGTGAATTCTAGTTTTATAATTAAAATACCACGTTTATATATATAAAAAATATATCTTTTTTCTTAAAATATTTCCTTATTCATCATACATACATCAAGGTATAACTTAATTATCTTCCATTATCGCATGTATTCGTTCGTTCGTACTCTTTCATTATCTTTCACTTCTATCCGGATCCTGTCATAAGCTATACCCCATCGTTAGGCACAAAGCCACCTCAGTCTTGGGGTTAAGTAACAAGGATCCCATATCGCACGTATGGATCAGTCACAAAGACTGATCCCCCTATGTGTGAACCCTCATGGGTTAGCCAAGATCGCACACTATATAACACACAGTTGAGCTAACAACTCTTAATGAATTGTGAACCACTTTAAATTTTGCTTGGAAGACTTTCATTCCTTAATTATGTTACACTTTCCATTATCTTTAGTCTTTCACTTTCTTTATGATAATACTTTATGTATACGAGCATAATCACACAACGTAAAGTCACATAATAATACGTAACAAGGAACATAAGAATAGGCCATAAACATGCATAACATCAACAAACATAACCACCAAAACATCCCATGGTTAAGTCTTAAAACTTCCAATCTCCAAATTTCAGAAATTTTCTAAGGCATTTAGACGCATGAGCACTATGCAGGCGCATGAGCAATATCCGGGCGCACCAACACTTAGGCGCATGAGAACACTTAGGCACATGGGAAATTCTAGGTGTATGAGGACTATTTGGGCACATGAACTACACTTAGTGATTTGGGCAATAGGCGCATGGGGTACTTGGGCGCATGGGTAAAGACTTAGGCATATGGGCAACTTTTCTAGGCGCATTATTTGGGCACATGAGGAGCGACTTAGGCATCTGAGTTAAATTTCAGGCACATGGGGACTATTAGGGTGTATGAACAGCAGTTATACACATCTCTAAATTATTTTTAGTCCCAATCTGCATTCTATCATGTTCTTAACTTTTTTCAACCATACTAGGCCACTAAAACCAGCATACAACCATAAAACTCAGGAATTCATACACACATACATACGGTTAACATACATATAAGCTGTAAAACATTTTTACATACATTTTAAGCCCCAAAATACATTTAAAACAAGAAAACTAGGGATCAAGAACTCACCTAATGCAGCCTTAAAGCAAAACTCCACCAAGCTTGAGGGCACAAAGAGTTCAAACACCTAAAACACACCAAAACACACAACCAAGCACAAAGAACACATAGAAATCAGTTTCAAGGTTGAAAAACCAACAAAACCGAGCCAAAAACACAAGGAAACACTCACCAAATGTGAAAACTCAGCTTTCTCTCACTAGAACCAAGAGAACTTCAGTTCTTCTTTCTTCTTCTTGTCCAGCCGAATGCAAAAGGTGTAAAAGGCAGTGGCATGGGCGGCCATGCCTTTTAAACATTAAAATAATAAGGTTTTTTACTTTTTACACTTTGGCCCCCTCCACTAGTGCTCATTTTCTTTTCTCTTCTTAATACTTTGCTTTTCCTTTGTTTTTGACAAAATTTCGGGTGCTACAAGTCCACCCCCCTTATAGAGGTTTCGTCCCCGAAACTTGTCATTCTTCAAACAGTTGTGGGTAATGCTGTCTCATTTCTTCTTCAGTTTCCCACGTAGACTCAGATCCCTTTATGTGCCTCCACTGCACACGCACCAGTGGAACTACTTTACTTCGCAGCCTCTTCTCTTTCCGGTGTATGATTGCCACTGGTTGCTCTATATATTTGATCTGCTCATCTACTTCGATGTCCTCTAGTGGTACAATCATATCTTCATCCGCTATACATTTTCTCAGATGAGACACATGGAATGTTGGATGAATTCCACTTAACTCATCGGGTAGCTCCAATTGATAGGCCACCTCTCCTACTCGTGTAATAATTTGGAAAGGACCTATGTATCTTGCGCTCAGCTTACCCCTCTTTCTAAACCGGATGATCCCCTTCCAAGGTGAGACCTTCAACATGACTTTATCACCCACGTTGAACTCAATCGGTCTACGCCTTTTATCAACATGACTCTTTACTTTTGTCTATCTTTTGCCACCTTCATCAAGGCTTTGATTTTCTCTAACTTCTCTGTCGTAGCCTCGATCACCTTAATACTTCCCAACTCTTTCTTCCCGATGTCACCCCAACACACGGGCGTTCTACACCTCCTATCGTATAGCATCTCATATGGTGGCATACCAATGCTGGCATGATAACTGTTATTGTACAAGAATTCAGCTAACAGTAAGTGTTCATCCTAACTTCCTCCAAAGTCGATCACGCATGCTCAGAGCATATCCTCAAGTGTCTGGATCGTCCTCTCAGACTGACCATCTATCTGGGGGTGGTAAGCCATACTGATGTGTAGCCTCGTACCCATCACGTCGTGAAATCTCTTCCAAAACATGGATGTAAACCGAGTGTCACGGTCCGACACGATAGACATCGGTACACCATGACGCGTCACGATCTCTTTGATGAATAGATCCGCGAACCTCTCGGAAGAATACGTCTCGTGGATCGGTAGAAAGTGGGCACTCTTCGTTAGACGATCAACTATCAACCATATAGTATCGTACCCCTTCGTCGTACGTGGTAACTTCGTAATGAAGTCCATGGTGATGTGCTCCCATTTCCACTCGGGTATATCCAAAGGTTGGATCTTCCCATATGGCTTCTGATGTTCTACCTTTACTTGCAAGCAAGTAAGGCACTTACCCACATACTCTGCTATATCAAGCTTCATACCCGGCCACCAGTAATCCTTCTTCATGTCATGATACATCTTGGTAGCACCAGGATGGATGGAGTATCAAGTCTTATAAGCATCATCCATGATTCGCCCCCGTAGTTCTCCATAACGAGGGATCCATATTCGCCCGAAGAAGGTTCTAACTCCGTGAGTATTTTCACCTAACTCCGTGACTAGTCCTCTCATCCTTTCAGAGTTAAGGATCCTCTTCCAATGCCTCATCTTGGAACTCCTTGACCTGTGTCATTACATCGCATGTCATAATCAACTGATAAGCTTTCACCTGGATTGGCTCGGGTCTCTCCTTTCGGCTAAGGTCATCGGCCACTAGGTTGGCTTTGCCCGGATGATAATTGATCTCACAATCATAATCCTTGATCAACTCTAACCACCTTCTCTGCCTCATATTGAGATCCTTTTTCTCAAAGAAATACTTCAAGATCTTATGGTCCGTGAAGATGGTGCACTTTGCCCCGTACAAGTAATGCCTCCAAATCTTCAACGCAAAGACCACAGCTGCTAGCTCTAAGTCATGAGTGCGGTAATTGGTCTCACGGATCTTCAACTGTTGGGACGCATAGGTTATTACCCTTCCACGTTGCATTAGCACGCAACCCAATCCCGAATAAGAAGCATCCGAATAGACCACTAAGTCTTCACTCCCTTGGGTAATGTCAAGACAGGAGCTTGAGTTAATCTCGCCTTTAATTTCTAGAAAGCATTCTTCTGTTCTCAACCCAACACAAACTTCACATCCTTGCGAGTTAATTTAGTCAAAGGTGAGGCTATCTTGGAAAAGTCTTGGATCAATCTTCTTTAGTAGCCCACCAAACCCAAGAAACTACGAATTTCAGATGGCGTCTTTGGAGACTTCCATTGCATGACTGCCTCAACCTTTGCCGGGTACACCATGATTCCTTTAGAATTTACCACGTGACCCAAATTGAACATCACACAACCAGAAAGCGCACTTAGAGAATTTAGCATACAACCTCTCTCTTCTAAGCGTCTCCAATACTTCGCGTATGTGGCCGACATGTTCTTCCTCGCTCTTTGAATAAATCAGGATATCATCAATAAACACAATCACTGATTTATCCAACATCGGCCAACACACTCGGTTCATCAAATCCATAAAAGCAGCTGGCGTGTTAGTTAGACCAAATGACATCACGAGGAACTCATAGTGTCCATAACGCGTACGAAAAGCTGTTTTAGGGACATCTTGCTCCTTCACCTTCAATTGATGGTAGCCAGATCGAAGATCTATTCTTGAGAACCAACTGGCAGCTTGGAGCTGGTCAAACAAGTCATCAATTTTAGGTGGTGTATATCAGTTCTTCACCGTTAACTTGTTTAACTCTTGGTAGTTAATCCACATCCTCATACTACGATCCTTCTTCTTTACAAACAAGACCGGAGCACCCCAGGGAGAGATGCTCGGTCGGATGAACCCCTTGTCCAGTAACTCTTGCAGCTGAACCATTAGTTCCTTCATCTCAGTCGGAGCTAATCGATATGGTGCTTTGGCAACAGGTTGAGCACCAGGTATCAAATCGATCCGAAACTCGATCTCGTGATCTGGTAGCACACCAGGTAAATCTTTTGGGAACACGTCTGGAAAGTCACACACAACTGGTACATCAGATAATTGTGGTACTGACGTGTCCACATCTTCACGTAAGCCAAGTAGGCACTACATCCCCGTTTCATGCACTTCTCGGCCACTACCATCGAAATCCCTTCAAAACCGTAGTAACTCGATCACCGTAGACCATCACTGAACTTCCATCAGGCGCTGTCAGTCGGATCATCTTCTTGCGACACATAATATTTGCCTCATAGGCTGCTAACCAATCCATCCCTAGAACTACATCAAATCCACCTAGGGGCATTACAAATAGTTTAGTAGAGAACCTATGGCCTTCCAATTCTATGTCACAACCCTCTATCATATTTGAAATTCTGGTAGACTTACCAATAGCAATTTTTACATCGAATGGCTCATCAATACTTCTACTACTAACACGCAACATAGCACAGAAATCAGTAGAAATAAAACTCCTACTAGCACCAGAATCTAATAATACAGAAGCATAAATTTGGTTTACTAGAAACATACCTGACACAACATCGGGGTCCACCCTGGCCTCCTCCTGGGTCATCGTGAATGCTTTAGCACCCTGGCCCTCTTCCCCACAGTTATAACACCTTACAACCCCACACTCTTTTGCCACGTGACCGGGCTTCCCACATTTGAAGCAGACGTTTAATCCCCATATATACTCTCCAGTATGCTCCCTTCAACATTTACCACACCTCTTCACCCCCGCACCTGGTGTCATCGCCCTTCGATCATCCACCCTTGCCCTCTTGTAATTTGGAGTGAAACTACCACGTCCAAACCGTTTTCCATTCCAGTTCCTGTCACCACCACCCTTCTTACTCACCTCAATCACAGGCACCTCCCTCTCATCATACAATCTCCCTACCAAATACACCACCGACCTAAAGGTACTCGGTCGGGTAGCAATCATGTGAATGCGGATATCCGCCGACAATCCTTGAATATACCTCTTGATCTTTCTCGACACCGGTGTCACCTGATCCGGCACCAACGTTTCCATCTTGTTGAACTTGGTGGTGTATTGCTAATAGGTCATGGTTCCTGCCTCTAGCTGCAGGAACTCCCTCTCTATCTTGTCGAGCTCTCGGTGAGGACAAAATTCCTCAATCACCATCTTCTTCAGTTCTTCCCACCTCATCTTTCCGATGGCCCTGCTGCCCTTGGCTTGGACAATATTGTCCCACCAACATAAAGCCAAGTCTACAAATGAGTGAGTGGCGAACTTCACCTTTTGGGCCTCCCTACACTCACTAATCTCCAGCACCGCCTCCATTTCTCTCACCCAGCGGGAGTAGGAGCAGCATTATCATTGCCATCAAAAGTTGGGGGTTTACATCGTTAGAATGCCACGTAACAGCACCCCTTCACGATTTCCCGCACTACCACCTCCTCCTCATCACTGGAGGCCGCCATCTCAGCGTTCAGTTCTTCCCCTTCATCATGATCTCTCTCACCCCTCCTTCTCCCATCAGCTTTCTTTCTCTCCTCCTCCTCCTTTTTCTCATCCTCTCTCACTGCACGAATGACCTCAGTCCCCACAGACGATAGGATCGTCTGCATGACCAGTTGCACTTCCTTTACAACTGCCTCCTTCACTGAGGCTCTCAAGTTAGCACTCTCATCACCGCCCTCCTGGTGATGAAGCTCGGGCTCAGCAGGAGCCATCTCAGTTGTCTTAGTCTTGTTCCTCGTGTTACGTGGTCCATCACCACGGCCATCCCGTGCTCCTCCTCGTGAAGCCTTCGATGGTCTACCACCAGCCATCCTCTAAACACTATAAGATTCAAACACCAACACGGTCATTCAAGGCAATAGCTCAGTTTATGTCAAGTATAGTAAGTCCCTAATTATAGTGGCCAGTTGTGATTTGCCACTTCATTTACTCTTCATCCCATGAGCATTTCCTATCCTGACTACATCAGTACTCAAATCTACTAAGGGCACATAAATCAGATAACACACGCACATAATACTTGTTTACATTTAAGAAAAGAAATACCTGATGGCATGTAGCTACATGGGCTGGCATCCCACATTTCGGTCCCATTCTCAGTTTAAGTTTAGGTTTTTTTTTTTTAAATATTTACCCATTTCTCTTAAACTTTGGCTTTGATACCAACTTGTAAAGCACCGTTTCTAGAAACCTCACAGTTGTTCAATCACAGCAGTAATTATATAAAAACATATACATTTCGTAAAGCATTGCAGCGGATTAGAATTTTCACAAAAAAGCCATTCATGTATTAATAATTACTGTTGCTAAATAATACATCATTGTATTTTAGAGTTACAAAAGGATCAATTAGTTGCATTAGAAAACAACAAAATCATCGTTACATGAATGGATGACAGTCCTACCTACCAAGTAGCTTTCCCCGCATGCCATCCTCAGCAACAATTACCTACCAACTGAAAATGCATAAAAGTTAGCGTCGCTGAGTGAGTTCTAGTTTTATAATTAAAATACCACATTTGTATATAAAAAAATATATCCTTTTTCTTAAAATATTTCCTTTACTTTCGTACATGAGCATTCATCGTACATACATCAAGGTATAACTTAATTATCTTCCATTATCGCACGTATTCGTTCGTTCGTACTCTTTCATTATCTTTCACTTCTATCCAGATCTTGTCATAAGCTATACCCCATCGTTAGGCACAAAGCCACCTCAGTCTCGGGGTTAAGTGACAAGAATCCCATATCGCACATATGGATCAGTCACAAAGACTGATCCCCCTGTGTGTGAACCCTTATGGGTTGGCCAAGATCGCATGCTATATAACACACAGTTGAGCTAACAACTCTTAATGAATTGTGAACCTCTTTAAATTTTGCTTGCAAGACTTTCATTCCTTAATTATGTTCCACTTTCCATTATCTTTAGTCTTTCACTTCCTTTATGATAATACTTTACGTATACAAGCATAATCACAGCACGTAAAGTCACATAATAATAAGCAATAAGGAACATAAGAATACGCCATAAACATGCATAACATCAACAAACATAACCACTAAAACATCCCATGGTTAAGTCTTAAAACTACCAATCTCCAAAATTTTCAGAAATTTTCTAAGGCATTTAGGCGCATGAGCACTGTGCAGGCGCATGAGCATTATGCGAGCGCACCAACACTTAGGCGCATGAGAACACTTAGGCACATGGGAAATTCTAGGCGCATGAGGACTATTTGTGCGCATGAACTACACTTAGTGATTTGGGCAGTAGGCGCATGGGGTACTTGGGCGCATGGGTAAAGACTTAGGCATATGGGCAACTTTTCTAGGCGCAGCGCATGAGGAGGGACTTAGGCATCTGAGTTAAATTTCAGGCGCATGGGGATTATAGGGGCGCATGAACAGCAGTTATACACATCTCTAAATGATTTTCAGTCCCAATCTGCATTCTATCTTGTTCTTAACTTATCTCTACCATACTAGGCCCCTATAACCAGCATACAACCATAAAACTCAGGAATTCATACATACTTACATATGGTTAACAAACATATAATTTGTAAAACATTTTTACATACATTTGCAGCCCCAAAATACGTTTAAAACAAGAAAACCGGGGATCTAGAACTCACCTAATGCAACCTTCAAGCAAAACTCCACCAAGCTTGAGGGCACAAAGAGTTCAAACACCTAAAACACACCAAAACACACAACCAAGTACAAAGAACACATAAAAATTGGTTTCAAGGTTGGAAACCCAAAAAACCGAGCCGAAAACACAAGGAAACACTCACCAAATGCGAAAACTCAGCTTTCTCTCACTAGAAATCGAGTGAACTTCAGTTCTTCTTTCTTCTTCTTGTCCAGCCGAAAGCAAAAGGTGTAAAAGGCAGTGGCATGGGTGTCCATGCCTATTAAATATTAAAATAATAAGGTTTTGTACTTTTTACACTTTGGCCCCCTCCACTAGTGCTCTTTTTCTTTTCTCTTCTTAATACTTTGCTTTTCCTTTGTTTTTGACAATATTTCAAGTGTTACATTTAGGGTTATGACCAAGTTCAACCGAATCCGTAGTTGTTTATAGGTTGTTGAATATTGATTAGATTGATATTAAACTTGGATGAATTGATTATAGCTTGATTTTTAAGTCCAACTATCCAATCAGTTCAATAATAATAAAACTAATCAAGATCTTCAATTAATAGGAACAATCTATTACTAAAATCAGCAAATGTTATGAATAGTAATCACGCCCTTATCAGAATGTGCTAAATAATATCAAAACACTGAATATAGTAAATAATGACTTTGATACAGATGCGATGGACAATGGTTTAGTCTTAATTGTGATGAACAATGTTCGTATACTGTTATGCTGCTTTTGGTTTGATTTTCTCATTGTTTTCACTCAAATTTGCTGTAGAACCTTTCGATTACGAAATCTAAGTATTCTAAGGTCATTTTGCTCATAGTCACTCATGGATATTTGGGTTTAATGGTTTAATTTTGAGAATTCATTTAAACTAATAATCAAAGCGTAGTAAATGTTCAATCCATGGCTGATTGATGATCAATTTGTGTTTCAATTAATGAATAATCAGTTTGATTACAAATCTAAGATATAGATCAACTCAGATTTGTAGATTAATTAATGAAATAGATCAATCGCATTTCAGATAAAATTTGTGATTAGATCTAAAATCAAGAACTAAGGCTTTGATACCAATTGACTGGGTGATTTCTAATGGATCGAATATACTGACTAAGTTTATTGAATCATCGTACAAGAATTACAAAGATCAATAATCAAATAGATGATGAACAGAGGATGATACTGATAAAATTATCTTTGTATGGATTAATTCTTAAGTCAAATACAAAGTAGGGTTCACAATTTAGTGTTCAGAGTTACACAAAATGAAATGTTAACATTCTATTTATAGCCTCACAAGTAGGCTATACTATTACTAAACTATCCTGACTAATATTACATCAGTATTACATAGTCAAAATAGTACAAAAGAGATAATCATTTCTTTCAAGTCTTCACGCGCATTTCTTTTACTCATCCGTATTTGTTAATGCGGATGACAAAAGTCTTGTCCGTATTCTTGTGTGTGTTTCTTCTGTTGTGCATGAGCATGTGTTTTATATCATTAGTATTAGATAATGCGGATGAACAAATGTCTTGTCCGCATTTGGTTGTTCATACGTATTTGACTAATACGGATGACCAACACTTGTCTTCTCTTATCATCCGTATTTGTTGACTTGTGTGTTTTTATTCTTCACCTGCATTGACTCTAACACTTGTAATCTGCATTAGATTTTCGCATAGGTTCTTGGACTTAGCAAAATTTCCAACTAGAGCATGAATTGGCATGCATTAACCTTTCAAGGTCCAACGAGGAATGATTTTCTTTTATATTTAATTTTAACTATTTTTCAATAATGATAACTTTATATAAATAAGAAGAAAAATCTATATTTGCTAATTGGTTTTTAACTTATTTTTACTTTAATATGTCATTAGTTAGGAAAATTTCGGATTCTAAGTTGTTCATTTTTAACGCTCGCTGTCAGTTTTCACGCGTTCTTTGGGTGGGGTTGAGTGGGATAGTATTGTTCATTATAGATTACTTTTATATACTTAATTACATATTTAGGTTCAGGAGTTTTTAATTTATGTCAATAGAGCTCATTTTTATAAATTTTTTTAATTTTAGCTTATTTTACTTTTGTATTATTATTTATCATGAAAATAAACTCAAAAAATTATAAAATTAATTTTTCAGCAATTTCTTGTCATCCTTAGGCTACTGCAATTTTATATTTTCTGAAATTTTATATTTTTAAAACTTTTGTTAGATTATACGGTTAGCCTCGTTAAATATCCGTTAAGTCTCGGTTATGGCTTACTAAATAGTTTAAATAGGTTTTTCCCTTTCCAAGCAGTCCTATATGACAAATAAAATCTAAATAACCCCAAATTTTAGCAAGTTAAATACCCAACTCTTTTTTGTATTTTCCTCAAATTATATATTTTTCCAAGCTTTTATATGTTTTATGAAATGTAAAATGCATATTTATAAATCATGAAATTTTATATTTAATTTAAATTTGTCATGATTAACTTCTAAAAATACTTAGATTATGATTTTAAACTTAACTTTATAGAATTTTATATTTTTGTGAAAAATTAGGTTTTTGGGTAAACTAGTTTTATCAAAACCGCGTTTGTGACCAATGGGGCAAAGTAAATTATTTTGTAACTTTTTTTATTGTAAATAATATTTTTTAAAGGTTCATAAGATGTTGGGGGTGTCATGGGGTTTGCCAGGTCACTAAAGTAACGATACATGATATTTCGCGCGTTTTTAGGTCTTGACGGGTTACCTTGACATGAGGGGTGAATGCCTGAAGTTCAAGGTTTGTTGTCGGGACTTGAAATATTGAGGAGGAGTTGACATTAATGGTGAATTAGTTCAGATTCAAGAATGAAGAAAATGTTGGGTTTAAGTTGACTTAAGGTGTTAGTGGGTGTCTGTGTTTCATTACCAAGTGCCTTGGAATGGTGGGTGTAGCCTCCTTGGGTGGTTGAATTTGGCTTCGATGTAGCTAGAATCTTGGCTTTCTTGAGTGCAAGAGGGCCATAGAACAAGTCGAGAGGAGTAGAGAGTGTTTGAGAGAGTGAATTGAAAATATTGAAGTGTGACGGGTGGTGGTGCATGGTTCTCAGCCGAGTGGGGTAAAGGGAGGGGGGCTTGGGACCCACAATCATTTGTTAATGCAAGATATGGTTAGATGTTGGTAAGATTTTAGTTAGAGGATCATGTAAAGAAGATTTTACTTAGATTTAATGAGATTGGTAGATTATGGTGGTGATTTGATCACACCAAATTCTTAAAAATGTTAGTTGTTTTATAAATGCTTGGTTAGTTTATTAAGATTTCAAGATTTTATTTGGTATGTGTGTGTAGGTGTGTCGATAGGGTGTGTGTGTGTGTATGCGGGTGTGGATGTGTGTATGCATGCGTGTTTGGCGTATTCATATATGTATATATATGTGTGTGTGTGTGTGTTTAGGTCTGATGTATGTGGGTATGTACGTGCATGCAAGCATGGTATTTTTGTGAGTTTAGATAAATCCAGTATGTGCATAAATGTTAGTTTTGTCTTATTATAGATCTTGGTAAGATTTGCTAGTACATTATAGGTAGATTTTATAGAATTTGGCTAGATTACATATTACTTCATGCAAGTTATCAATGATTTGATTTGACTACTCAAGAGATTTATAAATTACTATTTAATAAATTAAAATGTAAGTCATTTCTTTTATAAAAGTTCATGTCTTTTAACATTATATATATATATATATATATATATATATATATATATATATTATTTTTAGTTTTTTATTCATATTTGATAAGTCATGTAATAGTGTTTATATAAGTTAATTTGATGGATTTTCGTTATCAAGGTTTACGAGTTCGATTATTTAATTTATTATTGGAGAAGATAAAGATTTTTAAAATTCTTTATTTTTTCAGCCTCCTGTATCTAATTATTACCTAAGGGTTCAAGTTTTTATTAGTTGGTGGGCGAAGGCCCATTTAAGTCCAAGTTGTATCTAGGTCCGTCAAGGTATCGACCCAATGCCCATTAGGGTCGGTAGGTCATAGCATAATAAAAAATTATGGCCAAATAGTGTGTTAGGGTTTTGTGAGTCAAATCCATTAAGCTTAGTGGCCAAATGGCCCATTAAGTTTTGATGGGTCAAAGCTCATTAAAGTGTGTGTATGTGTGGGCCTAAGCCTATAGTTAGGCCTATTTCATAGACTCCCATTTCTAGATCATGTTTAATATCATTATGTGACACATATTTATTTCTAAATAAATTCTCGGAACTAAAAATCAGGCTTGTCACACAGTTATACATTTTTGAAAGCCGTTTGTTTATTGAAATATCAATCTCTAGTTATAAATCTTTTTGGGAAATGAAGAATAAGAATCCTAGTATAATGTGATAGATATATATTTATTGAAATATTAATATGGAACATGGTCTAGAGATTTGTCACAGTATAGTGCAATATTAGTTTTATTTGTTATTCAAGCTAAATAAAAGATCAAGAAGATGAATGAACCGCAATTTGTTAGACGCCGAAAGGATCATGCATGCTAGTTCAGGTTGTGATTGTGTTGGATCATTTGAGGCTGGAGCAACCAAAACAATACTTAGAAGATTTTGATGTACAATTGAAGTGGTCTTCCGAAGACAAAACTTCTCTTCCAAAGACAAGTCAAAGATCTTCCGAAGCTCATAGTATGAAGAACTTCTAAAGAGAGAACTCAGTCTTTCGAGACTAAGTAGTTCTCCTTCCCAGGTATACAACTTAGAAGATTCAAAAGACAAAGTCTTCTGAAGAATAAAGTTATGAAGACTTGCAGAAGACTCAAAAGAAGTTTATATTTCCGAACTATAAATGGCCTCGGAAGATCTTATTCTTCCGAAGCCATTTAGCTTCGGAAGAACCAACTATGAACCAGTGGACATAAGTATGGTCTGTCTGACAGCCTGCGGCAAATTCTGATATACTGCATGGCGCTTTCCCACACCCATGTAGTTAACCATACTTTAATTCATCGTTCACCGATTATTAGTTAGTACAGTTGCCATTCTTAGTTCGTGACAAAGGGTAAGTCATGGACCTGTCATGACTACCTAATCTAGGATAGTATTTTATCTTAGATACTTTACTTCTAGAAATATAGTATTTGTCTAGTTGTAGATTCCAGATGGTTTTCCAAGTATAACTGGCTGTGGACAATAGTATATATAGTTTCTCATTGTAACTTAAGTATAAGCTTGTAAGAGTCTTGGAATACTAAGTTGAGAAGTAATATATACAAGTATCTTGAAAACCACTCTTGTGTTCTTGTGTTCTCATTAACTTAGTATATTACCTGTGAACTTAGTAGAGATTCTGCTTCATCAAACCTGAGTGACTTTAAGTGAGTGTGTGAGTTAATCTTGTGTGGTGAGACAAACAACGATCCTGCAATTGGTATCAGAGATTTTTAGGCTTTTGATTGTGAGATCATACCATCCCAAATCACTCTTGTTTCTTCAAACTTACTCACTTCACTCAATTGGCTCTTAACTAGAAATTTTCTGAGTCTGAGATAGGAGCCATGACCAAGGCTCCTATCATCACTCCTGATGAGTTTGGAACCTGGTGCAAATGTATTGAAGGTTTTATCAAGTATCAATACATCCGCATGTGGAGATCAGTTACTCATGGTCCATACAAACTAAAGGTGGAATCCCTAACTGGTAATGGTGCCATGATTGAGAAGGCCATTGAAGACTACTCTGATGAAGACTTCAAGAAGATGGACATTGGTTGCAAAGACATGACTGTTTTTCTTACGGCTATACCAAACTCGATAATGGTAGGCTTTAAGCAATGTTAGTCTCCCAAAGAACTCTTTGATGCTTTGAAGCTGATGTACTCTGGTTTTGCTTCCAAGGAGTCCAAGAAAGATGTGCTGAAGCAAAAGTTTGAGAACTTCACATACATTGTTCGTGAGACCTTGAGACAACAATACTTCAGGTACATGGACTGGATTACCTCTCTTCAGTCTAAAAGAGTGGTTCTTAAGAAAAGAGACATAGTAAGAAAGTTCATGAGTGCACTTCCTCATGAGTGGACTTTCTGTTGTGTCTCAATTAAGAGAACTAAGAATCTCCACACTCTCACTATGACTGAACTATATGGAATCCTTGATGGATACCGTATGGAGATGGAAACTTAGAAAAGCCATCAAATGAACAAACCCTCAAACCTTCCTGTTAGCAATGCTCTACATGTTGCTAAAGGCTCAAGAACTCCCCAGCCCCAGTTGTACTTGAACTACCCCCAATAACCATCTTCTTCCTATGGGCCATACATCACATTCCCTGAGACACCCAGGTCTCAACAGGCTCAACAAATTCCTTTCCAAGATAGTTGTGCCTTTGTTTCAGGGAGTGAGCACTCTGGAGATTTTCAATTCTGTTTTGATGATCTAGAGTGTTTCAGTCCAGACGATGTTGAATACATGGACATTGTCCAACAGATGGCTCTCCTGACCTACAGAGCAAAGAAGTTCATCAAAAGAACTGGAAGGCAGTTCCCTTAGAACCCAGCCAATAGCAAATTTAGGTTTGACAAAACCAAGGCCAAGTTCTATAACTGCAACCAACTTGGTCATTTTGCAAGGGAAAGCAAAGCTCCTAGATCCAATCCTGGAGCCACTCAAGCCTCCCAACATCCTGCTACCCCAAAGGTTGCAGCCAAACCCACTGAACAACAGACTGCAGCTGTTGCTCAAGAAGTTGATTGGAGCTTTATGGTGCAAGATGTCACTCCTGCTCAAGCTCTCATAGCTGTAACTGAAGACACTAAGGTATGAACATCTCTGTACCCCAGCTTGTATTGCTAAGGATGAATTGTATCAAGACTACAACATGGAAATTAGATCTGATATTGAGTCTTAAAATATCCTAAAATCTGAATTTAAGAGAGCGGAATCTGATTATAAACTCAAAATAGAAGAGTTAGAGAAAATTGTGTCCTCTTTAAAACATGAAAATTCAAACTACAGGGCTCAGAAAAAAGATCTAATATCCAAGTTGACTGAGGCTCAAGCCCAGCTCGTAATAGCCGAGGCTAAAGCAAAGAAGTATGCCATTGAAGAGCATAACTTCAACACCATCATTGCATCATCCTCCCACTTCAAGGTGTGCTATCAAAACAAAAGTGGGTTGGGAACCAAAGAAATTGCTCCACCACACTCCTTTGTGTCTATTAGACAACCAAGATGTGGTACTGATGAGCAAGAGGTTCCAACTGCTGACCCACTACCCAAAGAGTAGAAGAATGATGCAACAATGGTAACCACCACAGAGAAGGATAAGGTAGAAAACCTCATCTCTACCATTGACCAACCCTTAACCACCAAAGCCAGAAAGAACAAAATCAGGGCAGCAAGAAAAACTGCCAAGAAGGTGGGTGAGACTAAGATGAAGATAGACCTAAGGCAAAAGGGTGTGTTCATCTCATCTAGATTCCAAGTGGTTGGGAAGCCCGATTCTGGAAAAGAGTGTAATACCAGCACTCCTATCCAGATGAAGGATCAAAAGTTGAAGGGGAAGGCTGTTGAAGAAGAAAAGAAGTGCAAGAAACAACAACCCACATGCCCTATCAAGAATAATATTGAGTGCATAATCTGTGGTCTGCATAACCACATGGCTAAAGATTGTTACTACAATCCAACAAGCACACATTATGTAACCAATGTTAAGAAAGAAGGGTTAAGGATGGTTTCACATTTGGACCTTACCATATGGTCTAAGTGTTAAGGAAAGGAAAGCTTGTTTCCAAAGCCAAGTCGCTTTCGAAAGAAACTCATTCTTCCTAAAGGAAAATAGCTTCTGAAGACAAGCTAAAGAACAAACAAATGAACAAAAAGAATCCTTTGAAACCTTCTAAAAATAAGACTGCTTTGAAAGAAAAGGTAGTGAGAACTTCTTCCGAGAAGAAAGAAGCCTCAAAAGCAAGTCATACTGCATAAGCCTCTTCAGGCTCATCAACACTGATCAACCATAGGATGGAATGGAATCCTCTTCTTCACAAACCATAATTGAACCCCCATGCATACATTTTGGTTCAATTATATCATCTACATTGGAAGAACCCAAGACTAACAAGGCTTGGGTTTCTAATAGTAACTAATCATTTCACCTTCTGTGCGGGGACATCTACATGACAAGAATGGAAGTGTTTATTGTGGATAGTGGATGCTCCAGGCACATGACAGGAAACAAATCTCTCCTACAATAATTTGAACATTTTGATGGAGGTCCTGTTTAGTTTGGAGGTGAAGCCGGAGGATACATTTCTGGCAGAGGTAGTGTATCCAATGGTAAGTTAAAATTTGACAAAGTAAACTTTGTCAAATAGCTTGAACACAATCTCTTGAGTGTTTCTCAATTTTGTGATCAAAAGCAATAAATGCTTTTCACATAACATGAGTGAGTTATCCTCAAACCCGGGATGACAATTCCTAAGGAATTGGTGCTTCTTAGATCTCCCAGGAAAGGGGATATGTACAAGTTGGATATGAACAATGCTTCCCTACCAGGGGAAGTATCATGCTTTCTTTCCAAAGCAAATGGTGATGAGTCCACTCTTTGGCATAAAAGAATATGCCATGTTAATTTTAAAACCATGAATAAATTGGTTAAAAATAATTTGGTATATGGTGTGCCCAAAAACGAGTTTATCTGTAAAGATACGTGTGTTGCCTGCCTGAAAGGAAAACAGCATAAGGTTTCTCACAAATCAAAAGAGGTCAACTCCATCACCACTCAATTACACTTATTACAGATGGATCTTTTTGGTCCTACAAGTATAATGAGCGTTAGAAGGAAATCATATTGCCTTGTGATTGTTGATGACTTCATAAGATTTAATTGGGTTTTCTTTCTAAGAAGAAAAGATGAAATGGTTGAAACTTTAAAATCTTTTATTCTTAAAATTGAAAATCAGATAGATCACAGGGTAAAAATCATTAGAAATGATCAAGGGACTGAGTTTAAGAATCAAGTTCTTGACTCATTCTATAACTCAAAAGGGATTGCCAGACAATATAGTGATCGTAGAACTCCTCAACAGAATGGTGTTGATGAGAGAAGGAACATGACACTTATTGAGGTAGCAAGAACTATGTTAGTTGATTCAAAGCTGCCTCTAACTTTCTGGGTAGAGGCAGTCAGCACTGCATGCTATGTGCAAAACAGGGTTCTCATTGTTAATCCCCATGGAAAGACCCCTTATGAGTTATGGAATAAGAGGCCACCGTTCATTGGCTTTCGTAGGTCCTTTGGCAGCGGGTGTACCATACTTAATACAAAAGAGAATTTAGTAAAGTTTGCTGAAAAAATAGATGATGTTATCTTTGTTGAATATTCCTCAACCTCTATTGCTTATAGAGTATATAATATCAAAAATCAACAATTTGAGGAATCATCCAACATAGTTGTAAATGAGCACACTCCTTGTGTTAAGGGAAATGGTCCTGAATATATCTTTAATTTAGAATTGTTTCCAAACTATTCTAAACCATCTTGTGAGAATGTTTTAGCTGGAACAGGAACTCAAAGTGACCCCTATGAAGATCAAATGTTTGAGTTACCCAGACTTATTCTCAGTTCTCCAAGAAGAATTGAAGATCAATCTCCCATTACTGGAAGTCCAAAGAGCATGAATATCTCAAGAAACAATGGAGCTTCAACAAGTTGTCAGCCAACTGAGCCTCACAACTCAATAACTGACAACTCAAGTACTCAACACCAAACTGATGAAGACAGTAATCTGGAGGAACAGGAAACTATTGATGCTGAGCAAAATATCATTGATGCTGTCACACATTCATTCACTCAGTCCTCATTGAATGAGTGTGAGACATCAGCTGGTGAAGGTGTTCAAAATCCTGAGCAAAACTTCTCAAACTTGTATCTATCTATGAAACTAGATATGATTCCTAGGCTTAGGATACACAACACTCATCCAGCTGAAAATATCATTGTGGATGTCTCAGAAGGTATGAGAACAAGAAGCCAGACCCATAATAGGAATGTCTGCTTGTACTCATGCTTTCTTTCTTAGATGGAACCAAAGAATGTGGAAGAAGCTCTCAAGGACAACAATTAGGTTGAACAAATGCATAAGGAGTTGCTTCAGTTGAAGAGGCAAAAGGTATGGAACTTGTGTCCATTGCCAAGTTCCCACTGGCACTAAGTGGGTGTTTAGAAATAAAAGAGACGATAGAGGTTTGATCATCAAGAACAAAGCAAGACTTGTTGTTCAAGGATACACACAGGAGGAAGGCATAGATTACACTGATGTCTTTGAACCTATTACAAGACTTGAGGCTGTGCAAATCTTCCATACTTTTGCAGCATCCAGGAACTTCACAGTCTATCAACTTGATGTCAAATGTGCATTTTTGTATGGGCATATCGATAGAGAAGTCTATGTGTGCCAGTGTAAGGCCCCGTTCCTGGGACGCTTATGCAGGACTGGGAAAGGGTACTTAACACTTAGTTTCACACTGAGAAGAGATCATAGATCACTTAAAAATTCAAATAGGGAACTAATAACATAAACAGATGATACTAAGAACACATGTAAATTAAAGAGAAAGAACTAAGAACAACACAGAACACAAGATTGGTTTTCAAGGATGTTGAATATTGATATCAAGTTCTTTTACAAGTGTTACAAAGTATACATGAATTACAAGGACCTGAGATACTTTTATACTACAACCTACAACCGTCACTTACATGTAAAGACAGTTGGGATTTGACTAATCTAGACAACAAGATCAATCTAAAGTCAAAAGGCAGATTGCCTTTTGACTAGTGACTATGACATGCCATAGCTCACTGACTTTTCCTAATAACAAAAGTCTACATGAACAAGTAAGGTAAGTTACAGCAAAGACCATTCCTACTTTTTGATAAAGCATGGAAGTTTCACCAACTTGTGTAAAGTAGGTGAACCACCAAAGCAGGCAGCGGAAAGTGTGTCAGCTTTATCAAAAGTTGATTCAGAGAAAGCATATTTTCTCTGTCCTCTGAAGAAATCAGCCTTCACAGCTTCGGAAGACTTTGTCTCTGAAGCTTCGGAAGATTTCATCTTTGGCTTCTGAAGATGCTGGTCTTTGGCTTCAGAATATTTCACACTTAAGATATTTTTCTGTTTGAGTATGAAACTTCCAAAGTAACTCCTTCTGAACTGTTAGCTTAGGAAGATCTTACACTTGGACATATTTAAGAGTGTAAGACTTCCAAAGCTAGTTCATCTTTGTTCCTTAGTGCATGCATGGAAGACTTGGTTGTTCTGGCTTGTTGGTTACATCAGCCTCATAATCTTCAGATGATCTTACAAACTTCCTCTAGGCTGATGCTACCAAAACAGAGAAGTTCTTTAGATTTTGATAGTCCACATTAGGATCCTCAGCATACCTTTCTTCATCATTAGGTCTGGATCCTTCAGAATAACATAGAACCTTCTCATGTCAAAGAGATCATGCAAATGAAGATTGAGCATGTCTTCTGAGGAATAGACATGCATGCCTTCCTGATCTCTTATGACATACCATCTATCTTGATCTTCATCATAAGACCATGACATAATTTGTCTTCCAACAGCAAGAGGCTCTACTATGATTAGAGTTTGTTTAGAGACCTCTTCATGCACTCCCTCAGGATGCTTTGACTCATCCTGAGGTTGGGAGGTGGATGCCTTTCTTGTTTTTCTCTTTGAGGTGGATCTTCTGGCGATCCTTTTTCTTCTCCATGATGATTTAAACTAAGGGGACTAGTCTTGAGTACCAGGTTATTCAGTTGAGTCCCCCTTAGTTGGGATCTCCTCTCTCACAGGTTTAGAAGGAGAGAGAGGAGGACCCTGCTATGGATCAGAAGATGAAGTTGGCTGAGATTCAGCTCCAGGTTCAGGTTGTGTTATCTCAGTGGGTTCAACCTTCACCTCAACTTTAGGTTGAGCTGGACTTAGTGGAGAATGCAAGTCCACCAGCTTTCCCTTCTTTATCTTCTGCTTGATTACCCTGATATGCTCATCCATTGTGGATAGAGACATAGGGCCAAGCCTCCTTCCGGAGAATCCATACAGCTTCAAGAAGCTCATCATCCTTTGTCTGTCAGCAGACTTCTTTTGGCTTTTGTGGATGATGGCCCTTGACTTTGCAGCTTCTTCCTTTAATCTTTTCTTTTCAGCTTGTTTTTCTCTTTTAGCTTTTTCTTCCATCTACTTATTGTATTCAAACAATATGGACTCAGATGGTAAGGGAAGAAATGCATCTACCTGATAGAGACCTGTGGCACTCAGGTAGCTGATCATCTTTAGTCTTTCTTCTTCAGTTGCTACCTGAGGTTGTTCAGTGGCCATAGTCTCTGGCTCAGGACTTTCTTGAACTAGAGAGAGGACAGTAATGTTCTTGTAGAGTCTTTTCAGGCTCATTTCTTCCTTGTGCTTGAGGAGCAATGCTGCATCCTCTTCTTCCTTCTGCTCCTTTGACAACTCTGTGTCAGCCAGTTCATTCAATTCATCTAAGGGGAGAGAGATGAGTTCACTAATATTATAGTTTCTGGTTCCCAGGTAGTTTAGCTTGGCTACCCTTAACTCTTCTTCCTGAGTGTTTAGCTTAGGGGCAGCCCTGATTGCAGCTTCCATAAACCCTGGGGAACCACTTGAACTCTCTCCCCTCATCTTTCTCTTCCTCTCTCTCTTCTCCTCCTCAATCTCCTCAGGAGTCGGTTTCCTTTTGCCTTTGTCAACCACAGGCTTTGGTGACTCAGGCTGGAGAGAGCTTTGGCCTTCATTGCTTGGTTTAGCTGTCAAGCTCTAGCTAGAGAGAGGTTGTGAAACTCCATCACCAGCTGGTGTTTCACTAAGGATAATAGGTGCAGAGGGAGGTCCTGTCTCAAGGTTCATAGGTTCAACCTCTGGGCCTTCAGTCAAGGTTTTCCCTTCAAAGCTAATCTCCAGGTCTACCTCAGCATCCAGTTGACCAAAGATCTCACCTGCTAGCCTCTGTCTATATAATTTTGATCTTAATTTAAACTCCTCTAGCACCCTGTCTTGGATTCTTTCTTCCAATCTTGCTGCTTGTCTGTTATTGCTTGGGTTGACAAATGGTAGATCTACCAAGTTGATGCTCTCATAGAAACTCAAGTGTGAAATGTTGAGAACTTCTAGTTGACCCTGAGCTCTAGAGATCACAAGAGCTCTCCTATTACTGTCATACACCTAACCCCAGATTGGGTTCTCAGACAAGGCAGACATTGTTCTTGGTATTCCCTCCTCAAACAGTTGTTGAATGAGCAAATGTAGATCACTGTCTAGAGGAGGTTACTGAGTATGAACATCTGCAAGAGAGGATGGTGATTCCTCTATGTACATACTCTGGGAAGAACTCCCAGGTTCTGTGATTGTTAGAATTTTCTCCCTTTTTTGGAAGCATCACCCTCTTGCATAGGTGAGCTGGGAGATTGATCCATGACATCCACAGGTTCTTGTGGACCTGGATGAGTTGTCCTCATGGGTCTCTCAACCAACTTGCCCTTGAGATCGGTGATCTCAAGTTGTTGGTCATTGGCCCTCTTCTGTAAGATAGTCACCTGAGATTCCAGGTGAGCTATCTTTGAAACAAAATAGGTGCAAAGATGTGACCGTTTATGCACCTTTTGTTGCAGACTCCCCTCATCTTCAGATGAAGAATCATTAGGGGATGATAGAATTGGACTTAAGTCTTCTTCCTCACCACCAGCATGGGTTTCTTGGCTACTGGATTTCCCCTGCCCAATGACAACTTCTAAAGAAGTGTCAAGAGGCTGGGTTGCCATGGTAGAGGTCCTAGTGATGTTATCACTTGCAAAAGTGATAGCCTGTACCATATGGATTTCCTGAATAAGTTCAGGACGATCCACCTCAGTAGGGGGTTGCTGATGTGGGCTAGAGATGGGGGGATGCAGAAGTACTCATCTCTCCTTGAGTGTGGGAAGAGAGGAGAGACTCATGGTACTCACTGAAGCCCAAATCTTCATCAGAATAGAAGTCAAGGTGGGAATGGGGCAGTTTAGATCAAGAGGTTAGGGATGGTAGCTTTCCCCAGAAGGTTGATCACTAGAGTATTGAGACTCAGAGTGATGGCTTAAGGCTGTTTGTGGGGTTGTGAGCTCATCAGGCTGAGCATGAGGAACCTCAGCACTGAGTAGTGGAAAGATAGGAGTGGTTTGCTCCTCAGGGGAAGTGGGAGCTCAAGATTCCACTTCCTCCTGTATGGGTTCTGATATGGGGGCCTGCACATGCTTAGTAGCAAGTGCAGGGGTTTGTTGGGATTTTCTTTTGTAGGTGATGGTGATGGTAGGCTGTGTGTTGAGGGGGTTGAGAGGTGGAGGGTGTTGGTTCAACACTAGCTGGTGCTGCTAGGTTTTCACCCTGAGCAATGAGCTCAAACATTTTCAGGACAAGGGCTGTTTCTACCCCAGAGAAGCCAACAGTTGGCTTTTTCAAGATTTTGAAGATGTCGGGCCTCATTTGTCCTATTTTAAGAATATTACCTGTTCCCCTCAATTGTGGTCCCAACTCACAATTGAGAATGTGTTGAACATACCTAAGGAACATGTAATACTCTAAGGAGTCCAAGTTTGCAAGTAAATTAGTATATACAAACTGAGAGTACCTGAACTTGACCCTTGTACCATCCCATGGACAATAAAGGAGAGGTCTTCTGGAACTTGATCCCATCCTCCATGCTTGTTAGAAAGGCTGTGAATGAAGACATGGAGGAGGTATTTCCATTGAGATGAGACCTTCCCCTTCCTAAATATTTTGACTGATAAGTCACCTTCATAGCCCATCTGCTGAAAGGAGTGGTTGACAGTAGATTTAGGAAAGGACGACTCACCTGCTTCATCATCTAGCTAAAAATGGGTGTTTATGATGGCCGAAGTGATGAAAACTGTCCTCCCCTGCACTATAGCAGATAGTGCCTTCTCCCCATCCATGGTGACCTATTGACAGGTCCTCCAGAACTCAAACTGATCCTCATAGAGAGGAGGATCAATTGTAAGGGAGGTGAAGTAATGAGACAAATAAAGGTACCTACACACACCTGAGAAGATTGGATCCTTCTCAGAGTGTAACAGGGCAACCTGATTGTGTTGCGTGTGTAGGTGCATGGAAAAATCAGGGTCGTTGCGACGAACAATGTTGGCCATTTGAGGAAGCTATACAGTGAAGAAAGGAAGAGAAGATAAATTTGGGGGTAATTTTAGGGTAAGGATCAGTGAGAGTAAAGAGACGAAATAGAACCGTTTGGAAGATATATGTTGGATTTGAGACAAAGTTATGACAAAAAGATAAACTTTGAAATCCACAAGTGGGTCCTACTTCTAAAAAAGTGCGCCCAAAAAGTTAGTTTTATTGGAAGTTGTAAAACTTCCGAAGATAATTTTGGCTTTGGAAGAAGTGAATAAGTCTTTCGAGACTTGGTTGCTTTCGGAAGATATTTGTTCTCTGAATGCATTTAAGTGCTTATATACAAATTTAAGCTTCAGAAGATACTCCAAGAATTTCTTCAGAAGGTAAATCTTAGATAAGCTGTTAAATGATTTAAAGACATAAATTTCTTCCAAAGGCAATTTGAGTTCTTCCGAAGGTAAATTTTCACAAATCTAAGGAATATCAGTTAAAAGTTAGTTTTCTTCCAAAGAGAACTGGGCTTATGAGGTGATCTAATAGACAACTTAGGACACACAATTTTAGGAAATAAAGTTGCTTAAGTTATTAAAGAAAATCTATTCAAAGTTAATCATCTCAATAGCTGATACAAGATATTTAAATCTTTGTTCATCAAATGCCTTTATGAACAGATTAGTATATTGTTCATTTGTGTTAACTTTAATTAGTTTGATCAATCCCTTTTCAAAATTATCCCTAATCAGATGATACCTGATGTTGATGTGTTTGGTCCTTGAGTGCTGCACAGGATTCTCTTTAATAGAGATGGCACTGTTGTTGTCTATGTGGATGGGAGTCTCCTTGAAGTTGAACCCATAGTCTAGCATCTGATTCTGAATCCAAAGCACTTGAGCATAGCAGCTTGCAGCAGCAATGTATTTAGCTTCAATAGATTATGCAGACACATAGGATTGCTTCTTGCATTGCCAAGAGACTATCCTTCCGCCAAGGAATTGACATCCCCCAGATGTGGACTTTGCAGTCATGTTGCAGCCACCATAATCACTATTTGTATAAGCATACAGATTAAAGTCTGAATTCTTTGGATACCAAAGGCCTAGATTTGGAGCACCTTTGAGGTATCTGAGAATCCTTTTGACAGTGATTAGGTGTGACATCTTAGGGTTGGCTTGATATCTTGCACATATACATATGGCAAACATAATATCAGGCCTGCTAGCAGTAAGGTACATAAGTTAGCTAATCATAGCCTTGTAGAGATGTTCATCAACACACTCCCCCTCAAGATCAGGACCAAGGGAGTGGTTTCTGGCTATGGGTGTCTTTGCAACCTTACAGTCAGTCATCTTGAATCTTGTAAGTATGTCCTGTACATACTTTGACTGACTAATGAAGATTCCATCTTCTACCTACTTCACTTGAATTCCTAGAAAGAAACTAAGTTCCCCCATGGCACTCATTTAAAATCTATTCTTCATCAGCATCTTAAAGTCTTTGTAGAACTTTGGATTAGTTGAACCAAAGATGATGTCATCTACATATATTTAAACTAGAAGTGTGTCATTCCCTGTTTCTTTAATGAAGAGAGTCCCATTAATAGTACCTCTTTTATATCCATGATGACAAAGGTATGTTGATAGTGTCTCATACCACTTTCTTGGAGCTTGATGCAGTCCATATAGAGCTTTATCAAGCTTGCAGACATAATCAGGATGATCTGGGTCTGCAAAGCCAGGTGGTTGTTAGATATAAACTTCTTCATCAATCACCCCATAAAGAAAAACGCATTACACATCCAGCTGGTAGACCTTGAAATCCTTGGATGCAGCATAAGCCAGGAATATTCTTACAGCTTCAAGTCTTGCAGCTGGAGCAAAGACATCAGTGTAATCAATCCCTTCTTCTTGAGTGTATCCTTGGACAACCAGTCTAGCCTTGTTCTTGATGATAATTCCTCTATCATCCTTCTTGTTCCCGAATACCTATTTGGTACCTATGACAGTCTTCTCTTGAGGAAGAGGGCATAAGTTCCACACCTTCTGTCTTCTGATTTGAAGCAGCTCATCTTGCATAGCTTCAATCTAGCTTCCATCTTTCAAAGCCCTATCAACTTTCTTCGGCTCTATCTGGGATAAGAAACAAGAATGTAGACAAACATGGCTGTCATGAGTTTGTCCTCTTGTTCTTACCCCTGAGTCAATATTTCCAATGATGTTTGTGGTGGGATGTGACTTGTGGATCCGAAGTTAAGGGATCACAACAAGTTGGTTGGACAGATCTAAATTAGAGAAATTCTGATCTGGCAATGAAGTGTCTCCCACCACATCAGCACACTTATCAAGAGAAACTTGATCCAATGAGTGTGTGACATCATTCATGTTGTCTTCAATAGAGTGGTTATCAGCATCAAGAAATTCTTGATCACTGTCACCACCTCCAGTTCCTCCTATGTTAGAAGTTCCTTCTCCTTAATTCTAAGCCCCTGAGCTAGAATTTGAATGCAATTTAATTGAATCAGTAGTATTTGTCATGCTTGTGCTGATACGAGCCTCAATTACAGGGTTAGCCACCAGGAGCTGAAGTAGTCTTCTTGGTTGGTCTTCTCAGCTTAAATCTTGGATCAGGATCTTCTGTTGATCTGTTATCTGTAGATTCTAAAACATTCTCACAAGACTTGTTAAAAAGTTGGTAACTAAATCAAGATCAAATAGCCAATCCGGACCAGAACCTTTCACACAGGGTGTGTGTTCATTGAAAGTCACATTGGCTGACTCCTCAATGATTCTAGTTCTGAGATTGTATATTCTATAAGCCTTAGCTTGAGAAGAGTATCCAACAAATTGTCCATCATCTGATTTCTCAGAAAACTTGGCTATTTGATATTTGGTATTCAAAATGGTGCAAGGACATCTAAATGTTTTGAGAAAACCAATGAATGGTCTCCTTTTATGCCACAGTTCATAAGGAGTCTTACCATGTGTCTTAACCACTAAAACTCTATTCTGCACATAGCAGGCTGTGTTGACAGCCTCTGCCTAGAAGGTGATAGGCAGTTTAGAGTCGGACAACATGGTTCTAGCAGCTTCAATAAGTGTCTTGTTTCTCCTCTCAGCAACACCATTTTGCTGAGTAGTCAGGAGCACTATATTGTCTTCAAATACCTTTTGCATCACAAAATGTATCAAGGATTTGGTTTTTAAATTTTGTTCCTTGATCACATATTAAGGTCTTGACCTTGTGATCAGATTGATTCTTAATTTTCATAATGAAGTTCTTTAAGATTTCAGTGGTTTCATCCTTAGTTCTAAGGAAAAACACCCAAGTTAATCTTGTGAAATCATCTATGATCACTAAACAGTAAGAGGTCCTTCCTAGACTCATTACGCTGGTGGGGCCAAATAGATCCATATGTAACAAGTATAGGGGAGTAGTAATAGAGTTCATTTCCTTTGGCCTGTGAGACACTTTGTGTTGCTTCCCTTTCAGGCATGCAACACAGTGGTCATCACTTGTAAACTCTTTTTGGCATTCTAGTTACTAAATCATTCTTAATCAATTTATTCATGTTTTTAAAGTTTACATGGCACATTCTTTTATGCCAAAGGAAAGACTCATCACTATTTGCTTTAGACAGAAATCAAGAAACTTCTCCAGAGGGAGATGTTTCCTGCAGATCCATCTTGTACATGTTCCCTCTCCTGGGGGCTTTGAGTAGAGTATGCTCTTGAGGAATGTCAACCCCAAGCTTGAGAACAATTCACTCATGCTCAGTAAAGAGCATGTGATGTTTTTGGTCACAAAATTAGGACACACTCAGAAGATTGTATCCAATCTCCTTGACAAAGTTTACCTTCTCAATGCTGTGCTTACCATTTGTAACCTTGCCCCTGCTAGTAATGTAACCTCCTGCATCTCCTCCAAAAGCAACTGGTCCTCCATCAAATCTTTCAATGTTTTGAAGTAAGGACTCATTGCCTGTCATGAGCCTGGAGCAGCCACTATCAATGATCCACACATTTCTGTTTGCCTTTGGCTGTTCCTGCACAAAAAGAGATGATTTAGTTACATTTGGAAACCCAAGCCTCATTGGTCTTGGGCTTGTTAAAATGAGTTGAAGGCAATTAAACAGTAAGTGATCCTATGTTTAGGCTTTGAGGATCATTTGCTGTTGCTGATGAAGAATCTTCAGTCACATGGTCTTCCTTCATCTTCCACACCACCTTTGGAAAATTTGGCTTGACCTTCAAAGCTTCAGAAGCTTTTGCAGCTTCAAAAGATTTGGAGACTGGACCTTCGGAAGATCTTGCTTTCACTAAAGCAAGCTTCAGTACTTTGGAAGCATTCCTTTCTTCCGAGACCAAATTTTCTTCTGAAGGCAATTTTTCACTTGCCTTCTTATTCATTTTGGAGCTTTCGAAGGAAACAAATTTTCCTTCCGAAGCTTTCTTTTCCTTCTTCTTCCTAGATGCCATCTCTTTGACCATGTGGATAGTACTTTTTGGATTGTAGATGCAATCCTTAGCCAGATGAGAAGTACTACCACACATGATGTAGTCCATTTGCTTCCTTCTGGGAGTCTTCTTCTGAGAGCAAGACTGAACTTGAACACTTTCTTTCTCCAGCTTCTTCTTCACAGATGATGCAACATTTTTCTTAGGGAGAGAATTTCTCTTGGATGAGGATGGTTCAGACTGTGTACCAGTGGTACATAACAATTTAGCCTTCTCTTTGCTGGAATGAGTTGGAACTATACTAAAAACTCCTGGTACTAGAGTATGTTGTTGATTCCTCAGCCTTTACCACTTCAAACCCTGCAAAGATGAACACTTGTTTCTGCTTGAAGTCAAAAGTGGCCTTGATCTCTTGAGCCTTCTTTGATCTTCTCTTTGCTCTTCTGATCAAGTTCTTCCTCTTTGTCTTTGTCATGCCAGCTTTCTTACTCTCCTTAGGAGCATGGTGACCCTTTTTGGATTGACTCTCTTCACTCATTTCAGAGTCATTCCTCACCATCTCCTCTTCATCACTAGGGTCTATAGAGGGCAGCTCATCTTGACCAGTTCCATAACTTGGAGATCTTACTAATAGTAGGGTGTGTGGAGGAGCTATCTCACAAGATCCGAGTCCCTGCTTATTCTGATAACAAACTTTTGCATGCAGAGATGAGGATATTATGTTCTTGAAGGTCTTTTCTTCAAGAACACATTTTTCTGCCCTGGCATTGCTGATCACAAGCTCAGCCTGGCATTCTATCAACTTAGTAACAAGATCTTTTATTTGAGTCTTGTAGTTTGTTTGCTCATGTTTAAGAGTTGAAATTGTTTTCTCTAGATCTTCTATTTTAAGCTTATAATCATTTTTAGCTCTCTTAAAATCATCTTTTAAAATGTTTAAAGACTCAATATCATATCTCATTTCTAAGTTGTAGGACCTATATTTGTTTACTTTAGCAATACATTCAGGAGAGCAAAGATGTTCTAATACCTTGGCTTCATCATGGTCAGCCATGAGTGCTTGATTCGGAGAAGCATCTTCAGCTTGGAAGCTCTGGTCAAAGCCTCCTTCTTTAATAGCAACTGCAGCTTGCTGTCTTGGCTTCTCATTCTGGTGCCCTCCTTTAATGTAGTTTGGCCTTGATGATGCTTAGCCACCATTTGACTTAGGTGCCTTGCATTCTCTGGCAAAGTGTCCCATCTGGTTACCGTTGTAACACTTTACTTTGCTCTTGTCTAGCCCAAACTTGCCACTGGCTGCATTGCTAGGAAACCTTCTCCCAGCCCTCTTGCAAAACTTCTGGGCTCTATGAGTGAGAAGAGCCATCTGCTGGACTATCTCCATATATTCCAGATCATCTGGATGGATACAGTCCAGGTCTTCAAGAGTGAAGAGAAAGTTGCCTAAACTTTCATCAGTAGAGACAAAGGCTTGAGAGGAACTTGTCTCTTGGAAGGGACTTCCTTGGATCTGGCTCTCTCTGGGTGTCTCTGGAAAGGTGATGAAAGGTCCCTTTTGTGAAGTTTTAGGGTAGCAGACAAGATGATGCTGTGGTTCTCTGCTATCCCTTTCACCCACATGAAGGGTAGAACTCTGATGAGTATTGGAGTTACTAGATGAATTTTGCATGTTCATATCCATCTGGTATCCAATGAGTATCCCATACAACTCAGTGAGAGTAAGGGTCTTGAGGTTTTCAGTCCTCTTAATGACCATATAGTAGTGTGTCCATTGTCTGGGAAGAGAAGACATGAACTTCCTAACAATATCCCTATTCTCAATAGTTACTCCAACATCAGCCAGAGTATCCACAATCTCAACATACCTGAAGTATTGTTGAGTCATGGTTTCACCTGTCTTGAAGGTGAAGTTTTCAAACTACTGCATCAGGAGGTCCTTCTTGTTCTCCTTGGCTTCATTGGACCCTTCATACATCAGTTTTAATGCACCCCATAGCTGTTTAGCGGTCTTACACTTCTTGAAACCTCTGTAGATGGAGTTTGGAAGATCAGTTTGGAGGGCTGTCAGGGCTTTCTGATCAATATCAATCTTTTCCAGTCTTCATCAGAAAAGTCAGCCCTCTCCTTTGGTATCATGCCACCACCACCAGTAGCTGAAGAAGTGCATGGTACATGAGGTCCATTGACAACAGACTCCCACATCCTAGAATCTTGAGACTTGATGAAGCCTTCCATTCTTTGGCACCAAGTGTCAAAATCCTCAGGAGTAATCAGTAGGGACTTTGTCATAGTTCTAGTTTCCATATCAGCCTTAGAGATAGCTGCCATTTGAAGAGTTAAGTGATGTGTGAAGCTAAGATGATTACATATGGTGAGATCTAACAATCAAGAGCCTGGAATGCTCTGATACCAAATGCAAGACTGGGTAAGGGTACTTAACACTTAGTTTCACACTGAGGAGAGATCTTAGGTCACTTAACAATTCAAATAGGGAACTGATAACTTAAACAGATGATACTAAGAACACAAGTAAATTAAAGAGACAGAACTAAGAACAACATAAGAACACAAGATTGGTTTTCAAGGATGTTGTATATTGATCTCAAGTTCTTTTACAAGTGTTACAAAGGATACATGAATTACAAGGACCTGAGACACTTTTATACTACAACCTACAACCGTCATTTACATGTAAAGACAGTTGGGATTTGACTAATCTAGACAACAAGATCAATCTAAAGTCAAAAGGCAGATTGCCTTTTGACTAGTGACTATGACATGCCATAGCTCACTGAGTTTTCCTAATAGAAAAAGTCTACATGAACAAGTAAGGTAAGTTACAGACAAAGACCATTCCTACTTTTTGATAAAGCATGGAATTTCACCAACTTGTGTAAAGTAGGTGAAACACCAAAGCAGGCAGCGGAAAGTGTGTCAGCTTTATCAAAAGTTGATTCAGAGAAAGCATATTTTCTCTATCCTCTAAAGAAATCAGTCTTCACAGCTTCGAAAGACTTTGTCTCTGAAGCTTCGGAAGATTTCATCTTTGGCTTTGGAAGATGCTGGTCTTTGGGGAAGATTTCACACTTAGAATATTTTTCTATTTGAGTGTGAAACTTCTGAAGTAACTCCTTCTGAACTGTTAACTTCGGAAGATCATACACTTAGACACATTTGAGAGTGTAAGACTTCCAAAGCTAGTTCATCTTTAGTGCATGCATAGAAGACTTGGTTGTTCTGGCTTGTTGGTTGCATCAGCCTCATAATCTTCAGATGATCTTATAGCTTACAGTTGATCAATCATTGCATAAAACATATAAAACTCATCATTTTGCTGCGGAAATTTAACTTTTCATTATTAATTAAAAATATGTCAAATCATCATATCATTTCATTTACATCCCATAAATGTATTAATACAATAATATTCTACAAAATATGGATGCCAGACTTGAACCATCCCCAGCAGCTTATGCATTCATGCCTGCACCTCCTCAGCATCAATAATTACCTGTCAACTATTATGCATACAAAAGTCAACAACACTGAGTGAGTTCTAGTTTTATAATAAAATACTTTACTTTTGTTTAAAACATTTTCTTTACTTTCGTACATGATCATACATTGTACATACATCTAGATAATATCATTATTATCATCCATCACTGTTCATCATCATTTGTCATCATTCATCATCATTCATAATCATTTATTTCATACTTTCTTTCATTATTATCTTTCACTTTTATCTAGATCCTGCCATATGCTATACCCTCACGTCATGCTGAAGCTGGTACTGTGTGGGGGCTTACAAGTAAACCCCCACGTCATGCTGAAGCTGACACAGTACCAGGGTGGAGCGACAAGGATCTCGTTTCGTACTTTTTGGTCAATCTCAAGGATTAGACCCCTGTGCGCATTAACAATGGTTAGCAAAACCGCATACAGTTGAGCCAACAACTACCTCATTGAGTTGTGAACCACCACCATTTTGCTTGCAAAACTTTACATTCATTCATTATATTCCACTTCACGTTAACGTTATCTTTCACTTTCATTACATAATACTTTACGTACATATACATATCACGCCACATAAAGTCACATCATGATACATAACAAGAAGTATATCATAAAAGCAACCCATATGAAAGGGATATAACATCAACGAGCATAAATATCCATTAAACATAAGTACACAACACTTAAATTCTATTTTCAAAATTTTAGAATAATTCTAAGTGTTCACAGCCCAAGAACAAGTGTACAGTGGATGGCTCAAATATTCTAAGTGTCCACAGCGGATAGCCAAGGCCCACAGTGGATAGCTAAAGTCCACAACGCATGACTAAGATTCATAGCGGATGACATAAATATTCTAAGTGTCCATAGCGGACAACCAAGTCCACAACAGACAGCCAAGTCCACAGCGAACATGCAAAGTCCACAACGGACATGCAAAGTGCACAGCAGACAATATGCATAATTCTCTAAGTGTCCACAGCGGACATGCAAAGTCCATAGCAGACATGCAAAGTCCACAGATGACAACATGTATAATTCTCTAAGTGTCCACAGCGGACATGCAAAGTCCATAGCGGACAACAACATAATAATCTCCAAGTGTACACAATGGATATGCAAAGTCCACAGCGGACAACAACATAATAATTTCTAAGTGTCCATAGCGGACATGCAAAGTCCACAGCGGACATGCAAAGTCCACAGCGGACAACAACATGATAATTTCTATGTGTCCACATCGGACACCAAGTCCATCACCTGCTATTCAACTTATGTAGTTTCTAGCCTCAACATCATTTCTAAACATCTACTTAGAACGGATCTACCAGTTCACACTTAAAACTCACAAACAACCATACAACAACATGGAAATCCTTTAAAAACATACACCAACCATACACAGTCGCCTTTTTATAAAAGAAAACATAGTTTGGTGAAGAAACATTCTTTTTAGTATGTATAACAGCCCCAAACAAGTAGAAAACCAGTAAAAAAGGGGGATCTAGAACTCACCTTAACAGCTTTCGAGCAAAACACCTCAGACCCAAGAGCCAACTTAGAGTTCTAGCACCTTTTCAAGATCTCTTCCACTTTCTCTCACTAAATTTGGATGAGAGCTTCTTCTCTCAATAAAATTGAAAGTTGAGTGTTTTTGGGAGAGAAAGTATGGGCAGCCTTTCTTTTTTTAAACCACATTATGGGTAGGTTTGGCCCTTGCATGCTTTTAACCCCTTGCTTTTGAGATGACTCCCTTTTTCTCCCTTACTTTCTTTTCTTTTCTTTTTTCTAAATTTTCCAGGCATTACAGCCAGCCACCTGGATTTGAAGACCCACAGCACCCTAACTATGTGTGCAAACTTTATAAGGCTCTTTATGGGTTACATCAGGCACCTAGGTTGTGGTATGAGACACTGTCTCAGTTTCTTCTCAAAAATGGCTATACTAGAGGCATAATAGACAAGACATTGTTCATAAAGAAGCTGGGAAGGACATGCTGCTTGTACAAGTCTATGTTGATGACATCATATTTGGTTCCTCAAATGACCAAATATGCAAGGACTTTGAAAGCATCATGACGAAGAAGTTTGAAATGAGTTCCATGGGAAAGATGGACTTCTTCCTTGGAATTCAAGTGAAGCATCTTCATCAATCAATCGAAGTATGTCAATGACATCTTAGAGAGATTTGAGATGAAAGATTGTAAGCCAGCCAAGACACCTATACCTAGAAATCACAATCTTTGTCCTGACTTCAAGGGGAGGATACTGATCAGCATCAGTACAGGGCAATTATTGGATCTCTGGTGTATCTCACTGCAAGTAGACCTGATATCATGTTTGCAATCTGTGCAAGATATTAGCCTTCTCCAAAGGTGTCTCACCTATTTTCTGCCAAAAGAATTCTTAGATACCTCAAAGGAGCTCCCAAACTAGGTCTTTGGTGTCCTAAGAATAAGGATTTTAATCTCTATGGTTACACTAACAGTGATTATAGTTGTTGTAACATCAACAAGAAATCCATAATCAGAGGATGTCAATTTCTTGGTGGAAGGATCATCTCCTGGCAACGCAAGAAGCAATCATGTGTCTTTACATCAACTACTGAAGTTGAATACATTGTTGCTGTGAACTGCTATGCTCAACTACTATGGATTCAAAATCAGATGTTGGACTATGGTTTCAACTTCATGGAAACTCCTATCCACATAGAGAACAAAAGTGCCATTTCTATCATAGAAAATCCAGTCAAGCACTCCAAGACAAAGCACATTGACATCAGGTACCATTTCATTAGAGATATTCATGAGAAAATTTTAATCAAGCTAGTCCAAGTCGATTCAAATGAACAATATGCTGACTTGTTCACAAAAGCCTTTGATGAACAAAGATTTAAATATTTAATTATAGCTATTGGGATGATCAACATTAACTAGGCTTTCTCTTTTGAGAAACCTTTTAATGTGTCTTGTCCTTGTTGTCTAAATACAATCTAAGCCGTGCTACAAAAGGCTTTCTTCAAAAAAATTTCTAAGTATGAATTCAATCGAAGAGAAATTTATCCTCGGAAGAGATCTTTATCTACCTTCCAAAGGCAAATTCCTTTGCATAAGTATTCTCTTCTGAAGAGTTTTTAGCATCAGAAAGACATTTGATCCTAGATCAAATCTACTTCTGAAGCTTAATAATTTTTTTTCTCGAAAGCAGACTGTACTCTCAGAAGCAAACTTGTCTTTTAGACATGATTTGTCTTTGGAAGTAAAAATGGCTTCGGAAGACAATATTGAGAAACACAAGTATTTTCTCTCGGAAGCAATTTTACCTTTGGAAAAAAACCTTTACTGTGTAACGGAAATCATTAGGCCCCACTTGATTTTTACCGTAAAGATACTGTCAGAGAACAGTAAATAACCAGAATTTTTAAACCTTTTCACCATATCATCTACCGCCTACATCCACTTGGACCTCAAAACATCTTTTCACTCATCATTTCACCTTATCCAGTGGATTTTTCACCATATAAAATTACCGGCTATTTCTCTTTCTTCCTTTTTATTACCGTTTATCGAAAACCCCAAAATTTCACTATTCATATTATTTATCCTACTTCTGCTAACTTCCCACTTCAATTAACCAGTTTCACTAAAAACAATGGCTTTGAATCCTCAACATAACCAGGTCGCCAACCTTGATTCTTCAAAGGATGTCGATTTTGCCCCCATTGTCCAATTTCTGTCACAGTCCTCATACTTCAAAGCCCTTACAGTAAACCCTACCATCTACTCAAACCATTTGGGTGATTTCTGGGCCAATGGTCACTGTGAAACCCTAAACAATGAAAGGATTATTTGTTCAAGGGTCTGCGGATAGGAGATCATTATACGTGAAACTACCATCAATGAGCATCTGGAGCTCCATGATGAGGGCGCCCCTACTGAATTCCCCAAGTTTGAGTTGGAAGATACTTACACTCGGATGGGATATAGAACCGATGTGAACAAGTCTACGATCTTCAAGTTTAATTTCTCCTACAATTGGAAGTTCTTGCTGCACGTTGTCCTGCACTACCTATCCAACAAGTCCAGGGGATGGGATCAAATCCCATATGATTTGGGATGCCTAGTCCGCGGGTTAGTAAAGGGCCTATGCTTCAACCACTTAAGATTTATGCTGAATAACCTAAGAGGCAATCTAACTAGGGATCAATTCTACATGTATCCCAGGTTCATTTAGCACATAATCAATTATGAGCTGGACCAGGACAACCCACAATATGAAAATATTCTATTGGTCCCTCACATGAGGCCTGGCATCTTCAAAACTCTAAAGAAGGTGTCCACTAACTTCACCGGAAGATTCACTAATCTTCTTCCAGGTATGCTTGAGCCAATGGCTCCTGGTGACATCCCTGCAAGCCTAATAGGTGATGAACCCATACCAGACCCCACCACTACAATGCCAATTACTTCTTCCCACCCAATCAAGATTACCTACACAAGACACCCCGAACGAACCCTTGATCAATCTACTCTGATTGGTCAAGTCCCCTCTCTTCAAACCAACAAGGCTAGAGTGGAATTTAGGGCTCCCACTTAGCCAGAGGTCCAACCATCCCCTATCATTGACCTCAATATCAATATTGAGTCTCCACAGTCTCAACCTGATAAGCCCACTACCAAAGTCTTAAGCTCTCAGGGTGAGTCTCAACACTCCCTTGAGAAGCCAAAAAGGGATAGCCACATCCTTGGCTCAAATGCTGTGCAGAAGAGCCACGAGGTGCTGACCAACATCTCGGGTCATTAGGTATAACCTCCTTATCTTTTCTTGACCTTTTAACCCGACCTGATGAGGATATTATGTTTCATCAGGGCCATGATGTTGATCTACCCCACCACTCTCCCGATCAACTGAGCCCTATGGAACCTCTGATGTCTAGCCCACATCAGCTAAGCCAAACTGAGGTAAGTCCAACCGGAGTGGAGGTGAGTCATGTAACTTTAGCTGCCACTACTGAGAGTGTTTCACTAACCTCTTCGGATAGTGGTAACATCAGTGAGACTAAATCTAAGGCAACCTTGCCAATTGATGCCTCTAAAAGAGACATCAGTATGCAAGGATATCCAGGGCGCCAAGAAACCACTACTAGTGGTGATGATGAACATACTAGGTATGTTATCTCATCTCCCAATGATTCTTCAAAAGAAGATGAGGTAGTTTGCAACTCATTCTCAAAGACCTACTTTCTAAAGTCACAAACCTTGAATTAAAGGTTAAGACTTTAGAAGATAGGTCTGCCACTCAGCAACTTAAGATTGAAAATCTAAAGGCTCAACTAGCTGAGAAACAGATTAAGAAGTCTGTTAGGCATGTACCAATTTATGTTTCTTTAAGTTCCTACTCCAGCTCATCTACTTCTCAAGATAATGCTACCAAAAAGGGAGAGAATGTAAAGAAACAAAGACATGATGAGGAGATATCTGCTCAATCTTTGGAGTAGATATAAACTCTAGTGGAACCCAACCTTGCTATTACTTCCCTTGATGCCGTTTCTTCATTCTATCCTACACAGCAACACCCTACAACCATCTATCCTCAACCACCTTCTATCATAATTCAAGTGGACCCAAAGATGCTTATCAATCTAAATAGATTTTTAACCTAGTTTTTGATAAGCTCCTCATATGAACAACCCTCACCTAATTTAGACATTGCTTACTTTGGAGCTGAAGAGCTTCAAAGGTTGATTGCATCATCTACTTCTAAGAATGAAGTTGGTCAACCTAAGGTCTTGGTTGAACCCAAGATTAACTTCGAAGGGGATACAAAGAATAATGGCCCAGTAACTGAATCAAGAGGCACATATGAACAATTCTTGTTACTTCTGAAGCTATGAGAACAACTTCCAAAGTGGAAGCTCAAGCGTCGGAAGCAATTATTGGAAGCTCAAGCATCTGAAGCAATTATATTTACTTTCGAAGCTTTGGAAATCTCTTCCGAAGCTGACGTCCAAGCTGCGGAAGGAATTATTGAACTATCCTCCTTGTTTGATGACCTGCTTATCATAGAGGCCATTCTTGACATGGCTTCTGAGGTCAATAGTGAGGAATTTCTTACAACTCCAATCTTCCAAGCACCACAGTTTCAAACCCCCTCTCCCCAACCTGAATCCTCTAAGCCTGAGTCTCCAAAGGCTGAATCTTCCTCTAGTCCTAAAGGCAAGAGGAAACTCACTACTAAAGAGCTTCTAGAGGTGGAAAGGTTGGAAAAGCTGAAGAAGAAAGGAAGACTTGATACTTGGAAGCTGCTGGCTGCAAGCAGCAAAGCAGGAGCAGCAGCCCATGAAAGTATCAATAATAAAAGGACAGTGGAGGTTATAGACAGGCTCATCAACCTAGGAGTAGATAATGAAGAAATGCTTCTACTCCCACTTGATGAGCTTGTGAAGCTGGAGAAGGCAACCTTTCTACAAAAGGAAAGAGAAGAAGTAGTAAGGTTGGCCATAAAGGAGGAAAAGAGGAGAAAGCTAGAAGAGGCAAGGGCAGAGGAGAAGAAGGAGAGGATAGCCTTTCTCTGTACAAGAGGCTATTCTCAGAAGGAGCTGGACCCTCATGACTATGATACGATCTTGTTCCTTTTCCATAAAGAACAAGATCATCTCAATAAAGAAAGAAAGAAGACTGCTACGGAGAAGCTAAAGGAGAAGAAGAAGAAGGTGGAAGAGGCAAAACTTACAGCTGCTAAGACTGAGGGTGATAAGGAATAGATGAAAGCCTACCTTAAAGCCTATCGATTCACTGGCAGGTAGGTGGGTCCTATGTCACTAAAGACCCTACAATGACATGTCAACGACATCAAGGCTGACATTTGCTTAGGAAGAAGGCAGGAGGTACTCCAAAGGCAAAGTGTTTAGAGGATGGCACCCAAACCAACTCTCAAACCTGCACCAGCACCCAAACCACAACCAATGCCCACACCTTTTCCCTTCCCCATTAAAACTGAGCCAATAACTGAACCTTACACCCCTAAACCTACAATTCCTACACCTTCACCCCATGCTTCTCAACAACCACCACCACCACCTATCCTAAAACCCAAAACACAACCCCGAACCCAATCACTACCCAAACCATCTTCTGAACCATCTAAGCCCCTGTCCTTAGAAGAATTCAAGAAGATCAAAAGTAAGCTCACCAACTGCACAACCCTGAGCGATATCTCTTAGGAGGAAGAGTCTATGAATCTCAAATACATTGATGGCTCTTCCTATTCCCTCATAAGAGATGCATTCCTTGATCTGCCAAGGGGAACACTGGACCAAGCTCTCTAACTTCTTGCAACCAACTTTGATACACTTAAAGAAGAAGAGAAGAAGTTGAAAAGGAGACTGGTGACTCTGCTGGACACAAGAAAAAGGGACAAGCTGCCAACTAATCCCCTCAATCCTAGAAGCTAAATTGTCCAGTGGAGGTTTGATGAACCAACGCATAACTTTGTTATGCAAAGGGAGAATGGTCAAATCAACAGACTTGATACATCAACTCTACTACACTCTAGCAGATTTGACATTGCTGAGTTAGCAGGGAGACCATTCTCCAACCCCTCCAACTCTTAGATAGCTGCTTATGTCAGGAATCATCTAAGCAGTCTTCATGTTGAAAAGCTTACAAAGAAAGCCAAGACTAAAGAAGAGTTGAAAAAGAGAGCAAAGGAAGAAGAAGAAGGAGCAACCAGAAAAGGAAGAACATTCTTGCAGATGGTTGAAGGTCCAACTTCAAAACCTATAATTAGATGGGAATATGACTATAGTTCCCATCAACTAACTCTCTTCAGAGGGACAGAACAAAAGGTACATGTCATCTAGAGCAACAGATTAGATCTACTTTCAACGGATGATTTGTACAAACTCCTCACCCCCACATCAGGGAAAAATAAAGAGACAGACAAATATCTACTTTCCCTGGTGTTGAGGACTTTGAGGAGTAGGAAGAAGTGAAGTTTTGGTAGCATCAGCCTAAGGGGAGTTTGTTGGATCATTTGAGGCTGGTGCAACCAAAACAACACTTAGAATATTTTGATGTACAATTGAAGTGGTCTTCCAAAGACAAAACTGCTCTTCCAAAGACAAGTCAAAGATCTTCTGAAGCTCAAAGTATGAAGAACATCCATAGAGAGAACTCAGTCTTCCAAGACTAAGTAGTTCTCCTTCCCAAGTATACAACTTAGAAGATTATAAAGACAAAGTCTTTCAAAGAATAAAGTTCTGAAGACTTGCAGAAGACACGAAAGAAGTTAATTCTTCCAAAGTATAAATGGCCTCGGAAGAACTTAGTCTTCCGAAGCCATTTAGCTTCAGAAGAACCAACTAAGAAGCAGTGGATATAAGTATGGTCTGTCTGACAGTCCGATACAAACTCTGATATACTGCATGGAGCTTTCCCAAGCCCATGTAGTTGACCATACTTTAATCCACTGTTAACCCGTTATCAGTTAGTACAGTTGCCATTCTTAGTTGGTGACAAAAGGTAAGTCATGGATTTGTCATGACTACCTAATCTAGGATAGTATTTTATCTTAGATACTTTACTTCTAGTAATATAGTATTTGTCTAGTTGTAGATTCTAGTTGGTTTTCCAAGTATAACCGGCTGTAGATAGTAGTATATATAGTTTCTTATTATAGCTTAAGTAACCATGCTTGTAAGAGTCTTGTAATACTAAATTGAGAAGTAATATATACAAGTATCTTGAAAACCACTCTTGTGTTCTTGTGTTCTCATTAACTTATTATATTACCTATGCACTTAGTAGAGATTCTGCTTCATCAAACCTGAGTGACTTTAAGTGAGTTTATAAGTTAATCTTGTGTTGTGAGACAAACACTGATCCTACAGATTGGATAGTTGTTAGTTTGGATAATATTACAAGTGTTGAAAGATATGCAGCTAAGTAAAGTAATGCAGATGAAGAAGCAAAAGACAAGTGTTGGTCATCGTATTTGACTAATACAAATGAAGCAACAAATGCGGCTAAGTATTTGGTTATCCGCATGTGATAAATGCGGATGGACAAATAAATACTTATAACGAACAAGAAAGAAATACTGCTGAACAAAGACACAAATACGACCAAGGCTTTCGGTCATCCACATTAGTTAATGCAAATGAACCAAAGGAAATACGAATGACATAGAAAGATATACTTATTCTATTTTTGTACTTTTGGCTTAGATTTTCTGACATAAGAGTATAATCAGGGTAATTTAGTCAATCTACATGTCATGTGTAATACCTATAAATAGAATATTTTCTTTCTCATTTGTATGCTTGAACCCTACTGCCTACTATTTTATTTTTTTATCAAAGTTCATCAATATTCAAAGTATTTTTTGAGTATTATCTATTTTTTGATATGTGTTTGTTGTAATTCCACTACAATACATCACTAAAATCAATTTACATATTCGATACATGAATATATCACCCGGTCATAATTACACACACTTGTGGGGACGAGGAAGGGAATCTCATCTTGGTGATCGATAAACAAGGTTTCATGACATGTTCAATGATTTAACCGGAATTTTTTGTTATAAATTTATGTTAATAGAATACACACACAGGGTGAAGAAAAAGCCATCGATTCTTGTACAATCTAATAATAAAGCTACACATATCAAGAATATAAATATGTATGTTCATATAATGACTATAAACATGATTACTTTTTCATTTAGATGCTAGCATGGTGATCATCTATAGTTTCTTACAGCCAAGTAAGAATTGACAGATTCTTTAATAAAAAGACTGCCAAACAAAAGTAGTTGACGAAGAATGGAAAGATATACATCATTCAAAGGTGGATAAAGGTTTTTAATATAATAAAATCCATCCTACAGTTAGCAAAAACTTGTAACCATGATGAGATGGGGGTTGAATATAATATCGGTTCTTAGCTTGTCTTCTGCCATGGTCATAGAACTCCAACCATGTTTGAATGTTGGAAAGCAAAATATCTATGTTTGTTCTTATTAGCTATTTCAAATGGTATATGATGTTAGCCAAGAGTGGACCACCACTTGTGACTTATTGTTTTACAAATATCGGGTTGCTAAACCGTTCTCTTGGTGCTTTTCTTTATCTATCAAACATTCCTCCTTATATACTTCTATCGTTCCACATAGCATATCAGTGACCACAACCACCCCTAGGTGTTGGGAACATCATGAACCCTTGTGAAGTGGATAACATTATATAAAGCACCCCTAGAGCTATATACCCTAGTATGATGTGATGTATATTGGTGGGTATAACTTGAAATGTTAGCAGACCTGTTGTTTCATGAGGTTTTTTCTTTACATTTACTAGGAAGGTGATTTGGTCCAAAAGCCTATAGTGGGGTGTGGTGTGTTAAACCTTACTTTTACCATATCTAGAATTTTACTTAGGGATTTCACTAATGAGGGATATATAAACCTCCTACATACGGGTTTGTTAGACATGCTTGATGATGACTTATGCTTTGGTGGAAAGTGAGAACATGACTTATCAAATCATTATGTGATGTTATACTGAGAAAAGTAAGAGTAGCATAGGGGTTGGGGTTCCAACTTACTTTTATTGTAGAGTCTCTATTTATGTGCATATTATATGACTTTCATAATATTCTAAGTGTTCCTGACATGTGGTTTAGCACCACAGACTTCTCCGTGTAACACCCCGAAGTTTTGGTTTAAAAGAAAAAAGCAGGAGTGGGTGATAAAGGAAAGATCAAGGACGAAAGTTGAGATAAAGCAAAGATAAACAATAAAACTCCTATATATAAGGGAAAGAGCTTCCTCCCCTGTCTCCCTTAAATTAAATATTATCTTATTTAAATACTTTACTATATAACTACTAAATATTTAAATAATAATAATAATAATAATAATAATAATAATAATAATAATAATAATAATAATAATAATAGACAAATATAATCAGTGTTTAAGTTATGCTAGAAAAAAGCCTCAGTGACAGCCACCACATCATGCGAGCAAACCTACTATGTATAACAATTAGAAAAAATGATGAACGCTAAAGTTGTAAGTTTTTTCAATATTACCATAATAGTTTTTATTATTCCAAAGTAATCAAAAACTACTTTTTTCAACAATCATATATTTAGACCCGTAAAATATTTTGAAACAATTCACAATACTTTCCTTTTTTTACCAAATTAATTGTTTGCTCATTTTATGCTTTATTTAAATTTTACACATATATCCTCAAGTTATGTTAAATTTATAGTCAATCTCCAAATTAAATTTTTGCTCATTTTATGCTTTATTTAAAATTTACACATAATAAACATTTTTAAATTTTACAACTCCCGTGCATAACACGAGTCATGCTCACTAGTAACTAATTAAAGTATATGAAGTTGGAGTAGCAAAAACAGTCATAGTGAGCACAACAAATAAAACAAACACATCTAAATGAGTCATCTCAGCTTCACATTATATTTTCACTCATCATTCAAAAACCTTTATTTTTACTCCAGCAACAAACAACCTTTATAAATAATTATATTATCTATATATCTTTATACTATATAAAGTATTTAAGATTTACATAATAGTAATTTTACTTAAACTTTAAGACACCTAACACAACTATTTAAACATATGGTACAAATGTTTTATGCAAGAGTTCCTAAATTGCCAATAACTTATTCTAATTACAACATGAGTTGATGCATATGATTCAATTCACTATATTAAGTATTATTATATTTATAATAATTTAAATTAACATTATATTTATATTTTCCATTTACATATTTATAATTAAGTACTATTTAAATTAATTACTTGTTATATATATTTTGATTATAATTGGCAACTTATATGTACTCATTTTTATGCATATATTACAACTATCTAAGCAATCTCTTTTTTGTAATTAACTTAAACTATAATTAAGCTCCCCGCGTTGCGACGGAGACGTAAAATCGTGCCAAATTGCATGAAGGTCATACCACTGCCAACGACCACAAACACTGAAGTTACGGTGTGCTAATACGAAAAAATTAAACCGAAACATTATACATAGAAAAGTATAAATAATTCGATCTAGGAACCACGTGTTGTGACGAACCTATCAAACAGAAAAAATAGACGTAAAAACATTAAACCACACATGCACGTTGTGCCGTGTTAGCTCACAAAATTTAGAATGAAACGTAAAACGAAACGTAAAAATGTTAAACAACACAAAGCAATTTGGTAATTAGTATATATTAAATTTTAGGGTGCTTTCTCAAACAAAACTTTTATATATTACTTTTTGTCCCCTCAAGCTTAACTATGAATACACTTTCTAAATTATACTTATCTATTTGTTTTTTCTAATCCACTTTCTTTTTTTTGTTTTACAATTTATCGTTAAATAAAATTCCGAATATACCTATAGTCATAGAATGTGCCTGTGGATATTCTAAAAAGAAAAACAATTATCACAATGAGAACAAAAGATGACACGCGCGGGCATGATGTAAGCATGAAAGAATTGTCCAAATAGATGTCAACATCAGTTTGTTAAATTATGATTTTTAGACACCTATAAATAAGAATTATAGCTGAGTGTAATTTATCCACAAAAAGATAAGCAAATAGTAAGATTGTTCCATTGATTTTTTACGAATTCAATACTTTCAGAGAAGAGTGAATGATTATGTACTCTTCAATACCATTACGACTTATTTTCTTTCTATATTTCGATATAAGTTCCATTATAAATGCAGCTATGCGTCATAATGTACACTTCATCAAAGCATAAAGGCACAAGTTGTTAAAGCCGACTTAATTCTTGGTTATTTATTATTATTTCTTTTTTTAAGATATAATGTTGACTGGGTGATAATCAATGAGGATCGAATATATTGATGGATTTCTATGATAATTTAGTAGAAATACAATAATCAATGATCAAATACAGTAGAAATACTCATAATATTCATTATATATTGATAAGAAGCTTTAATATTACAATTAGGGTTTTCTGTGTGTAAAGTTTTCCCGGGGTTTTCAAAGTTACAAAAAGTGTGAAAACTTTATTTTTATACGTCTAATACAATGAAATGTACAATGACTTAACTTCCCTGACATAAAATCTAGGATTTACTAAGTGCATGATATAAAACAACTCTATTAGTATTAGTTTCTTCAGCTGCATTTGTATTTACAACATCCTTATTTGTCTTTGTGGATGTGTAAACCTTGGCCATATTTGTTCCATTTAGGCTTAAGCATTAGTTTTACTTCACCTGATTAGTTTATGCTGATAGACAAATACTCATCCGCATTTGTCTATTTTCACCTACAAAGACTAATGGGGTTGAACAAATACTTAGCCTATTTATGCATCCGCATTTCATGAACCTTCATCCGCATTTATCCACACTTGAAATATTTCTAACTAGAAAAAATATCCTATCACTACTTGAATTGGCATGCATGAGCCTTTTAGGTCCAACAATACTTCCCCTCAGGATTATGCAGCCTGAGTACTTTAAGTGTTCTTGGGTGATGGAAGTTTTGAAGATTCTGGTGGATCTTCTATTGATGCTTGTTGTTGTTATGATATGGATGCTTAGAATATTATTGAGATTGAAGCTGGTGCGTTTGTTACTATTATTGTTGTTGCTCTTGTTGATATTGCTGTTGTTATTGTTGATGGTGCTATTGTTATTGTTGATGGTGCTATTGTTGTTGTTGTTATTGGAGTTGTTGTTGTTGTTGTTGGTAGAACTATAATTGTGGTGAGATTTGCTTCAGTAGGATAGTAGTGATACTTGGATTTTATGGTGATCTCAACCCTTTCATTCTGAAAAAGCAATCAGCTATATTATGATTGTTCTTTCACACAATGCATAATATTTGTTGAAATAAAATTTTTAGATGGAATGATTGGGCATTTTACAACTGAGCAATACTCAGTGAAGTAGCATTCAGCTGTAGTGTGGTTTGACATGTGATAGTTGTCATAATTCTACTGATTGTTCTTAAGTTAAGATGTTGAAGGTTTTATTATGGTTTGTTTCCATGACTGTTGTTTGGATGAGGATGCAATCTCAGTCTTCTTAACAATATTAGATTATTTCACAACTCTACTTGTTGGAGGTTTTGATGATTGTTTTTGCTTCCTTGCTGATTTGTTACATTTCTTTTCGAGCTTGTTTACATCATTTTTGGAAAAAAATATCAAACATCACTTGTTTTCCTTTTGACAAGTGTGGTCTTGCTTGTGGTTTTGACTTTGGTAATGTTTCAGCCTTTTCTTTTCCTTTAAGTGATGAAGCTGCTTGTTCTTTTCCTTTAGATGAATCATAATTTGATTTGTTTGAAGTTTTATGAGTTTTGACCTTATTATTAGATTTGATTTGAGCAATTGATTTCATCTTAAGCTTAGCATCCTTTTCAGTCTTGATGCTTGTTGGAGTAAATTTCTCATAGGGTATGATTGCTTTGATTAGACTTTTAGGCTTTGCAACATACATTGGTTTGTCTGAGCACTCTTTGATCTTAATTAGGTGACCATTTTTAATCTTTTCAAGATCGGTTTCCATATAAACTTGAGGTTTATTTGTTGATTTGTGGTTTAAAAAATGTTACAGACTTAGTTTTAATAGCTTTAATGTCTGTTAAATCTGGTTTTGTCAGTGGCTCAGGCATGACAATGTAGTTGTCATTGTATGATGGAGGACATGCATTGTAGCCTATTCCAGTCATATCCTTTGGATCCTTTTATGCATCAAGTAACTCTTGAAGCTTGGTTGATAAGAATCGGAATTTCTCAAGTTTGACTTCTGTACTTGAGTGATCAGATTTTGATTTAGTTAACAACTCGGTCAAATTCTCAACCTAAGCTTTAAAGGTATACTTCTCTCCATAAAGCTTTTCTATGTCTGCAAGCTAGGATTTAGTTTTAGTTTCAAAACATCTCATTTCTTGTTTTAACATTTCATACTTAACCTTTTTATCTTTTACCATTAAGGCCAATTTATGATTATGTGCTCTATAGTCCTGCACCTTATTGATGCATTTTTGGCTACACAGGTTGGCCTTTACCTCTTCTAACATTGAAATTGGAGGATCGTTGATGTGATCCATAAGTGCATGGTTTTGATAATTTGACTTCACCTCTTTAGCATACATGCTCCAGTTACAGACTCCATCCTTTCTAATGACAAGTGCATTAGAGGGAGTTTGAGATGATGAAAGAGCTTGTTAATGAGGTGCAATATGATGGCTTGCTTGATATTTAGATGAGTGATGATGAGATCTTTGATTGTCTTGATGTGAATTAGAGTTTGACTTGATGATGTAGAAGAAGCTCTTGAATATTTGTTGTTATGGCTACTTGGTGCATTGCATTCTCTTGAGCCCACACACCATAGTTGTAACACTTCACCTTGGTTTTGTCAAATCCAAGTTTAGTATTCTTATTGTAGATCTATTTATTCAACATTGTCAGGATCCATCTCTTCAAGTTCATCTTGAATCACATGAACAGTTGTGAGTCTTCCACCAAGGTAAGCTTCAAAGCTTGAAACAAAAGAATTATAAGTAGCTTTTTGTTCATTATTGGTGTGATTGCATGATGTGAATGTTTGACTTGTAGATAGAGGAGTAGAAGGTGATGGCTTATTTATCTTGATCTGTGGACCTGACATTAATGTTGTAGATCTTTGGCTTTCTTGGTGTGACAACCGGTGATTTTAGGTCAATACCCGGCCCCGAGTTAGTCATAATTATGCATATTATATATGAGTTTCAATTGATTTCTAATTATTTAAAGCCATTTCATGCATTGCAAAACTTCACGCATAACATTTCATGCATCGGTGATATGGCATAATTACCATTTTTCCACGCGATACAACCGGCACACACAATTGTTGGTGAGAATTAATATATATGTACTTATATATATTTTAAAAGTGTTGCAATGTATTTTAGAAACAAAATATATACATGAGAATAATCTAAATTAATTAGAAAACTTGAATGCGCAAATTGATGATTTACCGATTATAAATCCTGTTAATGCGACTACTCGATGCATGACGTATTATTAACGTATGATCAATACTAAAATATATAATATATATATGGTATCATAACATTGGAATTTATTTTTAAAAAAATTATATATATATATATATATATAATATGTTAAGACACATATTCCAAGTGTTACAAGATATTTTAGAGTGTAAATATATATATATATGGTTATATATAATATACATACGCAAGTTAGAGATCTTAAAATACTTTTGACACCATCGCCACCAAATAAATGAAAATAAAAGCGTATTCTTTTAAATACGTTAAGTAGCAATACTAAAATATCGAACATATAAACTAATGCAAGTGAACCATCTGGTCTAAAATATACATTCTTTTTATATCATTTTAATAAAAGACTCATTCTACTCTCGTCTAACACATACCCGCTACAACCTTTGTAGTAAACAATATATTAAATTACACTACAAAAGAAATATCAACTTTCTTCCCTCTACCCAATCCTTACGACAATATACTCATACACACACTCTTCAAGTTGGTTTGATAATCCCTAAACTTACCCTATTAATGTTTATGACCTTTTTACAAGAACACCTTCCCACCATGTTTTCTTAACCTCATTTATAGTCAAGAAGACCACTACTTTTTTTTTTCATTTTGCTAACAAGGTCACCTTTAGCCCATATTCCCATGTATTTACCAAGGTCACATTTAGCCCAACTACCCCCCCCCCCCCCCCCCCTCACGTTTGTTTGCTTGCACCCAAACCTCAAAACTATCACACTCCATCTATTATTTCTCCACTCTCATGATCAACCAACACACCATTATCCATATTCAATTATTTCTTAACTTTACTCCAAGAGATTTAAGTGTACTCAAGCCTCTCAAGTGAAGTTTAGAAGCTTCTTGGCGTTCTCAAGCTACATTCTTTCTCCTTCCTTGCTTGCTTCTAGTGAGAACACATCTTCCTATTTGTTACTAAATCTTATCATTTAGGTTTCACAATCCACTAGTTTCATGTGACTATTTTTCTCCAACAAAGTGCTACATGTTAAAAATAGATAAAAAAAAAAAAGATAACTTTTGAATGCACATAGTTAAGGGGTTATGATTTTACATAAACATGCTATGTATACAAAATGATAGTTCATAATGTTAAATTTAAATGCAGGTGTTTAGGTCCTTACAAGTCTATTGGTTATTTATTAGTATGTTAAGTTGACAGGAATTTTAAATATAAAAAAAACTTGTTAAATTGAAAACGTGAATTACTAAACATTTTGGCCCCATAAAAGTTGGACTCAAACTTTAGCATGATTTATAAAGAAACCCATACATATATTGTTATATGTCAAATGATGAAAAGGAATTACTCACAATGTAGTTATTTAAAAGGATTATATAAACTTAGGTGTATACATTAATCTTGAAAACCACGCTTATATTTCACGAAATATATATATATATGTGTGTGTGTATATATATATATATATATATATATATATATATATATAATTCTTAATAGTATTAAAATATATCATTGCAAACAAAGACATAAAATTTTCCTAAACAAGAAAACTGACATTATTTTGTTAGTAAAAATCTAAAAGGACATGTTGTAGAAATAATATAGAAATTATTAATTTTACTTGATTTTACGACATGTTTCAAAAACGCTAGTTAGAATAAATATATATAGTATATTTAATTACCATTCTTGACTAGTTAGAACGTAAGTCAGGTCAGGATATTATTTTACAAACCATACCCGTTCATGCTAAGTTACAAGTGTCTAAGGACACTGCAGGACCGGGTTAGGGTGTTAACTGCAATTAGTTTCACAAGAGGAGTGATCTAAGATCACTTAACAGTTCAAATAAGGAATAGAAAACTTTGAAGATACAAGGAACACAAGTAACAATAAGACACAACTTAGAACAATAAAACAAGTATTAGTTTTCAAGGATGTTATATATTGATCTCAAGTTCTATTACAAGTGTTCAAAGCATAATCTAAAATACAAGGACCTGAGACTCTTTTATACTACAATCTACAACCGTTAATACTTGGAAGGACAGTAGGAATTGACTGATCTAGACAACAAGATCAATCTGGAGTCAAAAGGCAAATTGCCTTTTGAATAGTGACTATGACATGCCATAGCGCACTGACTTTTCCTAGTACAAAAAAGTCTAAAGGAACAAAAGAAGAAAATTACAGATAAAGACTTTATCTACTATTCACTAAAGCATGGAAGTTTCACCAACTCATACAAGTTGGTAAGTTATCAGAGTTGCAGCAGAAAGTTGGTCAGCTTTATCAAAAGTAGATCAGAGAAAGCATCTTTTCTCTGTCTTCCGAAGAAATCAGTCTTCACATCAAAATGGCTTCGGAAGACTTTGTCTTTGAAGCTTCGGAAGACTTCATCTTTGGCTTCGGAAGAACTTGGCCTCTGGCTTCGGAAGTTTTTTACACTTGAAATATTTTCTGTTAAGTGTAAAGCTTCCGAAGTAATTTCTTCTGAACTTTTGGCTTCGGAAGACTTTACACTTAGAGAGTGTAAAGCTTCCGCAGCAAGTTCATCCTTGTTCCTTAGTGCATGTTAGAAGATCTTTGGATGCGTCATCCTCATAATCTTCAGATAGATCCTTACAAACTCCCCCTAGGCTGATGCTACCAAAATAAAAAGATTCTTCAGATGTTGACAGTCCTTATTAGGATCAGCATCAAACCTCTCTTCATCACATGGTTAGGATCCTTCAGACTCTCATAGAATCTTCTCATGTCATAGAGATCATGCAAAGGAAAGGAAAGCATGTCTTGCTGAAAGTAGACATCTTGACCTCCTTGATCTCTAGTGACATACCATCTATTTGGATTGTCAGCAAAACTCCAGGACATGATGGGTCTTCCAACTGCAAGAGGCTCTACTCTGATGGGAGTTGGTTGAGTAGCCTCTTTATGCACTTCCTCAGCATGTTCTGACTCATCCAGAGGTGTAGAGGTGGATGCCTTAGTTTTCTTTTTCTTTGTAGGGGTTGTTCTGGCCATCCTTTTTCTCCTCTTTGATGATTTCAACTAAGAGGACTGGTCTTAAGCACCAGATTGTTCAGTAGTGTCCCTCTCAGTTGGGTTCTCTTCTCTCACAGGTTCAGAAGGAGAGTGAAGAGGACCCTTCTATGGATCAGAAGATGAAGTTGGCTGAGATGCAGCTCTAGGTTCAGGTTGTGTTGTCTCAGTGGGTTCAACCTTTACCTTAAATTCAGGTTGAGCTGGACTTGGTGGAGAATGTAAGTCCACAAGCTCCCTACTTTTGATCTTCTGCTTGATCACCCTTATATGCTCATCCATTATGGATAGAGACATAGGACAAAGCCTTCTTCCAGAGAATCCATACAGCTTCAAGAAGCTCATCATCATTTGTCTATCTTCAGACTTCTTTTGGCTTTTGTGGATGATGGCCCTTGACCTTGCAGCTTCTTCATTTTTGAGCTTCTAAAGGAAACAGATTTTTCTTCTGAAACTATTTGTTCCTTCTTCTTCTCAGAAGTGTTCTTCTTGGTCATGTGGATGGTACTTTTGGGATTGTACTTGTAATCCTTAGCCAGATGAGAAGTACTATCACACATGACATAGTTGAGTTCCTTCCTTCTGAGAGTCTTCTTTTAAGAGCAAGACTGAGTTTGATCACTTTCCTTCTCCATCTTCATCTTTATAGATGATGCAATAAGCTTCTTAAGGAGAGGCTTGCTCTTGGAGCTGGATGGTTCAGGCAGTGTAGCAGTGGTACACAGCTGGTCAGTCTTCATCATCTTGCTGGAATGATTTGGAACTAACTAAAACTCCTGGTACTTGAGTTCAAAGTTGAGTCTTCAGTCTTTACCACTTCAAAACCTGCAGAAATAAAAACTTGTTTCTGCTTTGAGTCAAAAGTGGCCTTGATTTCTTTGATCTTCTCTTAGCTCTTCTAATCAAGTTCTTTCTCTTTGACTTGGTCATTCCAGACTTTTTCCTCTCCTCAGGAGAATAGTACCCTTCTTAGGATGATCTTCTTCACTCTTCTCAGAGTCATTCCTCACTATCTCCTCTTCATCCTCTTCAATAATAGGGTCTATGAGGGGAATCTCATCTTCACAAGTTCCACACCTTGGAGATCTTACAAACAATAGAGTGTGTGGAGAAGCTATCTCAGTAGATCCCAGTCCCTGCTTATTCTTGACTAGTTAGAACGTAAGTCAGGTCAAGATATTATTTTACAAACCATACCCGTTTATGCTAAGTTAAAAGTGTCTATGGACACTACAGGACCGAGTTAGGGTGTTAACTACAATTAGTTTCATAAGAGGAGTGATCTTAGATCACTTAACAGTTCAAATAGGGAACAAGAAACTTTGAAGATACAAGAAACACAAGTAACAATAAGACAGAACTTAGAACAATAACATAAGTATTAGTTTTCAAGGATGTTGTATATTGATCTCAAGTTCTATTACTAGTGTTCAAATCATAATCTAAAATACAATGACCTGAGACCTTTTTATACTACAACCTACAACCGTAAATACTTGGAAGGACGGTTGGAGTTGACTGATCTAGACAACAAAATAAATCTGGAGTCAAAAGGCAGATTGCCTTTTGACTAATGACTATAACATGCCATAGCTCACTGACTTTTCCTAGTACAAAAAAGTCTAAAGGAACAAAAGAAGAAAATTACAAACAAAGACTTTATCTACTATTCACTAAAGCATAGAAGTTTCACCAACTCATACAAGTTGGTGAGTTATCAGAGTTGTTGCAGAAAGTTGGTCAACTTTATCAAAAGTAGATCAGAGAAAGCATCTTTACTCTGTCTTAAGTTTATAATCTTTTTCAGTTCTTTTAAAGTTAGCTTTTAAGATATTTAAGGACTCAAGATCAGATCTCATCTCTAAGTTATAGGACCTGTATCTATTAACTTTAGCAATGCATTTAGGAGTATAAAGATGTTCCAATACCTTGGCTTCATCATGGTCTGCCATTAGTGCTTGGTTTGGAGAAGCATCCTTAACTTGAAAGCTCCAGTCAAAGCCTCCTTCTTCAACAGCAACTACAGCTTGCTGTCTTGGCTTCTCATTCTGGTGAGCTCCCTCAGTGTAGTTTGGCCTAGATTGTGCTTGGCCACTATTTGACTTTGGTGCCTTGCACTCCCTAGAAAAGTGTCCTATTTGGTTACAGTTGTAACACTTCACCTTACTTTTGTCCAGCCCAAACTTTCCACTGGCTGCATTGCTGGGAAACCTTCTCCCAGTCCTCTTGTAGAACTTTTGGGCTCTATGAGTGAGTAGAGCCATCTGCTGGACTATTTCCATATATTCTAGATCATCTGGATGAATATAGTCCAGGTCTTCAAAAGTGAAGAGAAAGTTCCTGAACTTTCATCAGAAGACACAAAAGCTTATGAAGAACTTGTCTCCTGGAATGGGCTTCCAGGGATGTAGCCTTCCCTTGGTGTCTCCAGAATGGTGATGAAAAGCCCTTTTATGATTTGTCCGGGTAGCAGATGAGATGGTGCTGTGGTTCTCTACAATCCTTTTCAACAACATGGAGGGCTGAACTCTGATGAGTGTTGGAGTTACCAGATGAGTTTTTCATGTTCATGTCCATCTGGTATCCCCTGAGTATTCCATATAACTCAGTGAGAGTAAGAGTCTTGAGGTTTTCAGTCCTCTTAATGACCACACAGTAGTGTGTCTATTGTCTGGGAAGAGAGGACATGAACTTCCTAACAATATCTCTATTCTCAATGGTTACTCCAACATCAGCTAGAGTATCCACAATCTCAACGTACCTGAAGCATTGTTGAGTCATGGTTTCACCTGTCTTGAAGGTGACATTTTCAAATTGCTGCTCCAAGAGGTCCTTCTTGTTCTCTTTGGCTTCATTGGACCCCTCATACATCAGCTTTAGTGCATCTCATAGCTGTTTGGCGTCCTTGCACTTCTTGAAACCTCTGTAGATAGAGTTAGGAAGAGCAGTTTGAAGGGCTGTCATAGCTTTTTGATCAACATCAATTTTCTTCCAATCTTCTTCAGAAAAATCATCCATTTCCTTTGGTATCATACCACCACCACCAGCAGCTGAAGTGGTGTATGGTACATAAGGTCCATTGACAACAGACTCCCACATCCTGGAATCTTGAGAGTTGATGAAGCCTTCCATTCTTTGACACCAAGTATCAAAATCCTCAGGTGTGATCAGTGGGGACTTTGTCATAGTTCTAGTTTCCATATCAGCCTTTGAGGTAGCTTCCATTTGAAAAGTTAAGTGAAGTGTGAAACTAAGAGGATTTAAGATGGTGAGATCTTACAATCAAGAGCCTGGAATGCTCTAATACCAATTGCAGGACCGGGTTAGGGTGTTAACTACAATTAGTTTCACAAGAGGAGTGATCTTAGATCACTTAACAGTTCAAATAGGGAATAGGAAACTTTGAAGATACACGGAACACAAGTAATTATAAGACAAAACTTAGAACAATAACACAAGTATTAGTTTTCAAGGATGTTGTACATTGATCTCAACTTCTATTACAAGTGTTCAAAGCATAATCTAAAATACAAGGACCTGAGACCTTTTTATACTACAACCAACAACCGTCAATACTTGGAACGACAGTTGGAATTGACTGATCTTGATAACAAGATCAATCTGGAGTCAAAAGGCAGATTGTCTTTTGACTACTGACTATGACATACCATAGCTCACTGACTTTTCCTGTTATAAAAAAGTCTAAAGGAACAAAAGAAGTAAATTACAGACAAAGATTTTATCTACTATTCACTAAAGCATGGAAGTTTCACCAACTCATACAAGTTGGTGAGTTATCATAGTTGTAGCAGAAAGTTGGCCAGCTTTATCAAAAGTAGATCAGAGAAAGCATATTTTCTCTGTCTTCCGAAGAAATCAGTCTTCACAGCAAAATGGCTTCGGAAGTCTTTGTCTTTGAAGCTTTGGAAGACTTCATCTTTTGCTTCGGAAGAACTTGGCCTCTGGCTTCGGAAGTTTATACACTTGGAATATTTTCTGTTAAGTGTAAAGCTTCCAAAGTAATTTCTTCTAAACTTTTGGCTTCGGAAGACTTTGCACTTAGAGAGTGTAAAGCTTCCGCTGCAAGTTCATCCTTGTTCCTTAGTGCATGTTGGAAGATCTTTGGTTGCATCAGCCTTATAATCTTCAGATAGATCCTTACAGACACACTTGGGGGAGAACATGACTTATATCAATTCACTTAAATACATATTTTTGGGGTATACAAAACACAAATCACCAACGGTGTGTTGTGTCAAACGAGTTTTTCCTAACATAGATAAGTTGGATGAAACAGTTACATGTTCATATTACACATAAGAGCAATTACTTAGACATAAGTTGCCTTAATTATTGTAGAATGAACTTATCTTGGATTTTTTTGAGCACTTTGGATACTCACATAGTTTTCATACCCGATCACTCACATGTCAAGTGAGTTTCACGGTCCCATTTGTACTTCTTTTCCTTTTGGGGGAGATTACATGCAAATTACTACTTTCGTGGACACATTTACATGTCAATGATTTCACATGTTATATAAGTTGTTACTTACCGTATGAAGTCCCCTGTTATCGGACCGTTAATTTATTTCTCAAAGCGAGGTAATCATGGATAGTAGTACTATTGGGTTTGACTACCCCCACCCAGGTTAATTACCCTAACCTTGATCGGAGGTTTAAACGGGTGCATTATTAGCCTGTTCACTCCTCTGCTTACAGTAGGCATGTGTAGGGTCAATCTATTACAGTTACAGTCTAGCTTCGGTTGTGGTACTTATAAAATGTTATAGTAATTGTATGATGACAATCAAATCATAGTAAGAATTGTGGTCCATTACATTGTTTACTATTACTTTAAAACTTGTGAACTCACCAACTTTATGTTGACATATTTTCATGCATGTTTTCTTAGAAAAGTGAGGTTTGCATCAGGATAGGCTTGCATGGAACTCATCGCATCTAGGGTCATTCATTCAATTGTGACATTATTTCTAAGTTGCCTTTTTTGAAAATAATTTACATTAGCTCTACTACATCCGATTTAACTCTAAAAATAGTTATGTACTTTTAAAATTATTTGTAAGGTATCTTTTGTAAATCATATAGCGGTCGATCAATGACTATGATTCTATCACATTCATGCCCTGTGGGAAACCGCTGTGGTTGGGGGTGTGACACTGGGGCTGACATGAAGTCATCCTCTTCTGTAACAAAGGCATTTTCAACAATATGAGCTTCACATGGAAACTTATATGCCTCTATTACCTGGGGACCACCCTGATTTCTTGACCTTTCACCCGGTTATAAAGATTCAATCTTAGCAACCATGGTGTCTTGTGTCACACCCTCGCTAGAAGCGGAAACATGAGGATGCGACGGACGGGATCGTCATAACACATTGGGGGTCTAAGAGAATCACTAAATGTATTCTCCATAAATGGGTCATGAAGTCACCCGACACATAAGAACACGTGTCAAGTACAGTCAAATCCAAAACGTCATACCATAAATGCATAAATAATCCAAAGTTCCATTCAGGAACAAAGAAGCACAAGTACCAAAAGAATCCCAAGTACAAAACCAACAATTACAATTCAACAAAACAAACAAGTCCAAATCAAGTCCGAATGTCCCATGAAATGTCTATTACTCCCAAAGGGGCGGTCTTGTCTAAAGTCCACAGCCAAGCACCTAAGCCTCATTACCTAAAAAGACATGCTCGAAAGAGTCAACATATGTTGGTGAGTTCACAGGTTTAAAAATACAAATAGTTTGCCATGTATAACATGTACAGAAAGTTGTATGTGAGTAAGAGTACATAGCAGTCAAGATATCAACACAAGTTTAAGATCAGTCCAAGTCCAATTACCCGGATTATATTCACCCAAGGGCAAGCCCAAGCCAAGTCAGTTTCGACTAGTATACCGACGACAAGGGTGGGGGTGTCAACCCGTTAGTACTAACAATACCTCTCCATGATATTCAAACACAAGAAAAAGCCCAAAAACAAGCCCAAGAACAAGCACAAGCACAAGTACACACTCATGAATAAACATCTAGACTCAAACCATGACCCAGACCACATATAATGCTTCAAGAAAAATTTTAAGACATGACATAGTCCAAAACCATGAGCATGCTTTTCCCCCAAGTAAAATATATTAAAAAGGGGCCGTGAAACTCACCTTTTGATAATATATTTCAAATCCCACAATATGAAAAGCGAGCACTAAAAGTACAAATCACAAAAGGATTATTAAAGAACAAAAATGACCAACACGAGTGTAATCTTTGTAATCCAGTCCTTAACGCCCATCAAGGTTTTTATTGTCACTTTGATATTAATTTAGTAACCTATTCTTTTAAAACGTCATTTAACCACTTTTAAATACAAAACTTGCCTTTATTTGATTATTTAGTTTCAAACCTTATTTTTAAGTTTATCAAAATATTTCACCACATATATCTGATTGCGCACCAATTTTTTATATATTGTTTGGAGATCGAAACTGTAACAAATCGTTGCATAAAAGGTATCATTTGGAAGATAAGACTTTAAATTAAACTTCAAAAAAAGAATCATCTCTATTGAATAAAATTCGAGAAAGATATGACTCAATGAATACAGACCAATCTGCTGCCCAGATTCGTCAGTTTTGACCTTCAGTTTTGTTTGCCACGTTTCGGGGACCAAACGATGTCGAAACAACACGAGACCACTTGAGTTAGTTAGAGGACTCTTAGAAATTGATTTTAGACACAAATTTTTCCTCATTTGTACGTATTATGACAATGTTATGTCCTGTACAAAATGTCCTATTTTTCTGATAGCAAGCTGTCCAGTTCATTAGTCTTGTTCCTTTGCAACCCAAACTTCAATATTGACCACTATCAACCCGAGTATATAAAGAATGTTTGTTCCAGGTTCTAGTTGTCCAAAACTTTAATTAAACACTTAGATTATTTCAATCTTCAGTCCCAAAATAGTTTGTTGGATTTTAGTTTCCCAGGTTTGCAATATTAATTAATTAATTTGTTGTTTTGATCGTTCAACATGTCTATCCATTCAAGAAACAAGATTAATGATTTTAAAAATGATTTATAAGTACAAGATTCCAATTATGAACAGGTCATCCAAGATTACAACCCAACTTTGATAGATTCAAAGAATATACAAAGTCCAAGAATTAGGGTTGTACCGGTTAGAGAGTCCAACACTCGTAACATCTATTTTTCACGATCCAACATCCAAAACAATGAATATATAAATATTAGATGATGAATATCATCAAAATAGAAGTAGATCAAGGAATAAAATCATCAAGAAACGATTTTTCTTACCGGAGATTAGAAGATGAGCAAGTCTTGCTTAGAATGAGATCTTGAATGTCTTGATTATCACAAAACTCAATAGAATGGTACAATGAGGATTATTTTTATTGGAATAAGGAAGAACAAAGTGTAATTGGGTTGTGGTGGCTAGGGTTTGCAATATGGAAGTAGCTTGGAGAATAAATTAGCAAAAGTGAGGAAACAAGGGGGAATTCCCCCTTGTCTAGCTTCGGCCGCAACAAAGGGAGGGGCAAGGACCTTTGGGCCCTTGGCCCATCTTGTCTAATCCGTCTCATCTCGAATCACGTGTCGACCAATTTTTATGAATTTAAATTCCGCGCGCTAAGACGGTTCCAACGAGCTATTATATGCCTTAGAAATCGGATAATTTATATTTTTGAACTAATTCATGTTTATTTACTAGACTTTAGGCAAAGCCCATGAATGTATGATTAGTTGGTTTTAACATAAATTTTAGCATTTTACCTTTCAGAAAATCCTTGATTAGGCTCAATGCACAGGACCTTGTACTATGACAAGCCCAATGGTCATCTTATTGACAAAAACCCTTAGCCCAACACTCTGACATAGGCCCATTAAGCTAAAATTTGGATCAACATTGAAATGAACAATCAATTAAGACCAAGCCCAAATATGACAAAATCAAAGTCAAATGTCAAAGTCAAAGTCAAAGTGAACGCACCTATTTTGGTGACGGATGTCACAGTATCCCCCAGTTGAGAGAATTTCGTCGCGAAATTCAGCTGGAGTTATCAACTGTATTGCCATCCGCAAACAGGTGAGGGTACTTAGTCCTCATTCCATCTTCTCATTCCCAGGTATATTCGGGACCTCTCTTTGAGTTCCATCTTACATTTACAACCAGGATCTTGCTACCCTTCAATGTCTTTATCTCCCTGTCCATGATCTCCATCGATTCTTCGATGAATCAAAGTTTGTCACCCATCGAACGTGTCATGCACCCTCTCAGTTCTTGCTGTAACTCAAACCGATAATCCCATGACCAAATCTGTTTGGAAGTCTTAATTTCACTTACCAATATAGTTGCTAATTTTCTCTTTTGCCAAAGCAGACAATGCCCTCTAGGCAACAGCTCGTATACCGCCCATAAAAAACAAAGTCTCTTGAGATGGATTTTTAGGTTTTACAACTAATTTACTAATATCTCCAGAGTATGACTGTTGTCCATTACCAAAAGTTAGATTCCAGTCCGGATTCTGATTTCACATTCATGGTATCAATAGTTTGTCATCAACCCTTAATCTAAGGTGTATTGTAGCTAATCCCCCATACTACTAACACCTTAATAGTGTACCAGTCACCAACCATATCTAATTATCAAATCAACCAATGTCTGAGAACATGTGCCTAAAGCAAGGGTTCCTTTGATTGTTAGTGTAAATTTCTAACGGTCTTAAGCTGCATTTAGTCTGTTTGCGATCCAAATCCCTTAATCATTTGTCTCTTGAATAATTTATGGCCCAGTCATCTTATTTACACGACTTCTACCCATTACATCAGCAATCGGCACTTACATCCATTTAATGCCTCGAACGGTGCTCCTATAAGACTCTTATTGTAGCTATTGTTATAAGAAATTCAACCAATGGTTGGTGAGTCTCCTACCTACCTCCATGTCAATGATAAAAGACATTAAAATATCCTCCAATGTCTGAATAGGTCACTCACTCATATCATCAGTATGATAGTGGTAAGTCTCACTCATGTCCAGACGTGTACCCAGCGCCTACTATGAGCTATGCCGAATTGTTTCATGAAGCGACTGGCACGAACCGGGATAATCGACATAGGTACTCCATGTCTATCCACAACTTCACTGACATAAATTCTTGCCAACTTTTCCATCTTGTAGTCCTCACGAATAGTCAGGAGATGACCAGATTTGGTCATGTTATGTAACGCCCGAAAATTTCAAAGAAAAGAAGCCAGAATGAAGTTCTCGTGTGAAGGAAAGTTCTCACGTGAGAACCTCATGCGAGAAGTCCAATCGAAAAGTGGAGCTGGGTATAAATAGCTAAGAACACCCAGTCTGACTCCATTTCGTGCGAGAAGTTCAGCTGCTAGAGAGAGAAATCAGCTGCGTAGAGAGAGAAAGTGAAGAATCCAAGTGTTTAAGGTATGTAACTCGTGTAGTAACTCGTGTTATGTACTAAGAACGGATTATTGATGAATTTAATGCATGGTTATGTAGTTTTCACTCGGCGAAAGCTTCGGGAAGGTTACGTTTATGCTAGAACTTCAAGAGGTGAGTTTCTAGTCCCCTTTTTACGCAAGTTTTATGTTATAAGGCTATTATGCATACTAGAACATTTTAAAATGCTTTCCCATGCCTGGTTTGACGATGTTTAAGATGTTAGCATGTTAGAACAGCCTTAGATGTGATATTGTGATTGGGAAGGAAGACCCTGTAGTTTTCGAACGAGCAGTTTTGATGTACGTTAAGATTTTGAACTCTGGGAAGTTTTCGCCTGAAAGGTGTAGTTTTCACGCGATATGCATGTTTTCACGTGGCGCGATTGTAAGTTTTCGCGTGGCGCGATTGTAAGTTTTAACGTGATAGGTTGGTTCTCGCGTGATGGGGTAGTTCTCGCGCGAGATGCTGCTGATGTATGTTAAGTTTTCGTATGTGATGCTGTTTTGTGTGATGTGTTATCTTTTCACGTTAAACGATTTTTAAAACTATACGTTTTATGATGTGGCTTTACTTGCTATGTACGTATTGTAAGTAAAGTATTATGTAATAAAGTGAAAGATAACGAAGGTGAGTCATGACGAACATAATGAACGAATGAAAAGTCTTGCAAGCAAAATAAGGGAGGTTCACGACTCATGAGGTAGTTGTATGCTCCAACTGTGTGCGGTTTAGCTAACCCTTGATGATGTGCACAGGGGTCTAATCTTTGAGATTGGCCATGATGTGATGGGATTATTATCGCGTACCCCGGTAATGTGTCAGCTTCGGCATGACGTGGGGGTTTATTTATAAACCCCGACACAGTATCAGCTTTTTAAAGCATGTTGCCAGGATATTGCATGAGACGGAATCTATATAATGATGAGCGAAGTAATGAATGATGATGAGCGATGATGAAGATAATAATTAACTATTATCTGAATGTATGTATGATGTGTGATGACAAGGGATGTAAAGGATATGTTTATATAAATGAAGTATATTATTTATAAAACTAGAACTCACTCAGCGTCGCTGACTTTTGTATGCATAATAGTTGGTAGGTAATCGTTTGATGTTGAGGAGGTGCAGGCATGGATGCATAAGCTGTCGGGAATGATTTAAGTCTGGCATCCAAATTTTTGGGAATGATTATTGTATTAACAAAATTTTGAGATGTACGTGAATGATTTGATGTATTGAAACGATTTTAATCATGAGTGAAAAGTTCTAATTCCGCTGCAAATGATGTGTTTTAAATATCTTATGCGATGATTGACCGACTGTAAGCGTCTCGGGAACGGGGCGTTACAAGTTGGTATCAGAGCCAAAGTTTAAGAGAATTGGTAAAATATTTCAAAAACCTAAAACTTAAACTGACAATGGGACGAAAAGAAATGGGATGCCAGTCCTAGTAGCTACATGCTTGCTGGTAAAAGTTTTATGTAAATGTTTTATGTAAGTTAATAAAAAGGAATTATGTGCGTGTGTTATGTGGTTTATGTGCCCCTTGTAGATTTGGATACCGATGTAGTCAGGATGGGGAATGCTTGGAGAAGGAAGAGTAAAGTAAGTGGCTAATTGTAACCTTTCGTGTTTTCGTTAATTGATAGTTAACCTTCTTATGTTCTGGTAAGGACCATTTATGTCATTTAAGAAACTATATGAGTTGTTTATGAATGTTTCTTTTATGGTGCATTAATTCATTAATTTAAGAGTTAATATTTGTTTTTAATATAATAAAATAATAATAATAGTTAAAATAAAATAAAAATAATAATAATAATAGAAATAATAATTTATAAGAGTTAAATAATTAACAAGTTTAAAAATGTTTAAAACTTAAAGTTTAATTAAGTTAGGGGGTCTTTAAGACAATTTACAAACTTAAAATAGAAGTTTTGTATTTAAAATAATAATATGTAAACTACAGGGACTAAAGCTGTAATTTAGTTTAAACTAGAAATGAAACTTTGGATTAAAAGGTGTAATATTAAAACCTCAGGGACCAAAGGTGTAAATTGTAAAACCCAACCCCCAAACACCCGATTTTCCGGTGGGAGCTCCGGCCGAGCTCCGGCCACCCCCAAATCGGTCGATATACCCGAATTTAACTCAATTAAACCACACCATTACAGTCGCGGAACCGTTTCGAACTTGAACACGCACCTTAATGGCGTTTAGACGTCGGTTATGAACCCAATCGGTTTGAATAACCGAAGCTTTTAATCATAGAGCCGTTCGAACATTAAAACTCAATAATAATCAAATTAATTGTGTCATAATCGAACGTTTAACTAATCCTAAGCTGCCATCAATCTCAATTTCACCTGAAACTCACACGAACATCACATTCGATCATCCCCTTCATCGCGACCTGCAACATTAGTGTTCTTCCATCTTCAGTCATTCTTAATTAAAATTGATAAAGGGCTTTCAATCACCGAGACCAGTAGAAGCTATCTGTGCAACTAATTTGATTATTAACATCATTTGCAACCCGAACCAATCTCGACATAGCCGCGACTTGTTCTTCGTCTTGCTCACCATCGATTCGACTCTGATTCGGGTAATTAAACACAGTTATCTACTCGTTTTTACATGGGGAACAAAAGCCCCATGATTATCATCGTTATCAATATCGATTTATGCATCAATTTGGTCCTAAATCATTCTAGGGTTTATGTGATTTGGGGATTTCATCTGATTTATGTCTTTTAAGATAGGGGAACCGGATTTCAGCAGGCATAGGCTACCCAGCCTACTGGTTAAGCACGTGTTACCCCATCCTTGAGGTCCCGGGTTCGAACCCGGGCACCCTCAACATATTTTTTTAAGGGTTTTCTGCAATTATTTTAATTACAGAAATTTTTAATTATTATAAAAATCATTTTTTGTAAACTTTAATTAATTTAAAAGTGACCAAATTATTTTCTGCAATTTTTTTAAAAAAAATTTAATACTTATATAATCTTTTAATAAAACAATATAACAAAAATTATTTTTAGTTATTTCTTATAAAATGGATTTAAAATGATAGTTTAAATTAATAAATTATTATTGGCCCAAACGTTAATTTTAGTTTAATCGTGTTATTTAAATAATCATAGAAATTATTTACACTTTATATTTAATTACTATAAATGCTTTAATTTCGTTAAATTATCTAATGGTATAATACTTTTCATTGAAATAAAATATAAGTGATTCCATTGTTAAATTTGATCTATATCAAAAACCCCAAACCTCACTTGAAACCCTAGTTCACGTTTAATCGTTAATCTTGTTGTTAAACTTAATCTTGGAATATACACATTTAGGTAACTTGTAAAAGAAATCGTTGGAGCACCATTTACATTACTCGATATTACCTTTAACATCAACTTATATCATGTGAGTTTTCCATGCCCCTTTTTACTTTATTTCACACTTTTTGGGGTGAAACATGTTAACTTTATGAACTTGCACTTGTAAACATCTTGATACTTGTAAATGCACGAGCAATTCATTTATGAACTTTGTCATGGTTATTTGTAATATTGTGAGCTTTATATGATGAATATTATATGTTGACAATCATTAACTATTGCTAGCCTGGCGACGTCATAGATCTATGGGCCTGACAAGCCTATTTGGTGCTAAAGCCGAGGTTATTGCCGGCTCCTAGTGTCGTATTCTTGAGCACTATGGGAACCAAGTACACTTAGCTAATCGTTAAACTTGTAAATGATATTCTTGGTCAAGGTTTGATTGTAGCTATATGTTATCTATAAACTTGCTTATTTCGTAACCATTGACATGAATTGCTACTTGTAAACTTTTATATATATATATGTATGCTTAACCCATGGAAACTCACCAACTTTTAAAGTTGACCCTTTATTTTTAACATGTTTCAGGAAATGCACAAGGTTGATGATTATCTTTTGAAGCATGCTTACACCTAGGATTTGGACCTAGAAAAAAATAATAAAATAACTTGGGACTTGAAAGTTGAACTTTGTTTATCTTTGTTTGTTGAGACATTTGGTTGTAAGGTTTATTTCAACTATTGAATTTTTATATTTACAATTTATGGTAGTGTTATGTGGCTGTGAACAATCTTAACCCTCACATCTCGACGTTTCCGCCGTTAAGGTTGGGGTGTGACAGATTGGTATCAGAGCCCATAACTATAGGGATTTAGGTTATTAGAAATGGTGACCTAGACTATAGTTGATGCATGAACCTCATAAGAAAAATCTTTATGATCTTGTAATATATTTTGTTGCATGCTACATAATGCTACTTGTTAAGGAGGGCCTCTTAATGTGCAACTTGATGCCTTTAGTTAGGATTGCCTTATAATTGAGAAACTTGGTTGTCTTGTCTCCTCTAAAACTTATTCTTAATCCTTTATTCTCTCGGCGATGAAATATCTTAAACTTATTCTCGACGACACGGGGGAACGTAAGCTTTATATCAAAAGGTTCAAATCTTTAGACTTTATGACTAATCCATGAAAATCTCATCAAGGTTTTAATTCCATGAACCTAAAGAAATATTGTGTGACACATAGACACCTGTATTCTGGATTTCCTGGCAAAAAGCCTTCGGGCTAAGGTAAGCATTTCGCATAAATCCCGTGGGACTAGTTATGCTTACCTGGGGATTTCTGGGATGAGTGATAAACTATGGTCAATATACACAAGTTTCTAAGGCAATTGGAGTTAACTCACCTTGACGTGTCAACGTTTCCAAATGGTAATGAGTACCAAATGGAATCATTCCATATGTGTTTTACAAGTCTTGAAAAATCTTTGTTTTATTATCTTCTATCTCCAAATTTCTGTGACTAACGTATTTTATATCCAGCATGTCTCGTCATCATGGAAAGCGTGGTAGCTCCGACCGCAAATTAGCCGCCATGATTGCCCGTCAAATGGCTGCCGTCATTCCGACCATGGTTGCTGAACTGAGTAGCACCTTGATGACCAACGCTAGTGACAACACTAATGGCAATGGGCAAGGAGAGAATAGTGCAAATCAAGGAAGAAACAACCAACCCTGCACGTTTAAGCACTTCAACTCGTGCAAACCCACTAGCTTTAGTGGGAAGGAAGGAGCCACTGGACTTCTCGAGTGGTTTGAAAGTATGGAGAACACCTTCATCAACTGTGAGTGTCCCGAGGCACTCAAAGTCCGTTATGCCACAAGTGTTCTTCAACAAAGAGCACTTACGTGGTGGAATAGTGAGAAGAGGAATCGTGGTGCTGATGCTGTGTTGGCACTCACTTGGGAAGAATTCAAGAACATTGCCATCCAAAAGTTCTGCCCGAGAAGTGAGTTGCAAAAGCTGGAGGAGGAGTTTTGGAATCTCAAGCAAGATGGTGGAGATCATTTGGCCTATTCAACTAGGCATCACGAGTTGAGCATCCTGTTGCCTCACATGGTTGACACAGTTCCTAGGAACATTGAGAAGTTCATCAAGGGGGTGCCACCTCAAATCCAAGATGCCGTGGTGGGAAGTAGACCCACAACTTTGGAAGATGCCATTACCATCACCGCTCAACTTACTGAAAACCATATTCGAGCGGGCACCTTGTCTGTCAAAGGGGCTAAAAAGACTGAAAAGGCGGTCCCTGAAGCAGCTAAGGAGAATAAGAATGAACCGTCTTACAACAACAAGAAACGCAAGTTCACACCGGCGCGTAATTTTGCAGTGGCTACACCCAAAGTACCTCAAAGACAACCCGCTCCTGGTACACAAGCACCTGCTGCTAGAACCTATGCTGGTCCTCTACCATTGTGCAATGTCTGTAAGTATCATCATGCGGGTAATACCCCGTGCCGTATCTGTACACTGTGTGGTAAGTATGGACATTTGGTGGCTACTTGTCACCGTGCACCAAACAATGCCGCGTTAGTTGCCAATCGTGCTTGCTACAACTGTGGGGAACCTGGTCATTTTCGCCCACAATGCCCTCGTCTTGCGGGTAACGTACCACAAGCTCGAGGACGTGCCTTCAACATCAATGCAAACCAAGCACAGGCTAACAACGATGTGGTGAACGGTATGTCAAATCCAACCCCAACTTTATGATCCAAGTACTTTTGTTGCTTTACCTGTATCGTAAACGTCTTTAAAACTGAACAGGTATGTTTCTTATTAATAATTCTTATGCCTACGTTCTATTTGACTCTGGAGCCGATAAGAGTTTTGTCTCGATAGAATTTGAGCCTATACTTGCTAAGCCACATACGAAACTAGAAAGACCTCTTACTGTCGAAGTCGCCGATGGAGAACCCATCACCGTTGGTGTCGTTATTCGTGATTGCATTTTGAGCCTAAACGAGCATGATTTCTTTATCGACCTTATTCCTATGAAACTTGGAAGTTTTGACGTTATCATTGGCATGGATTGGTTAGCTAAACATCATGCGGAAATTATTTGTTTCGAGAAGTGCATTCGAATTCCTTTGCCTTCGGGGGATACATTGAAAGTATTTGGCGAAAAATCATCCAAAGGACTCAAACTCATGTCGTGTACTCAAGCCCGAAAATGTCTAAGCAAGAATTACATGGCTTTCTTGGCTTACGTGGTCAACACGAAAGTCAAAGGGAATGATCTTAAGAAGGTCCCGATTGTACGAGACTTTCCTGAAGTGTTTCCCGATGACCTTAGCGGTTTACCTCCCGTGCGTGAAGTCGAGTTTAAGATCGATTTAATTCCGGGAGCGAACCCTGTGGCTAAATCACCATATCGACTTGCACCGTCAGAAATGCAAGAGCTGGCTAGTCAACTTCAAGAACTGTCCGACAAGGGCTTTATCCGACCTAGCTCATCGCCTTGGGGTGCACCTATTTGTTCGTGAAGAAGAAAGATGGATCATTTCGTATGTGCATCGATTATCGTGAGCTTAACAAACTTACCATCAAGAACCGCTACCCTCTTCCTCGCATCGATGATCTTTTTGACCAACTTCAAGGAGCTGCTATTTTCTCAAAGATTGATTTACGTTCTGGCTATCATCAATTACGAGTTCATGATGATGATATCCCAAAAACTGCGTTCCGTACCCGATATGGACACTATGAGTTCATGGTGATGCCCTTTGGTTTAACGAATGCTCCTGCTGTCTTTATGGATCTCATGAATCGAGTATGCAAGCCGTATCTAGACAAGTTCGTGATTGTCTTTATTGACGACATACTTATCTACTCCAAGTCCAAAACCGATCACGAACATCACCTGCGACAAGTTCTTGAGCTATTGAAGAAAGAACAACTATACGCAAAGTTCTCAAAGTGCGAATTTTGGCTTGAGGAGGTCCAATTTCTAGGACACGTGGTGAATAGTCAAGGAATTCACGTTGACCCTGCAAAGGTGGAAGCTGTGAAAAATTGGTGTGTTCCCACAACTCCAACCGAAGTTCGTTCTTTCCTTGGTCTTGCTGGGTATTATCGACGTTTCATTGCCAACTTCTCTCGAATCGCGAAACCGCTTACTTCCTTGACCCAAAAGAATAAACCATTCGAATGGGGGTCTGAACAAGAGGGAGCCTTTGAATCCTTAAAGCACAAGTTGTGTAATGCCCCTATATTGACCCTTCCCGATGGGAACGATGATTTCACCGTATATTGTGATGCATCTAAACAAGGCCTTGGTTGTGTTCTCATGCAACGAGGAAAGGTCATAGCATATGCATCGAGACAATTGAAGGTCCATGAGGTGAATTATACGACACATGATCTTGAACTTGGTGCTGTGGTTTTTGCCTTAAAGATTTGGAGGCATTACCTTTATGGGACGCAATGTATAGTCTACACCGATCACAAAAGCCTACAACACGTCTTCAATCAAAAGGATCTCAACATGAGACAACGACGTTGGGTTGAGTTGATTAGTGATTATGATTGTGACATTCGTTACCATCCTGGAAAGGCAAATGTCGTAGCCGATGCACTAAGTCGTAAGATTCATAATAAGATGATCTCGTTTCAAGAAATTCGCGAGCGACGACAATGGTTTGATATCTTGGGAGAATTTGATACTGAGATTCGTCTGGATGTTAATGAGACTACGGTGCTGCTACAAAATTTGAGGATTGAGAATGACATCGAGACTTGTATCATGGAGGCTCAACAAGCGGTTCAAGAAGGAGGGAAAATGGGAGAGGAATTGGAGTACAATCTTCGAGCTCAACTAGAAACGAAACCCAACGGGTTGATGTATTTCTTGAATCGAATTTGGGTTCCAAACTGTGATAATCTTCGTACCTTCATCATGAATGAAGCTCATCAAACTCGTTACTCAATTCATCCTGGTTCCGATAAGATGTATATGGATCTGCGTGGTCAATACTGGTGGCCTGGAATGAAGAAAGACATAGCAACTTACGTAGCTAAGTGTCTTACGTGTACAAAGGTTAAAGCTGAACATCAACGTCCTAGTGGATTGCTTGAACAACCCGAGATTCCCATGTGGAAATGGGAACACATATCCATGGACTTCATAACCAAACTACCTCGCACCTCTCGTGGTCATGATAGCATATGGGTGATTGTTGACCGATTGACCAAGTCGGCACATTTCATACCCATACGTGACACCTACAAAACGTCAAGGTTAGCTCGTATATACATTGATGAGATTGTGAGTCGTCATGGCGTACCTTTGCATATCATATCCGACCGAGACGCTCGTTTCACTTCGCACTTTTGGTCGTCTATGCAAGAACTTTTGGGTACTCAACTGGATTTAAGCACGGCTTACCATCCTCAAACGGACGGTCAAACCGAGCGAACCATCCAAACCCTAGAGGATTTGCTACGTCTTTGTGTCCTTGACTTTGGTGGTGACTGGGATACGCATTTACCTCTCGCGGAATTTTCGTATAATAATAGTTACCACTCGAGTATCAAAATGGCACCTTTTGAAGCACTCTATGGTCGTAAATGTCGTTCCCCGATCTGCTGGACTGACATTGGTGAAAATTTCATCACTGGTCCTGAGCTCATACAAGAAACAACCGATAAAGTTTCCCTGATTCGTAAGAACCTTGAAGTGGCTAGAAGTCGACAAAAAAGTTATGCCGATAAACGACGCAAGCCGTTGGAATTTCAAGTTGGGGACATGGTTCTTCTTAAAGTCTCACCATGGAAGGGAGTCGTTCGTTTTGGGAAGAAGGGTAAATTAGCTCCACGATTTGTAGGACCTTTCAAGATCCTGAAAAGGATTGGGAAAGTGGCTTATAAACTGGAACTACCTTCCGATCTTAGCGGGGTTCATCCTGTTTTCCATGTCTCAAATTTGAGAAAATGTTTGGCTGATGAAAGTCTGTATGTCCCATTAGATGACATCCAGATCGACGAGTCATTACATTTTGTGGAGAAACCCGTTGAAGTCATGGACCGCATTATGAAGAAGACTAGGACCACTACTACCCCAATCGTCAAGGTTCGTTGGGAAAATAAGCGTGGACCTGAGTTTACTTGGGAGCGTGAGGAGCATATGAAGATGAAATACCCGTATTTGTTCGTCTAGTTCAATCTTAATTTCGGGACGAAATTCTTAAAAGTTGGGGAAACTGTAACCTTTCGTGTTTTCGTTAATTGATAGTTAACCTTGTTATGTTCTGGTAAGGACCATTTATGTCATTTAAGAAACTATATGGGTTGTTTATGAATGTTTCTTTTATGGTGCATTAATTCATTAATTTAAGAGTTAATATTTGTTTTTAATATAATAAAATAATAATAATAGTTAAAATAAAATAAAAATAATAATAATAATAGAAATAATAATTTATAAGAGTTAAATAATTAACAAGTTTAAAAATGTTTAAAACTTAAAGTTTAATTAAGTTAGGGGGTCTTTAAGACAATTTACAAACTTAAAATAGAAGTTTTGTATTTAAAATAATAATATGTAAACTACAGGGACTAAAGCTGTAATTTAGTTTAAACTAGAAATGAAAACTTTGGATTAAAAGGTGTAATATTAAAACCTCAGGGACCAAAGGTGTAAATTGTAAAACCCAACCCCCAAACACCCGATTTTCCGGTGGGAGCTCCGGCCGAGCTCCGGCCACCCCCAAATCGGTCGATATACCCGAATTTAACTCAATTAAACCACACCATTACAGTCGCGGAACCGTTTCGAACTTGAACACGCACCTTAATGCGTTTAGACGTCGGTTATGAACCCAATCGGTTTGAATAACCGAAGCTTTTAATCATAGAGCCGTTCGAACATTAAAACTCAATAATAATCAAATTAATGTGTCATAATCGAACGTTTAACTAATCCTAAGCTGCCATCAATCTCAATTTCACCTGAAACTCACACGAACATCACATTCGATCATCCCCTTCATCGCGACCTGCAACATTAGTGTTCTTCCATCTTCAGTCATTCTTAATTAAAATTGATAAAGGGCTTTCAATCACCGAGACCAGTAGAAGCTATCTGTGCAACTAATTTGATTATTAACATCATTTGCAACCCGAACCAATCTCGACATAGCCGCGACTTGTTCTTCGTCTTGCTCACCATCGATTCGACTCTGATTCGGGTAATTAAACACAGTTATCTACTCGTTTTTACATGGGGAACAAAAGCCCCATGATTATCATCGTTATCAATATCGATTTATGCATCAATTTGGTCCTAAATCATTCTAGGGTTTATGTGATTTGGGGATTTCATCTGATTTATGTCTTTTAAGATAGGGGAACCGGATTTCAGCAGGCATAGGCTACCCAGCCTACTGGTTAAGCACGTGTTACCCCATCCTTGAGGTCCCGGGTTCGAACCCGGGCACCCTCAACATATTTTTTTAAGGGTTTTCTGCAATTATTTTAATTACAGAAATTTTTAATTATTATAAAAATCATTTTTGTAAACTTTAATTAATTTAAAAGTGACCAAATTATTTTCTGCAATTTTTTTAAAAAAAATTTAATACTTATATAATCTTTTAATAAAACAATATAACAAAAATTATTTTTAGTTATTTCTTATAAAATGGATTTAAAATGATAGTTTAAATTAATAAATTATTATTGGCCCAAACGTTAATTTTAGTTTAATCGTGTTATTTAAATAATCATAGAAATTATTTACACTTTATATTTAATTACTATAAATGCTTTAATTTTGTTAAATTATCTAATGGTATAATACTTTTCATTGAAATAAAATATAAGTGATTCCATTGTTAAATTTGATCTATATCAAAAACCCCAAACCTCACTTGAAACCCTAGTTCACGTTTAATCGTTAATCTTGTTGTTAAACTTAATCTTGGAATATACACATTTAGGTAACTTGTAAAAGAAATCGTTGGAGCACCATTTACATTACTCGATATTACCTTTAACATCAACTTATATCATGTGAGTTTTTCCATGCCCCTTTTTACTTTATTTCACACTTTTTGGGGTGAAACATGTTAACTTTATGAACTTGCACTTGTAAACATCTTGATACTTGTAAATGCACGAGCAATTCATTTATGAACTTTGTCATGGTTATTTGTAATATTGTGAGCTTTATATGATGAATATTATATGTTGACAATCATTAACTATTGCTAGCCTGGCGACGTCATAGATCTATGGGCCTGACAAGCCTATTTGGTGCTAAAGCCGAGGTTATTGCCGGCTCCTAGTGTCGTATTCTTGAGCACTATGGGAACCAAGTACACTTAGCTAATCGTTAAACTTGTAAATGATATTCTTGGTCAAGGTTTGATTGTAGCTATATGTTATCTATAAACTTGCTTATTTCGTAACCATTGACATGAATTGCTACTTGTAAACTTTTATATATATATATGTATGCTTAACCCATGGAAACTCACCAACTTTTAAAGTTGACCCTTTATTTTTAACATGTTTCAGGAAATGCACAAGGTTGATGATTATCTTTTGAAGCATGCTTACACCTAGGATTTGGACCTAGAAAAAAATCAATAAAATAACTTGGGACTTGAAAGTTGAACTTTGTTTATCTTTGTTTGTTGAGACATTTGGTTGTAAGGTTTATTTCAACTATTGAATTTTTATATTTACAATTTATGGTAGTGTTATGTGGCTGTGAACAATCTTAACCCTCACATCTCGACGTTTCCGCCGTTAAGGTTGGGGTGTGACACTAATCATAACTGGCCACTGTAATTAGGGACTTACTATACTTTACATGATCTGGGCTATTACCTGAATGACCATGTTGGTGTTTGAATCTTATAGCGCTTTGAGATGGCCGATGGTAGATCTTCGAAGGCTTCCCGAGGTGGAGTGCGTGGTAGACGTGGTGCTGGAACACGTGCCATGAGGAATAAGGCTAGAAATGCCGAGACGGCAACTACAGATCTCGAGATTAATCACCATGAGGGCGGTGATGAGAGTGCTAATCTAAGGGCCTCAGTGAAAGAGGCGGTGGTTGAGGAGGTTCATCAGGTCATGTAGACGCTTCTTCCGTCTGTAGCGACCGAGGTTATTCATGCTGTGAGAGAGGATGAAAAGAAGGAGAAGGAGGAAAGGAGGAAAGCTGCTAGGCGAAGGGGCGAAGAAGGAGGTTCATGGGCAAGAGAGCAACCGGATACTGAGATGGTTGTCTCTAGTGATGATGAGGAGGAGGAGGCAGCGCAGGAAACTGCAAAGGGGTGCAACTATGGGGCATTCCAAAGATGCAGGCCCCCTACGTTTTGATGGAAATGGGTGTGCTACGGCCGCTCACCGATGGGTGAGAGAAATGGAGGCGGTACTTGATATTAGCAAGCGCTGAGAGGATCAGAAGGTAAAGTTTGCTACCCACTCATTTGTGGATTTAGCCTTGTGTTGGTCGGACAATATTGTCCAGGCCGAGGGTAGTAGGGCAACCGGGAGGATGAGGTGGAGTGAGCTGAAGAAGTTGGTGATCTAGGAGTTATGTCCTCATAGGGAGCTCAAAGAGTTATGGAAGTTGGAGGTGGGCACTATGACGTACCAACAGTACTCAACGAAGTTTAATGAGATGACAAGGTTGGTGCCAGATTAGGTGACTCCTGTGTCACGAAAGATTAAGAGGTACATCCAGGGTCTGCAGGCGGATATCTGCAGACACATGATCACCGCCTGGCTAAGTACGTTTAGGTCGGTGGTCGATTTGGCAGGTAGACTGTATGATGAGCGGGAGACGACGACGGTGTTTGATATGAAGAGGAAGTGGGGTAGAGATAAGAGCAGGAATGGGAAGCAGAACAACGGTGGTGGTTTCGTGGCTGGTGGAAAGAAGGTGACGGTGGATGACCGAAGGATGTTAACAGGGGGAGAGAAGGCATAAAGGAAATATGGGAAGGAGCATGCGGGGGAATGCAAGTGGGGATCAAATCATTGCTTTCAGTATGGGAAGGAGGGCCATATGGCATGGGATTGTCATATGGCGAAGTGTTACAACTGTGGTGAAAGGGGCCATATGAGCAGGGATCGCAAGAAGCTCAGGGCCGAGTACTCCGAGGCAAGGAAGGGGATTGAGAAGGAGGGGCAAAGGGCAAAGGCCAAGGCATTCACTATGACTTGGGAGGAGGCTAGAGTGGACCCTGATGTTATGTCAGGTACATTCCTAGTTAACCAAACTTGTGCCTCTGTACTATTTGATTCCGGTGCTAGTAAGAGTTTTATTTCTGCTACCTTCTGTACTTAGTTGCCTATTAGGAGTAGAAAGATTGATGAACCCTTAGATGTAGAAACTGTCATTGGTAAGTCTACCAAGATTTTTGATCTGATAGAGAATTGTGACATAGAGTTGGATGGCCATAGGTTCTCTGCTAAATTATTCGTGATGCCCTTAGGCAGATTCGAGGTAGTCCTAGGGATAGATTGGTTAGCAGCCTATGAGGCAAATATTGTGTGTCACAAGAAAATGATTTGATTGACTGCGTCGGATGGGAGTTGAGTGACAATCTATGGCGATAGGGTTACTATGGTTCTGAGGTGATTTCGATGGTTGTGGCTGAGAAGTGTATGAGGTGTGGATGTGGTGCCTATCTAGACTATGTGAAGGATGTGGAGGCATCGGTATCATGGCTGTCAGACATGCTGGTACTATGCGACTTCCCTGACGTATTTCCGGAAGACTTATAAGGTGTGCCACCTGACCGTGAGATCAAGTTCTAGATTGACCTGATACCTGGTGCCCAACCTGTTGCTAAGGCGCCGTATCGTCTAGCTCCCTCTGAGATGAAAGAGTTGATGACTTAGCTACAAGAGCTATTGGATAAGAGATTCATTCGACCGAGTATCTCTTAATAGGGTGCTCTGATCTTGTTTGTGAAGAAGAAGGACGGTAGCGTGAGGATATGCATCGACTACCGTGAGCTGAACAAGTTGACCATGAAGAACTGGCATTCGTTATCGAGGATTGATGACTTATTTGATCAACTCCAAGGTGCTAGTTGGTTCTTAAGGATAGATCTCCAATCTGGTTACCATCAGTTAAAGGTGAAGGAGAAGGATATACCTAAAACAGCTTTTCGTACACGTTATGGACACTACGAGTTTCTTGTTATGTCCTTTGGTTTAACCAACGCACTAGCTACTTTTATGGATTTGATGAATAGGGTGTGTCGGCCAATGTTGGATAAATCAGTGATTGTGTTCATTGATGATATCCTAATTTACTCTAGAGAGGAACATGCCGGTCATATTCGGGAGGTGCTGGAAACGCTTAGAAGGGAGAAGCTGTATGCCAAGTTCTCCAAATGCGCGTTCTGGTTGCGCGAGGTTCAATTTCTGGGTCATGTGGTCAACCCGAAAGGGATCATGGTAGACTCGGCGAAGGTTGAGGCGGTGATGCAATGGAAGTCTCCAAAGACGTCATCCGAGATTCGTAGTTTCTTGGGTTTGGCGGGCTACTACAGAAGATTCATCCAAGACTTCTCCAAGATAGCTTCACCATTGACTAAGTTCACCCGTAAGAATGTGAAGTTTATATGAGGAGTAGAGCAGGAGAATGCTTTCGAAGAGCTAAAGACAAGATTGACTCAAGCTCCTGTCTTGACGTTGCCTGAAGGGAGTGATGATCTGGTGGTTTATTCAAATGCTTCTTATTCGGGATTGGGTTGCATGTTAATGCAACGAGGGAGGGTTATAGCCTATGTGTCCCGACAGTTGAAGATCCATGAGGCTAACTACCCTACCCATGATTTGGAGTTAGCGGTTGCGGTCTTTGCATTGAAGATTTGGAGGCACTACTTGTACGGGACGAAGTGCACTATCTTCACTGACCATAAGAGCTTGAAGTACTTCTTCGAGCAAAAGGATCTTAATATGAGGCAAAGGAGGTGGTTAGAGTTGATCAAGGATTATGATTGTGAGATCCACTACCATCCGAGCAAGGCCAACGTAGTGGCGGATGCCCTTAGCCGAAAAAAGAGACCTGAGCCGATTCGGGTAAAGGCTTATCAGTTGGTAATGACCTCTGATGTGATGAAGCAGGTCAAGGAATTTTAGGATGAGGCATTGAATGAGGGTCGAATCAACTCCGAAATGATGAAGGGCCTAGTCATGGAGTTGGGTGAGAACACTCTCGGTGTTAGAATCCGATTTGGGCGGATGTAGATTCCTTGTTACGGGGATCTACCGGGAAAGATCATGGATGAGGCCCATAAGACTCGATACTCAATTCACCCCGGTGCCACGAAGATGTATCAGGATATGAAGGAAGGTTACTGGTGGCCAGGAATAAAGCGCGATGTAGCAGAGTATGTGAGTAAGTGCCTTACTTTCCTGCAAGTGAAGGTGGAGCATCAAAAGCCATACGGGAAGATCCAACCTTTAGATATACCCGAGTGGAAATGGGAGCACGTCACCATGGACTTCATTACGAAGTTGCCGTGTACGGCAAGAGGGTATGATGCCATATGGGTGATAGTAGACCATCTGACGAAGAGTGCTCATTTCTTGCCAATCCATGAGACGTATTCATCTGAGAGATTAGCGGATCTATTCATTAAGGAGATCGTATCTCGTCATGGCATACCAGTGTCTATTGTGTCGGACCGTGACACGTGGTTTACATCAAAGTTTTGGAAGAGATTCCACGATGTGATGGGGACGCGGCTACATATCAGTACAGCGTACCATCCTCAGACAGATGGTCAGTCAGAGAGGATGATTCAGACACTGGAAGATATGCTACAGGCATGCGTGATCGATTTTGGAGGAAGTTAGGATGAACACTTACCGTTAGCCAAGTTCTCATATAACAACAGTTATCATGCCAGTATTGATATGCCCCGTTATAAATTGCTATACGTTAGGAAGTGTAGAACGCCTGTATGTTGGGGTGACATCGGGCAGAAGGAGTTGGGAAGCATTGAGGTGATCGAGGCTACGACTGAGAAGTTGGAGAAGATTAAGGCCTTTATGAAGACAGCGAAGGATAGACAGAAGTCGTATGCCGACAAAAGGCGTAGACCGATTGAATTCAAGGTAGGGGATATAGTTATGTTAAAGGTCTTGGCTTGGAAAGGGATCATCCAGTTCAGAAAGCAAGGAAAGCTAAGCCCGAGGTATATAGGGCCTTTCTGAATTATTGCCCGGGTTGGAGAGGTGGCATATCAATTGGAGCTACCCGATGAGTTAAGCGGAATTCACCCGATGTTCCATGTATCTCATCTGAGAAAGTGCTTAGCCAACGAGGATATCATTGTGCCACTGGAAGATATTAAGGTAGATGAATGGCTCAATTATGTGGAGCACCCTGTGGCCATCATTGATAGAAAGGAAAAGAGGTTAAGGAATAAAGTGGTTCCACTTGTGCATGTACATTGGAAACACCAAAAGGGGTCTGAGTCTACATGGGAGACCGAGGAAGAGATGAGACAGCATTACCCGCATCTGTTCGAGAGCTAACGCATTTCAAGGACGAAACCTAAATAAGGGGGGTGGACTTGTAACACCCGAAAATTTCAAAGAAAAGAAGCCAGAATGAAGTTCTAGGGTGAAGGAAAGTTCTCACACGAGAACCTCATGCGAGAAGTCCAAGCAAAAAGTGGAGTTGGGTATAAATAGCTGAGAACACAAAGTCTGACTCCATTTCACGCGAGAAGTTCAGCTGCTAGAGAGATAAATCGGATGCGTAGAGAGAGAAAGTGAAAAATCCAAGTGTTTAAGGTATGTAACTCGTGTAGTAACTCGTGTTATGTACTAAGAATGGATTATTAATGAATGTAATGCATGGTTATGTAGTTTTCGCTTGGCAAAGGCTTAGGGAAGGTTGCGTTTGTGCTAGAACTTCAAGAGGTGAGTTTCTAGTCCCCTTTTTATGCAATTTTTATGTTTTAGGGCTATTATGAATACTAGAACATTTTAAAATGCATGCCTATGCCTGGTTTGACGATGTTTAAGATGTTAGCGTGTTAGAACAGCCTTAGACGCGATAAGCTATGATTGGGCGGGAAGACCCTGTAGTTTTTGCGCGAGCAGATTTAATGTATGTTAAGATTTTGAACTCTAGGAAGTTTTCGCGCGTATGATGTGGCTTTACTTGCTTGCTATGTATGTATTGTAAGTAAAGTATTATGTAATGAAGTGAAAGATAACGAAGGTGAGTCATGACAAACATAATGAACGAATCAAAAGTCTTGCAAGCAAAATGAGGGAGGTTCACGACTCATTAGGTAGTTGTATGCTCCAACTATGTGCGGTTTAGCTAACCCTTGATGATGCGCACAGGGGTCTAATCCTTGAGATTGGCCATGATGTTATGGGATTCTTGTCGCGTTCCCCGGTATTGTGTCACCTTCGGCATGAAGTGGGGGTTTATTTATAAACCCCGACACAGTATCAGCTTTTAAAAGCATGACGCGGGGGTATTTCATGAGACAGAATCTATATAATGATGAACGAAGTAACGAATGATGATGAACAATGATGAAGATAATAATTAACTATTATCTGAATGTACGTATGATGTGTGATGACAAGGGATGTAAAGGATATGTTTATATAAATGAAGTATTTTATCTATAAAACTAGAACTCACTCAGCGTCACTGACTTTTGTATGCATAATAGTTGGCAGGTAATCGTTTGATGCTGAGGAGGTGCAGGCATGGATGCATAAGCTCCCAGGAATGATTTAAGTCTGGCATCCACATTTTTGGGAATGATTATTGTATTAACAAAATTTTGAGATGTACGTGAATGATTTGATGTATTGACACGATTTTAATCATGAATGAAAAGTTTTAATTCCGCTGCAAATGATGTGTTTTAAATATTTTATGCGATGATTGATCGACTGTAAGCGTCCCGAGAATGGGGCCTTACATGTTATCGATAATGACTCAAATCAAATCATGCGCACTAATAATTCTTATTAGCTTCGTGATGAAGTCCACAATCATGTTTCCACTTCCGATCCACTATGTCAAACACTTGAACAAGTCAAACTGTTGTAATAGGCTAGGTGGCCTTTGATACCTCACTTTAACATTTGAACAAGTCAAACACTTGCACATATAGTCCACTATGTCCCCTTTCATTCCAGGCCACCAATATAAGTCCTTATGATCATGCCACCTCTTGTTAGCACCAGGATGAACAATATACTTAAACTTATGTGCTTCGTCCAACACTAATATCTCACATTCCCCATAAATGAAACCTAAATTTGCTTAATAAAGTACAATCCTCCCTATCCTTAAATAAGTCAGAATGTCCTCAATGAATACTATGATAAATTTATTCAGATTTGGCATACGCATCTAATTCATCACGTCCATGACACCGCAAGTGCCTTTGTTAGCCCAAGATTCATAACTAGGAACTCGTAATGTCTGTAACGAGTTCTAAATGCTTTCTTCGGTATGTCATCCACATGTACTCTATGTTGATGATTTCCGAACGGAGATCAATATTTAGAAAGACATCGATACTTGTATCTGATTGAATAAGTCATTTATCCTTGGAAAAAGATAACGGTAATTGTCCGTTAGTTTATTCAGCTTTTGATAGTCCATGCACGTCATGTACGATCCATCCTTCTTCTCGACCGAAAGCACTAGCGCCCCATGGTGAGTGAATGGGTCGTATAAAACCCTTACTGAACCAGTCCTGAGTTTGATTAGACAGATCTTGCATCTCCATGAGTGTTAAGCAATAAAAAGCCCTAGGGACACACACTACCTTATGTACCAGGTCAATCGAAAGCTCCACCTACTGTAAAGTAGGCAATCATACCAAATCCTTTGAGAACACTTCTTAGAAGTTTCACACAACAGGTATATCATCTAACTCTTATTCCTCCACCTTCATGCTTGAGATCTGCGTTTGTCCTCTTCTGATCTCTCGCCATACACATCAAGTGTCTTACCGTTTGACAATGGTATGCAAGTAATCTTCTCACAGCAGATGATCTCAGCACTATTCCTTGACAATCAATCAATCCCATAACCATGTGGAGACTTCCACGCCTAAATCGTACAAGTTCTATTCTAAATGCATGATCCTCTAATAGCATAGTACAGTCCCATATTACTTCCCTAGTCTTTACAAGTCTATCATTAGCCCATTTAATAGCACATATCCTCATGACTGGGTTAAGCCCAACTTAGTTAAAAAGTCAAAGTCACTACGTATGGGTCCTTTTGGGCATCATTGACACCAATAGTACCTTTTTATGAACAAGATTACCATATTACCTTGTCCTGGGTTTGTACGAATTGCAGACCAGATTTGTGTTGTTTTTCCTTTTATTTTTGATTGACCATATGACCTTGAGCCCTATTTAACCATGCATATGCATTTCAATAATGCTATTGGATTCCACACCCATATTGTCAACGTCAAACTCTTGCAGATTTGACAATATTAACCAGCACAACTGGGTTCACAAATACCTTAAAACTCTTCGCTAAGCGTTCTAATTGCTTGAAATTGAAACACACAAGTCATGACATCATAGTCGAGTGGTACAGATTGCACTTATTACTCTCCGGACAAGTGCCGGCATGGTCCTTCGTTGCCAGTACGACAGCCACATATTCTTTCATGACCTAGTCCTTCTTGTCTACTTTAACACCAGCTAGCTCACCCAATTCCCTAACATCCTGCTACGTCTCACTAGCTTTCTCGAGGGTCTAATATGGACCATTTCCTCAGCTAAAGTACATGTCTTTAGTATTGCACTCTAAATGGTTGGGGGTACAGCAGCAACCATCATTCCACGAACTGTAGAACCAGCCCCCTAATGTGCTTCTCCATCCACTTTGATTTGTGTGTCACAAATATGGAACCAGCTTCGCCAGCTTATAAAATTGGTAGGGATAAGCGGCATGACCTGATCCCACCATTACTTGACTCCAAAACTAATGTTCAATATTTTGCATCTTATCCATGAGGCAGTACTCCTCAATTACTAATGCTTTAAGCCTGTCCAAAGTCATGGCCATCACAACTTTTCTACTTCGTACTTGATCTTGGATATTCTACCACGTTAGTGCTTTGCCCACTAGTGGCCAAACAACACTCTTTGCCTTTTGATTATTAGGACAAATCTTGATGTCCATATCCATTTCCGTTTTCTCAATGCAATGGGTCACGGCTATTGCTCCAACTTTCCCGTCATACTCTATTGGCGTGCAAGTCATGAACTCCGTGCACGTATAACCAATCCTGCCTCCAGTACCATTTCCTTCCACATTATCAATATAACCATGTCCAACTCTAATCCTCTAGGATCATCATATAGCCCAGTTCAGGCACATCCTTAGCATACTGAAGATGTTTATGTATAGGGTTCCCCGCAACGTTCCCACCATACCAACGATATACCAAGGACGATGTCTAAACAGGTTATATGACATCCATTTACTCCACCAAGTATAATGCTAGAATGTCTCAGCAACCAATGCTCCAAGTATTAAGATCAGTTTGTACAAAGCATCATAGGTACAAGGAGTCTTACCTCTCTACTTCAACTCTTCAAAGACAAAGTACATTTTGAACATGTAGTCAATTTCCACGATCACAAAAACAAAAGCAAGAGAAACGTCTCATAGATACTGGGCTAAAATGCCCCAGTATGATTCCATCAAGGCTCCAGATCTATTTTTACTTGTGCAAGGATAAATGGGATAGGTGTTTCCACACCATTGATTATTAATAGAACGGGAACTGCAATATCTCATGTATAGAATGCAAGATTCGAACTAACTATGAGCTTTATCTCATAAAAGGGTTTGCCAGATTTCGCTTGCACTGCAAATTGCAATTACGTGTGCACCCATAATGGTAATTTGCTTTGCATGGTCACCCTTAGCTTCTCCTGCCAGAGTCAACTCATCTTGCCGAGTACAGAGTGTTATCCATGATTGGAGAATCAAGGATATGGTCACTAACCCAAGGTTAAGTAACCAAAGTCATACAGAGGAATTGATTGAGAAAGCATTCACTTGGGTAAGGAACAGTCAAAAGAATCCATTTACTACAGTCCGAGATCCAATAAAGAAGCCATCTAACCCGCATACGCCATGGCACCTGTCTGTTGTTTTCATGTAAGCTAGCATGTCCATCTCCTAATATTCAACTCACAAGATATAAATAAAGTCTCATACAACATAGGTAACACTGACAGAAGTACATAATAATGGTTGGCATAACAACATATGTCCTTTAACAGAATTCTTATAGCCGCACTTATCAATCCAGACCAAATAATAGTCAAGAGCATAACGATAGGATGTCCTTACCTAATGCTTTCTCAAGGCATGCATAGATAATGCAACAACCAAAGTTCTCCAAATAAGAAGATCACAGATAACACAAAAATATTCACATGTATAGTTGTACAAACATAATCCTATGATGCATACTACATGTGGGTACTTAGGTTATAGTCTAAGTCGAATAATCCACCTAATTCTCTATAACCAATGACTCTGATACCAATATGTCACACCCTCGCTAGAAGCGGAAACACAACGATACGATTGACGGGATCGTCATAACACATTGGGGGTCTAAGAGAATCACTAAAGGTATTCTTCGTAAATGGGTCATGACATCGCCCGACACATAGGAACACGTGTCAAGTACAGTCAATTCCAAACATCATACCATAAATTAATAAATAATCCAAAGTTCCAATCAGGAACAAAGAAGCACAAGTACCAAAACAATCCTAAGTACAAAACCAATAATTACAATTCAACAAAACAAACAAGTCCAAATCAAGTCCAAAAGTCCAATGAAATGTCTATTACTCCCAAAGGAGCGGTCTTGTCTAATGTCCACAGCCAAGCACCTACGCCTCATTACCAGAAAAGACATGCTCGAAAGAGTCAACAAACATTGGTGAGTTCACAGGTTTAAAAATACAAATAGTTTGCCGTGTATAACATGTACAGAAAGTTATATGTGAGTAAGAGTACATAGAAGTCAAGATATAACACAAGTTTAAGATCAGTACAAGTCCAATTACCCAGATTATATTCATCTAAGGGCAAGCCCAGGCCAAGTCAATTTCGACTAGTATACCGACGACAAGGGTAGGGTGTCAACCCGTTAGTACTAACAATACCTCTCCATGACAGTCAAACACAAGAACAAGCACAAGCATAAGTACACACTCATGAATGAACAGCTAGACTCAAACCATGACCCAGACCACATACAATGCTCCATGATAATTTTTAAGACACGGCATAGTCCAAAACCATGAGCATGCTTTTCCCTCAAGTAAAATATATTAAAAAGGGGCCTTGAAACTCACCTTGAGATGATATAGTCCAAATCCCATAATATAAAAAGCAAGCACTAAAAGTATAAATAACAAAAGGATTACTAAAGAACTAAAATGACCATCACGGGTGTAATCTTTGTAACCATTGGATAATATTATCTTCATTGGATAAGACTTTGGAAGATAAGACCAACACGGGTGTAATCCTTGTAAAAAAAGGTAACGAATCATTGCGTAAAAGGTATCATTTGGAAGATAAGACTTTAAATTAAACTCCAGAAAAAGAATCATCTCCATTGGATGAAATATGAGAAAGATATGACTCAATGAATACAGACCAATCTGCTGCCCAGATTCGTCAGTTTTGACCTTCAGTTTTTTTTGCCAAGTTTGGAGGACCAAACGATGTCGAAGCAACACGAGACCACTTGGGTAAGTTAGAGGACTCATAGAACTTGACTTTAAACACAAAGTTTGCCTCATTTGGACGTATTATGACCAAGTTATGTCCTATACAAAATGTCTCATTTTTCTGACAGCAAGCGGTGCCGTTCATTAGTCTTGTTTCTTTGCATCCCAAACTTCAATATTTGACCATTATCAACCCGAGTATACGTTTATTCTAGGTTCTAGTTGTCCAAAAATTTAATTAAACATTTAGTTTATTCGAAATTTCAGTCCCAAAACAGTTTGTTGGATTTTAGTTTCCCCGGTTTGCAACATTAATTAATTAATTCGTTGTTTTGATCGTTCAACATGTCTATCCGTTCAAGAAACAAGATTAATGTTTTCAAAAATGATTTATAAGTCCAATATGTCGATTATGAACAGGTCATCCAAGATTACAACCCAACTTTGATGGATTCAAAGAATATACAAAGTCCAAGAATTAGGGTCTTACCGGGTAGAGAGTCCAACACTCTTAACACCTAGATTTTCATGATCCAACGTCCAAAACAAAGAATATAAGAATATTAGATGATGATTTTGTGTTTAGATGATGAATATCATTGAAATAAAAGTAGATCAATGAACGAAACCATCAAGAAACAGTTTTTCTTATCGGAGATTAGAAGATGAACGAGTCTTGCTTAGAATGAGATCTTGAATGTCTTGATTATCACAAAACTCAATAGAATGGCACAATGAGGTTGATTTTCGGTTGGAATAAGGAAGAACAAACTGGAATTGGGTTGTGGTGGCTAGTGTTTGCAATATGGAAGTAGCTTGGAGAATAATTTAGCAAAAGTGAGGAAACAAGGGGGAATTCCCCCTTGTCTAGGTTCGGCCGCAACAAAGGGAGGGGCAAGGGCCTTCAGGCCCTTGGCCTGTCTCATCTAATCCATCTCGTCTCGAATCGCGTGTCGACCAATTTTTACGATTTTAAATTCCGCGCGCTAAGACCGTTCCAACGAGCTATTATATGCCTAAGAAATAGGATAATTTATATTTTTGAACTAATTCATGTTTATTTACTAGACTTTAGGCAAAGCCCATGAATGTATGATTAGTTGGTTTTAACGTAAATTTTAACGTTTCACCTTTAGAAAATCCTTGATTACGCTCAATGCACAGGACCTTGTATGATGACAAGCCCAATGGTCATCTTGTTGACAAAAACCCTAAGCCCAAAAATCTGACATAGGCCCATTAAGCTAAAATTTGGATCAACATTGAAAGGAACAATTGTCAGGATCAACGATCTAAGTTTGATCAATTAGAGTTGAATCGCAGCGGAATTAGAACAAGAATTAGACAAATATAGCAAGAACACAATAGATATTCAATGGAACAGTACACGGTTATAGAGAAAGAGGGTTTTCTGCAAAATGGATAATATCACTCATGCACAAATGCTTCGGTATGGCGGCCGCTAAGCTTTACTAAGCTGCGCTGAGTTTCGCTATAGCTGCACACCTTACAATTAGGTCAACATTCCTTATATAGAGGAATGTGACATCTGCTGATGTCACTTGATAGTGACATCTAACAGAATTATTACAAACAACTGAAAGTAAGCAAACTACTGAGAATGTTCACAACAACTGAGAACATCTCAGAGTATGCCAAGTACAAGATGAAACTAAAACTACTGAAACTACAAGTACTGATTACAAGAAACATAAAACTACTGAAAGGAAAATATCACAACTACTGAAGAGATCTTCTTCAGCTGTTGTGACAACATCTGAAACTTGGTCTTCAGTCTTTGTCTTCAGCTTGTGTCTTCAGACTTTGTCTTCAGCTTTTGTCTTCAGACTTTGTCTTCAGCTCTTGTCTTCAGACTTTGTCTTCAGCTTTTGTCTTCAGACTTTGTCTTCAGCTCTTTCACTTCAGACTTTGTCTTCAGACCTTGTTATCAGTTGATGTCTTCAGCTGTTGCAGACTACTTCAGTTGTTGTAATGTCCGTGGGACTTAAAGGTTTTTCTGATCAGGCTCATTGGTTCTTTAGGTCCAACAAACTCCCCCTGAACCAATGCAGCCAAAACCTTTAAGCTTATTGAGATCCCACTTATTCTTGGCAGAAATACTCTCTTGATCAGCTTCAGAGATATCGGATAAGCACAGGCCAGGGAACAGGTTTCAGTAGATGTGAATGTCAAAGGATGGAAGGGAACTCTGTCTTGGGGAACTGGACACAGAGCTGTTATCCCAACCATGAAACCTACTTCCCATTGATGAGTCTATAAGACTCTCTGACGTAGGCCTCAAGGAGAACAACTTGTTCCTCCTTAGTGAGTTCTTCTGCTTCTCCTTCGAAGAAGAACTCTGGGCATAGTACTCTGATAGGTACTTTAACGTCTTTCCATTTTTCAACTCAACAGTTGTTATCTCTCTGTAAGCAAATTCATCTGGGTGAGTCCCTTCTAATAACAACTGGAGTTCATTTTTCTTGATCTCTTCAAGCCTCTTGTATAACAACCCCTTTTGACCATTTTGTTCTCCATTAGAGTTTGAGGGGTCATCTTTGACTTGTAGGCTCTCTTGAAGTCTTCAAGTATCTCCCAGGGTGAGACTACAATGGCCAACATAATAACAGCATCTATGGTCTTTCTCACTTGGCCATTGTATCTACTTGGTATGGATTTCTTATGAATTCTAGAACTAACCCTGGGGTCTGGCCAAATCCTTACTCTCTCCTTTTGATATTGAAAGGTATACCTGAGAGTATACAGCCTTTGAACGTGTTTCTTCATGGCTTGTATAGATGATGACTGAGGAAACTCTTTGTCAACCATCTTCAAAAGTTGCTCATCGTGCTGTTTCTGCTGTTCTTCTTCTTCAATCTTAACTTTCACCATTTGCCTCTGAAAGTCTGGTGTGATCATTTGTTGACTTTTGGGCTCAGGTATTTTTAGAACAGCAGAGATTGGCAGACTGTCTTCTTCATCATCATCTTCTTCTTCTTCTTCCATCCTCAACACCCTTCTCGTCCTTCTGGGTGCATCATTGGATGTGGTTTGAGGTGGTTTTTGGGGTAAGGGAGTTGGTTTTGAGGGTTGAGTTGGTTTAAGTTTAGGTTTAGGGATTGATTTGGAGAGTTGTGGGGTTGGTTGTTTTTGAGTGGGAGTTTGGGAAGGCTGATCTAGCATTTTTGTGGTAAGTTTGGCTTTGGAAAGCTTGGCCATATCAGTTCTCTTCCCAGCACCTGCTTCATCTAAGGCTTCGATAATCAACCCTTATTGAATGCTTCAGAAGCACAGATTCTGGTGGTTATTGCCAGAATACTGTCTCTGGTCCATGATTTAATCTCAATTAATGATCTTCCCAAGTATTTTGCAATAAACCTGATCATTATCTCCAACCTCTCCCTTTCCATCACACTGTAACTGGCCCATCTTTCTTGTATCTCTTTAATCTCCAGCCTTCTGATCTCAGTGTCTAATGTAGCTGTATCAAATCCTTGTCTGAAGAGTTGGTCTATTATTCTATCCATTGATCTGCTGTGAGCTTCATCAGCTTCTTTAATCAGATCTTCCAATGATTTCTCTTCATCAGGCTTTTGAGTTTCAGCACTTTTCTTTCTCTTGTATGTGATCAGCTGTTTTTCCTTTTCTAACTCCTTTTCTTTCTCTTGTTGTTTCTCATCTTCCACTCTCTTTCTCTTTCTTTCTTTCACTGCCTTAGACTCCCCCTTTTTAGGGTGCATTGGGTTCAGGGGTTTGAATGGCAGAAAGCTTCGTTTTGCACAGCATCATCAACAAGTGTTTGTAGATTTGAGGAGATCCTCTCATCAATGGCTTTATGCACAATCTCATTGATGATGGGAGTGATGAGAGGTAAGGAATGTTGAAAGGTAGCAACCATCTGCTCAGAGGGGTTCTGTCCCTGAGAGGTGGTGCCAAAAGCAGTGGCTGGTGGCTCAGTTGAGTGTAGTGGCTGAGTGTTTGGTGAACCTTCAGATGAAGGTGCCATCTGTGGGTTATTGGGGCAGATGGACTTTGATCCTGAGACATTTTGGCAAGCAGTTCTTTGAGTCTGCTCACCTCAGCCTCAAGGATTGTGTTATGGGCTAAGACATCGAAGAAAAAGCCCAGGTCATCATCAGTCTTTGCTGAATCACCTGACCTCCTGATTGAATCAGGATGTACATGCCCTGAGTGTAGATCAGTTGTAGCATGTGCCCCTTGTTCTTGGTTCTGGGGACTTCCTGCCTCAGGACTGAGTCCTTCATCGGCAGTTGCCTCTGGTGAGGTCTTAGAGATGTTACCAACTGCATCCTGTTCATTTGCTGAATCAGTAGAAGTGGCAGCCTCACCAGATGTTCTAACCTCCTCCTCTACACGGGGAGATTGAACATTATAACCCCTGTGCTGTGGGTTATCAGCAGCATTTTGGTCCTCTTCCTCAGCTGTTGAGGTTCTCCCCATTGTAATTGGTTTCTGGGGAGGAGGAGAGGAATGCAGCTGACTCAGCACTTGTGCAACTATAATGGTTGGGCTTTGAGGGGCGGTTGCATTTGGAGATAGGTTTGAAGCAGATTGCACCCGGGGTGACTGGTGCTCTTCAATGGTAACCTTCTCAATTGAGATAGGTTCCAGCATTGTGGTATCCCCAATTATGGTTGCATCAGGATCCTGTTGAGAGGATGCCTGAGCGGCTAGGGCTGGTGGAGTCTTTGACACTACTGGGGGGTTAGAACCAGTAAGTGTTTCCTGTATTGGGGTACAGGGGCATCCTCAGGGGACTCATCTCCCTGAGTAGCCTTTTTGGGCTTTTTGGTGTTGGGTTTGGTGGGGACTTTGGATCTGGAAGTGGAGGCTGTGGGTTCCCGCTGCTTGGGTTTTAGCAGCCGGGCAGCCCCTTTCAGTGTAGGGTCAGAGTTGTGCCTGGAGTATACTTCAGGCAATACAGCCGGAGCAGGGACTCCAAGGCCAACAAGGCCGTCTGATTTTAGCTGATTTAAAATTATGGCCATGAGAAACCTGGGATATAATATCCATCTGTTTGCCACAGGTTTCAAAGCCAGATCCTTTAGTTCCATGAAAACTATCTCAGAAAAATTTAGATTTTGTCGTTCAAAGATAGAGTATAATACCTGTTGCCATCGGGAGGACATCTGATCCCATGAGGAGGTTTTTGGTGCAAGGCAGACATTCACCATGTGGAATATAAGACGTTCAGCATCATGGAAGTGCTTCTTCAGAATGGTGGTAGCACTTAAGTCTCCTTCATACCCGTTATTGATGAAAGACATATCAGTTGTGCCTTTCGGGTATTCTGTGACACAGGTGGCATCATGTAGATTTAGGGTTTGTCGAATGATGTCTGGAGTGATGACCACCTGTTTCTGGTTAACCAACGACTGGAGAGTGATTTGGCTATCATTCTCACCAGTTTGCACAGAGACGTTGGTCCAGAATTGGCTTAGGGAATCGGGGTATATGGTAGGATTCAGAAGAAAAGCGGTTCGGTACTGGGAATCTACCATAAGATCGATGGCATTATCAAATTTGTTCCAAAAGGCCGATTTCGAGAGGTAGGCAACACAGTTGTGTCTGGGTTTGAGTTTCATGGTCGCCATTGTTGAGAGAGTGAAGGACATAAAACGGCTAATGAAACGTTTGAAATTAGGTTTAGGTATTTATAGGGTAAGAAAAGGCTGATATAAAACGACTGAAAGTGTTGGTGCTGTCATCAGTTGTTTGAAAACAACTGAAGACCTGGTTTTAACTTTCAGAAGTTGTAACAACTGAAGACTTGGTATTAGTCATCAGTAGTTGTGAAACTACTGAAGACATGGTTTTGGCTTCAGGTGTTGTAAACAACTGAAGATTTGGTGTTAGTCATCAGTAGTTGTAAAACTACTGAAGACATGGTTTTGGCTTCAGTTGTATGAAGTGAAACAGCAGTTGTAGAAACAACTGAAGAGAAAAGTTTCTCATCAGCTGTTGTCGTCAATTCTTAGCTCATCAGCTGTTTCATTCTGACCTCAACACTTATCAGACTTTTTGTCTGATTTTCAGACGTTTCATTGGTCATCAGTACTTATCTGTTATACTGACATCAGTAGTTGTAACTACATCAGTAGTTGTAACCACATCAGTTCTTTTCAACAGATAGAGTACTTCAGTACTTTTAAGTAATTTAGTCTTCAGTAGTTATGAAAACTACTGAGGATAAAAGAACTTATCAGTACTTATTTGTGACAATAGTATACGAATGCTCATCAGTACTTGTTGACTGAGATCATCAGTAGTTGTCACTTATTCTAGCTGCAGCATACCAAGCCTTAACACTAGGTTTTGGAAAGTTGAACTGTCCAAAGGCTTAGTAAATATGTCTGCAAGCTCATCAGCACTAGGAACAAACTTTGGATCAATCAGACCTTTTTCAAAACAATCCCTAATAAAATGGTGTCTGATCTCAATATGTTTGGTCCTAGAGTGCTGGACTGGATTCTTGACAATACAAAGAGCTGAAGCACTATCCATTAGTAATGGAGTCTTAGTCTCTGTAATGCCATAATCCAATAATTGATTCTGAAGCCAGAGTACCTGAGATGTACAACTTGCAGCAGCAATGTACTCGGCTTCAGCAGTGGATGTAGCAACAGATGTTTGTTTCTTACTCTGCCAAGAAACCAAACAGTTGCCTAGGAATTGACATCCACCAGAAGTTGATTTTCTAGTTAATTTACACCCTGCATAGTCACTATCAGAAAAAGCAACTAATTTGCAAGAGTGCCCAGTGGAATACCAAAGACCTAGAGATTGAGTACCTTGCAGATATCTAAAGATCCTCTTGACTGCAATCAAATGAGACTCTTTAGGAGCAGCCTGAAATCTAGCACAAACACAAGTTGCAAACATAATATCTGGTCTAGAAGCTGTTAAGTACATCAAGGACCCAATCATACATCTGTAAAGTGTTTCATCAACAGCTTTACCTTTCTGATCTGCATCCAGTTGTGTGGTGCTGCACATGGGAGTAGAACAGGGCTTACAGTTTTGTAAATCAAACTTTTCCAAAAGACTCTTTGTGTATTTTGACTGATGAATGAAAGTTCCATCAGCCTTTTGTTTGATTTGCAAACCTAGAAAGAACTGTAATTCTCCCATGGCACTCATTTCGAATTTTTGTTGCATCAACTTTGTAAATGCATCACACAACTGTGGATCAGAGGATGCAAAAATAATATCATCAACATAAATTTGAACAAGGAGCTTATGCTGACCCACTTTCTTAATGAACAAAGTTTTATCTATGGAGCCTCTAGTGAAATTATTCTGAAGAAGAAAATTTGACAGTGTTTCATACCAGGCTCTAGGAGCTTGTTTCAACCCATAAAGAGCCTTATCAAGTTTATACACCCAATCAGGATGTTTATTATCCTCAAAACCTGGTGGTTGACACACATAAACCTCTTCTTTTATTTTACCATATAAAAATGCACTTTTGACATCCATTTGAAAAACTTTAAGATTGTGGAATGCAGCATAGGCTAAGAACAATCTAATTGCCTCCAGTCTGGCTACAGGGGCAAAGGTTTCATCATAATCAATACCTTCTTCTTGTGAAAACCCCTGGACAACCAGTCTGGCCTTGTTCTTGACAATTTGCCCATTTTCATCTGTTTTATTCCTAAACACCCATTTAGTGCCTATTGCACACTTACCTGGGGGTAGAGGAACCAGTTCCCACACTTGCTGCTTTTTGAACTGAAGAAGCTCAAGCTGCATGGCATCAACCCATCCATTGTCTCTTAATGCAATATGATAGTTCTTTGGCTCTTGCTGACTGATGAAGAGAGCATAGAAGCAGAAGTTGGACAATTGACTTCTAGTTGAGACACCAGCATTGATATCACCAATGATTTGAGACATTGGGTGATTCTTCAGCTCTTGGTACACTATGAGATCTGTGCAAGTGTTTGTAGCACGCTCAGCAGCAACAGATGTTGATCCAGATTCTTGAAACCAAGTATTAGATGGCAAGTCAAATGAAGTAGAGGATTCAAAATCTCATCAGCATTTGTTGTGGATGGTGCTACTGAAGCTACAGGAACATCAAGTTTAGTAGACTCAGGCAGTTGATCACTAAACTTGAATAGGTGAGTACTGGGATCATCATCAACATCAGTACCACCAGATGGATGACTAGCTGCAGAAGGTGATGAATTCACATGATCTGCAACAGCTGGAGGCTGATAAGGAACATATTGCAGTATGTCCAGATCAAACAACTCCACAGGGTTTTGTGGAATTTTGTCCTTAGGGGATTCATTGAACTTCACATGCAAGGTTTCTTCAACCATCTTTGTTCTGCAGTTGAACACTCTGTAAGCCTTGCAAGTGGATGAATACCCAACAAAATACCCTGCATCCACCTTAGAATCAAACTTTTGGAGTTGATCCTTTGTGTTGAGAATGTAACAAGGACACCCAAATGCTCTGAAGAATGAAATTAGAGGAGCCAAATGATGTAGAACTTCATAAGGAGTCTTCATCAACCTCTGATTCACTAAAGCTCTATTTTGCACATAGCATGCTGTGTTGACAGCTTCAGCCCAAAAGGTCAGTGGCAAACCAGAGTCAGCCAACATGGACCTTGCAGCTTCAATTAGGGTCCTGTTCTTTCTCTCCACTACTCCATTTTGTTCTGGAGTCCTTGGGATGCTATACTGCCTCTTGATTCCTTTTGAAAGGTAGAAATCATCAAGTGTATGGTTTCTAAATTCAGTTCCATTATCACTTCTTATACACTTGACTGATAGGGAATACTGCTTCTACATACAACACAAAGTTAATAATTGTCTGAGCAGCCTCATCCTTTGAATGCAAGAAGAAGGTCCATACAAATCTGGAGTAATCATCCACAATTACCAGACAGTATTTCTTCTTTGCCATGCTCATTACTCTCACAGGACCAAAGAGATCCATGTGCAGTAATTGCAAGCAGGCAGTGGACTTTGGTTCTTCTATAGGAGGGAATGAAACTTTGTGTTGTTTTCCTTTTAAACAAGCAGTGCAGGTTTCATCACAGTGGAACTCCTTTATTGGTAGACCTCTCACTAAACTATTGTGGATCAGCTGATTCATGTTTTTGAGATTAACATGACCCAGCCTTCTATGCCACAGTTTAGATTCCTGAGGAGAGGCCTTGGAGAACAGGCAAGGATGACCTTTTAAATCAATCTTCTTTGACAAATCCAAGGCATATACTCTTCCTATCCTGTTGGCCTTCAGGAGAGTATGTTCATCCAATACCTTGTCAATCAGCCTCAGAACTTTGGAAGACAGAATCCGGCAGTTCTGGCTTGTGAAAAGTGCAACATGCCCTTTATCACACATCTGACTGACACTCAGTAGATTATACTTGAGATTCTCCACATGGTTAACATCATCAAATCTGATTTCTCCATTTGACACAAATCCTTTCCCGATGATGTAACCCTTAGCATCATTTCCAAATGAGACAAATCCCTTCTTTCCTTGAGAGTAGTCATTAAGAAGAGAACTGCTCCCAGTCATATGCATAGATCCTCCACTGTCTACATACCAGATGCTTCTTTGGCATGCTGAAGAACCCTGCATTTATCATAAGAAACTAGTTAGCTTTAGAGACCCAAACCTTTTTGGTTTTGGGTCTGTTTTCATCAACAGATTTAACCATAACTTGTTTCTCATGATTAACAGCTGATGAAGGTGGAGATGGTGCTGAAATGGATTTCTTAGATTTGGGCTTGGATTTCCTTTTCAGTGGTTTGATCACAGGTGCATCTAGTTGGTTAACTCTCCCCAACAAATGCTGAACCATCATAACAAGTTGTGTCTGATTTGTTGCTAAAGCCTTCAGCTCATTTGACACATCAGTACTTGTTTTTGATGAGTTCCTGTGACCCACCATTTCCTCCTTCTTGAAATTCACAGACTTAGTCTGATGTTTATCATGAGGAACACTATCAGCTGTTTTCTGATAAACCCCATCCTTCTTTTGGATTTTGGTGAGGCCTTGGGTTTATCAGTTTGAGATGACTGTGGTACAAACTTGGTCTCAAACTCATTTTTCATTTTATTAATCTCTTCTTTAATGAGCTTATCTCTGTTGAGTTTGGAACCCTTTTTGTACCAGCATTCATCAGATAGATGATTGAATTTACCACATATTTCACATGGCTTATTCTTCATCTTGGATTGATCAACTGCTGAAGTGGAAACTACTGAAGGTGTGATCTTCAGTACTTTCCTCCTTTCAGTACTTGTGTTAAGTACTGAAGGATCGGTAACAACTGAAGACTTGTTCTTCAGCTGTTCTCTATCCGTCCTGAAAGACCGTATGATAGATTCCTCAGCAGTTGTTAATCCTTTTATTTCAGCAGATTTGAAATGCTTTTCAGATGTTGTGACTTGCCCTTCAGTACTTGGAGTACTTTGAGGGACAACATCTGAATTGCTCAGCTTCATGTGTTTATCAGCATTTAAACCATCAGGCAATTGATTTGCTGAGATCTTAACACTGACTTCATCCTCTAATTTTGTATTATCATTTGAGGATGAATCACATGATGATGTGGTTTGGAAATTACTTTCACCTTCAGATTTTACTATTGATTTTGAAGTAAAATCAGTAGGTGGTGCAGTATGATTGTAACCTATTCCAAACTTCACATTTGAAGCTGTTTGCTTGCTGAGAAGCATTTCAAATCCCTTGCAGGATGTTACCCAGCGGTCACACTCAACTTGGGTAGCTGCAAGTGTCTCTTTGAGACTTCTGTGGTTCTCAAGTATGACCTCTACCTTAGCCTTTTCATCATTAAGTTGGCATTTAAGCTTGTAAATCTCATCTTTGTCATTAAGAGCAGACTCATACTCAGCTTTTCTTTTGGAAATAGTTTTCTCAAGCTCAAGATTTTGATTGATTAAAGCTACATTTGCCTCTCTAATAGAGACAAAGGCAGCTATGCATGATTCAGAACATAACTTGGCTTTAGCCTCAGAAGATACCTGGGTTACCTGTGAAGATGATGCATTGGAGCAGGAACCCTCAGTAGACTCCAGGGCCATGAGAGCAAGATTCCCAAAAGGATGTTCACCACCATGTTGACCAGCACCAGCAAATAATTGCTCATTGAAACCAGAAAGATCATCTGGTGAGCTGCTCCAGTCAACAACTCCTGGTGTGAAGAAGCTGTGATGAGGTTGAGATTGTGATGGAGATGGTTGAGGCTCAGGTAGGGCTTGAGGTTGTTGTGCTATAGGAACTTGAACTGGATTTGGCTGTGGCATGTAATAGCAGGGATATGGATATGGCATTGGACCCTGAGGGACAAAATATGCAGGAGATTGAGGTTGTGAGTGATGACCAGAACTAGCAGGATGTTGCCCTTTGTTTTGTGAACTATTGCTTGGAAAGGTCACAAAGGGTGCAGAGGAGTTAGATCCAGTTGATCTACACTCTCTTGCAAAGTGCCCAAGCCTGTGGCATTTGTGACACCTCAACTTACTCTTGTCAAAACCAACTTTGGTTTTGCCAGAGAGTCCTGGAAATTCCTACCAGTTCTCTTGTAGAACTTTTGAGATCTGATATTGATCAAGGCCATTTGGCTCAAAATATCCATCTCTTCTAAATCATCATCAGCAATACCCATCAAATCATCCATGATAAAGCATAAATTATCACTATTACACCCAGAATGACTGTCAACACCAACAAATGCATGATCAGAACTGTTTGAAGAGAAATCTATATGCTCATCATAATGGCTTTCTGATCCAGCATATTCTGACTCATGACCGACCAAGGCAGTGTTCCCTGGTACAAAGTCATCAGTGAGCTTTCCTGATGATGCCAGTTTCCTTTTCTGCTCTATCTCTCTTTCAAATGTAAGCAGTTTCCCATGGAGTTGGGTGAGAGATAGGCTATCCAGATTTGCACTGGAGCGTAGGACAATGGTGTATGTGTCCCATCTCTCAGGCAGTGATCTGAGGAATCTGTTGTTCATCTGGCTGTTAGTATACTCATGCTTGACCATTTTCAGCTCAGAGATCAAGCAGGAGAAACGCTCAAACTGTTGAGTCAGTGTCTCACCCTTCCTATGAGAGAATGTCTCATTGTTGGGCGAGGATTTCTCTGTTGTTTGCTAAGACCTCATCAGTTCCTCCGAATTGTTCCTTCAAAGCATTCCAGAGGTCATGAGCAGTTTCATGATGCATAAGCCCAGAATAGATTTCATTAGGCAGTGCCATGGCCAGAATTCCATGGGCTTTAGCATCAATCTCAAACAGTTTACGATCTTCATCTGAGTATTGCTCCTTCTTCTTCGGAACCATTTGGTTGGTCTCCGGATTGTTCACCATAGGCTTGTGTGGACCGTGAACCACAGATGTCCAACAACCTGAACTGTTAACAGACAGGTGATGGAGCATTCTTCGTTGCCATATGTTATACTCACTCCTAACCAGCATCGGAGGCTTGGTTGAGGAGCCAGTATTGTGAGGGTCATTAGAAGGAGTAGTCATTCTCAGATTCAAACCAATACAATCAAGTTTTCAATAGATTTAGCACAAAAACACAACAAACTCAATATGAACCAAGAATAAACTCAAATTGACTAACCAGAAGCAGCAGAAGACCAATCTCTATAACCAATTCTTGCAAATATGCTAATTCGATCAAACTTTAGATATCAAAATAGCAGTTTCAATGTTCAATTGTTAAACCGATCAATGATTAACCCGCTCTGATACCATTTGTCAGGATCAGCGATCTAAGTTTGATCAATTAGAGTTGAATCGCAGCGGAATTAGAACAAGAATTAGACAAATATAGCAAGAACACAATAGATATTCAATGGAACAGTACACGGTTATAGAGAAAGAGGGTTTTCTGCAAAATGGATAATATCATTCATGCACAAATGCTTCGGTATGGCGGCCGCTAAGCTTTACTAAGCTGCGCTGAGTTTCGCTATAGCTGCACACCTTACAATTAGGTCAACATTCCTTATATAAAGGAATGTGACGTCTGCTGATGTCACTTGATAGTGACATCTAACAGAATTATTACAAACAACTGAAAGTAAGCAAACTACTGAGAATGTTCACAACAACTGAGAACATCTCAGAGTATGCTAAGTACAAGATGAAACTAAAACTACTGAAACTACAAGTACTGATTACAAGAAACATAAAACTACTGAAAGGAAACCATCACAACTACTGAAGAGGTCTTCTTCAGCTGTTGTGACAACATCTGAAACTTGGTCTTCAGTCTTTGTCTTCAGCTTTTGTCTTCAGACTTTGTCTTCAGCTTTGTCTTCAGACTTTGTCTTCAGCTCTTGTCTTCAGACTTTGTCTTCAGCTTTTGTCTTCAGACTTTGTCTTCAGCTCTTTCACTTCAGACTTTGTCTTCAGACCTTGTTATCAGTTGATGTCTTCAGCTGTTGCAGACTACTTCAATTGTTGTAATGTCCGTGGGACTTAAAGGTTTTTCTGATCAGGCTCATTGGTTCTTTTGGTCCAACAACAATCAATTAAGACCAATCCCAAATAGGATAAAATCAAAGTCAAAAGTCAAAGTCAAAGTCAAAGTCAATGCACCTATTTTGGTAATGGATGTCACATCTTAGACTAGTGTTATCTAGGTCAAGAGTGTTCTTAAGCATTGCCATACTCTGTTTCCAACTCTTAGGTGGAGAGTGAAGGATCTTTTTGTTCAAATTCTACTCTGTAAGAAACATCTGAAGATTAAAGTCTAATGCAACCAAAGGATACCAAAACAACCAAGTCTTCCTGCATGCACTAAGGAACAAATATGAACTAGCTTCGGAAGTTTTACACTCATAAATAAGTCTAAGTTTAAAATCTTCCAAAGCCAACAGTTCAGAAGAAGTTACTTTGGAAGTTTAACACTTATCATAAAATTATAACATGTGTGAAATCTTCCGAAGCCAACAGTTTAAAAGAAGTTACTTTAGAAGTTTCACATTTATCTTAAAATTATTACAAGTGTGAAATCTTCCGAAGCCAAAGACTCATTTCTTTCGAAGCCAAAGATGAAGTCTTCCTAATCATCAAAAGGCAAAGTCTTCTGAAGCCATTTTACTGTAAAGATAGATTTGTTCCAAAGACAGAGAAAAGAAGCTTTCTCTGAGTTACTTTTTGATGAAGCTGATGTACTTTCCGCTGCTGCTCTGAAGACTCACCTTCTAACATTAGTTGGTGAAACTTCTATACTTTATCAAACAGTATAAAAAGTTTTTGATTGTAACTTCCCACTTTTGTACCTGTAGACTTGTCTGTATTAGATTAAGTCAGTGAGCTATCGCATGTCATAGTCACTAGTCAAAAGGCAATATGCCTTTTGACTGTAGATTGATCTTGTTATCTAGAATAGTCAAAATTCCAACTGTCTTTTTGCATATTGACGGTTGTAGGTTGTAGTATAAATAGTCTCCGGTTCTTATAAATTGATATACTGGCAAACACTTGTAATAGAAATAGAGAATCAATATACAACTTCCTTGAAAACTTAATCTTGTGTTCTTGTGACTTTGTTCTTGTTCTTATAGTTCTGTCTCTTTAATATTATTTGTGTAGCTTTGTATCATTAGTGAAGTTACCAGTTTCCTATTTGAGTGGTTAAGTGAATTAAGATCACTCCTCTTGTGAAGCTAATTGAAATCTTAAGTACCATTACCGGTCCTGCAATTATTATCAGAGCTTTCCAGGCTCTTGATTGTAAGATCTCACCATCTTAAATCCTCTTAGTTCACACTTCACTTAACTACTTTTCAAATGGCAGCTATCTCAAAGACTGATATAGAAACTAGAACTATGACAAAGTCCCCATTGATCACTCCTGAAGATTTTGATACTTGGTGCCAAAGAATGGAAGGTTTCATCAAGTCTCAAGATTCTAGGATATGGGAGTCTGTTGTCAATGGACCTTATGTACCATGGACCACTTCAGCTGGTGGTGGTGGTAAGATACCAAAAGAAAGGAATGATTTTTCTGAAGAAGATTGGAAGAAAATTGATATTGATCAGAAAGCTATGACAACCCTTCAAACTGCTCTTCCTAACTCCATCTACAGAGGTTTCAAGAAGTGCAAGACCGCCAAACAGCTATGGGATGCACTGAAGCTGATGTATGAGGGGTCCAATGAAGCCAAAGAAAACAAGAAGGACCTCTTGAAACAACACTTTGAAAATTTCACCTTCAAGACAGGTGAAACCATGACTCAACAATACTTTAGGTATGTTGAGATTATGGATACTCTAGCTGATGTTGGAGTAACCATTGAGAATAGAGATATTGTTAGGAAGTTCATGTCCTCTCTTCCCAAACAATGGAAACACTACTGTGTGGTCATTAAGAGGACTTAAAACCTCAAGACTCTTACACTCACTGAGTTATATGGAATACTCAGTGGATACCAGATGGAGATGAACATGTAAAATTCATTTGGTAACTCCAACACTTCTCAGAGTTTAGCCCTCCATGTGGTTGAAAGGGATTGCAGAGAACCACAGTACCATCTCATCTGCTACCCTGACAAATCACAAAAGGGTCCTTTCATCACCTTTCCAGGGACACTAAGGGAAGGCTACATCCCTGGAAGCCCATTCCAGGATACAAGCTCTTCACAAGCTTTTGTGTCTTCTGATGAAAGTTCAAGAAACTTTCTCTTCACCTTTGAAGACCTAGAGTATATCCATCCAGATGATCTGGAATATATGGAAATAGTCCAGCAGATGGTTTTACTCACTCATAGAGCCCAGAAGTTCTACAAGAGGACTGGGAGAAGGTTTCCCAGCAATACAGCCAGTGGAAAGTTTGGGCTGGACAAAAGCAAGGTAAAGTGTTACAACTGTAACCACATGGGACACTTTGCCAGGGAGTGCAAGGCACTAAAGTCAAATGGTAGCCAAGCATAATCCAAGCCAAACTACATTGAGGGAGTTCACCAGAATAGGAAGCCAAGACAGCAGCTATAGTTGCTGTTGAAGAAGGAGGCTTTAACTGGAGCTTTCAAGTTGAGCATGCTTCTCCAAACCAAGCACTAAAGGCAGATCATGATGAAGCCAAGGTATTGGAACATCTTTGTACTCCTGAATGCATTGCTAAAGTTAATAGATATAGGTCCTATAACTTAGAGATGAGATCTGATCTTGAGTCCTTAAATATCTTAAAAGCTAACTTTAAAAGAGCTAAAAATGATTATAAACTTAAGATAGAAGATCTAGAGAAAACCAGGACTCAAATCAAAGATCTCATCACAAAGATAACTGAATGACAGGCTGAGCTTGTGATTAGCAAAGCCAAGGCAAAAAAATGTGTTTTTGAAGAAGAGACCTTCAAGAACATAATATCCTCATCCCTACATGAAAAAGTTTGTTATCCGAATAAGTAGGGACTGGGATCTATTGAGATAGCTCCTCCACACACTCTATTATCTGTAAGATCTCCAAGGTGTGGAACTTGTGAAGATGAGCTTCCCCTCATAGACCCTATTGTTGTAGAGGATGAAGAGGAGATAGTAGAGGATGACTCAGAGAAGAGTGAAGAAGGTCATCCTATGAAGGGTCACTATTCTCCTGAGGAGAAGAAAGAGGCTGGAATGACCAAGTCAAAGAGAAAGAACTTGATTAGAAGAGCGAAGAGAAGATCAAAGAAGGCTCAAGAAATCAAGGCCACTTTTGACTCAAAGCAAAAACAAGTGTTATTTTTATAGGTTTTGAAGTGGTAGAGACTGAAAACTCAACTATGAACTCTAGTACCAGGAGTTCTAGTTTAGTTCCAAATCATTCCAGCAAGAAGAAGAAGATTGACCAGCTGTGCACCACTGCTACACAGCCTGAACCATCCAGCTCCAAGAGCATGTCTCTCCCTAAGAAGCTTGTTGCTTCATAGGAAAGTGATCAAACTCAGTCTTGCTCTCAAAAGAAGACTCTCAGAAAGAAGGAACTCAACTGTGTCATGTGTGGTAGTACTTCTCATATGGCTAAGGATTGCAAGTACAATCCCAAAAGTACCATCCACATGACCAAGAAGAACATTTCTGAGAAGAAGAAGGAACCAATAGCTTCGGAAGGAAAATCTGTTTCCTTCGGAAGCTCCAAAATGAAGAAGAAGACAAGTGAAAAATTGCCATCGGAAGAAAAGTTGGTCTCGGAAGAAAGGAATGCTTCCAAAGTACTGAAGCTTGCAGCAGTGAAAGCTACATCTTCTAAAGGTCTAGTCTCCAAGACTTCTGAAGTTGTCAAAACTTCCAAAGCCTTGAAGGTCTGGCCCAATCTTCCAAAGGTGGTATGGAAGATGAAGGAAGACCATGTGACTAAAAGTTCTTCATTAACAATAGCAAATGATCCTCAAAGCTTGAATATAGGATCACTTACTGTTGTATTGTCTTCAACTCATTTTAATAAGCCTAAGACTAATGAGGCTTGGGTTTCCAAGTGTAACTAACCACTTCTTTTTATGCAGGAACAGCTAAGGACCAAGGAAAATGTATGGATCATTGATAGTGGTTGTTCCAGGCACATGACTGGCAATGGTTCTTTTGCTTCAAAATTTTGAGAAAATTGATGGAGGACCAGTTGCTTTTGGAGGAGATGTGGGTGGTTACATCACTGGAAGGGGTATGGTCACAAATGGTAAGCTCACCATAGAGAAGGTAAATTTTGTTAAGGAGCTTGGATATAATCTACTAAGTGTATCCTAATTTTGTGATCAGAAACATAACATGCTTTTTACTGAGCATGAGTGCATTGTTCTCAAGCCCGGGGTGGTCATTCCTTAAGAGCATATTCTGTTCAGAGCCCCTAGGAAAGGGAACATGTACAAGATGGACTTGTAGAAAACATCTCCCTCAAAAGAATTTTTTTTTTTTTTTTTTTTTGCTTTCTATCTAAACCAAATAGTGATGAGTCATTCCTTTGGCATAAAAGAATGTGCCATGTAAACTTTAAGAACATGAATAAATAGATTAAGAATGATTTGGTAACTGGAATGCCAAAGAAAGAGTTTACAAGTGATGACCACTATGTTGCATGCCTGAAAGGGAAGCAACACAAAATGTCTCACAAACCTAAGGAAATGAACTCCATCAATACTCCCCTACACCTATTACATATAGACTTGTTTGGCCCCACCAGTGTAATAAGTTTAGGGAGGACCTCTTACTGTTTAGTGATCACAGATGATTTCATAAGATTCACTTGGGTCTTTTTCCATAGAACTAAGGATGAGACCCCTGAGATCTTGAAGAATTTCATTTTGAAAATTGAGAATCAATCTGATCACAAGGTCAAAACCATAAGATATGATCAAGGAACAGAATTTAAGAACCAAATCACTGATACATTTTGTGATGAAAAGGGTATTACAAGACAATATAGTGCTCCCAGGACTCCTTAGCAAAATGGTATTGCTGAGAGGAGAAACAGGACACTTATTGAAGCTGCAAGAACCATGCTGTCTGACTCTAAACTGCCTATCACCTTTTTGGCAGAGGCTGTTAACACAGCCTGCTATGTGCAGAACAGAGTTTTAGTGGTTAAGACTCATGGTAAGACTCCTTATGAGCTGTGGCACAAAAGGTGACCATTTATTGGTTTTCTCGGGTCATTTGGATGTCCTTGCACCATCTTGAATACCAAAGATCAAGTAGCCAAATTTGATGAGAAGTCAGATGATGGACACTTTATTGGATACTCTTCACAAGCTAAAGCTTATAGAGTATAATCTCAGAACTAGAGTAGTTGAGGAGTCAGCCAATGTGACCTTCAATGAGCACACTCCAAGTGTGAAAGGTTCTGGTCAGATTGTCTATTTGATCTTGACTTAGTTACCAACTGTTTTAACAAGTATTATGAGAATGTTTCAAGATCTACAAATAATATATCTACAGGAGATCCTAACCTAAGATTTAAGTTGAGAAGACCAAGCTAGATTATGACTTCAGCTCCTTTGGTGACTAACCCTACAAATGAAGATCCTATCAGCACAAACTTGACAAATTCAGCTGATACATCTGAGGTACCTTCAAATTCTAGCTCAACGGTTTAAAACTCAGGAGAAGGAACTTCAAATGCAGGAGGAAATGGAGGAGGTGACGGTGATCAAGAATTTCTTGATGCTGATAACCACTCCATAGAGGACAACATAAATGATGTCACACATTCATTGGATCAAGTCTCACTTGATAAATTTGCTAATGTGGTGGGTGACACTCCATTGCCAGATCTAAATTTCTCCAATCAAGATCTGTCTAACTAACTTGCTGTGATCCCTTAACTAACGATCCACAAGTCACACCCCACCACAAACATCATTGTTAATATTGATACTGGGGTGAAAACAAGTGGACAAACCCATGATCAAAATGTTTGTCTGCACTCTTGTTCCTTGTCCCAGATTGAGCCAAAGAAGGTTGATAAGGCTCTGAAGGATGGAAGCTGGGTTGAAGCTATGCAAGAAGAGCTACTTCAAATCAGAAGACAGAAGGTTTGGAACCTATGTCCTCTTCCACAAGGGAAGACTGTCATAGGAACCAAATGGGTTTTTAAGAACAAGAGGGATGATAGAGGAATTGTCATCAAGAACAAGGCTAGACTGGTTGTCCAGGGATACACACAAGAAGAAAGAATTGATTACACAGATGTCTTTGCTCCTGTAGCAAGACTTGAAGCTGTAAGAATATTCCTGGCTGATGCTGCATCCAAGGATTTTAAGGTCTATCAGCTTGATGTAAATGGTGCCTTCCTCTATAAGGTGATAGATGAAGAAGTTTATGTTAAACAACCACCTGGCTTTGCAGACCCAGATCATCCTGATTATGTCTGCAAGCTTGATAAAGCTCTATATGGACTGCATCAAGCTCCAAGAAAGTGGGTATGAGACACTATCAAAGTATCTTTGTCAACATGGATACAAAAGAGGTACTATTAATAGGACTCTCTTCATCAAAGAAACAGGAAATGACATAATGCTAGCTCATATATATGTAGATGACATTATCTTTGGTTCAACTAATTCAAAGCTCTGCAAAGACTTTGAAATGTTGATGAAGAATAGATTTGAAATAAGTGCCATGGGGGAACTCAACTTCTTTCTAGGAATTCAAGTGAAGTAGGTTGAAAATGCCATCTTTATTAGTCAATCAAAATATGTACAAGACATACTTACAAGATTCAAGATGACTGATTGTAAGGTTGCAAAGACACCCACAGCCAGAAACCACTCCCTTGGTCCTGATCTTGAGGGGGAGTGTGTTGATGAACATCTCTACAGGGCTATGATTGGGTCTCTTATGTACCTTACTTCTAACCAGCCTGATATCATGTTTGCCATATGTATATGTGCAAGATATCAAGCCAACCCCAAGATGTCACACCTAGTTACTGTTAAAAGAATTCTTAGATACCTCAAAGGTGCCCCTAAACTTAGCCTTTGGTATCCAAAGAATTCAAACTTTAATCTGTATGCTTATACAGATAGTGACTATGGTGGCTGCAACATGACTACAAAGTCTACATCTGAGGGATGTCAATTCCTTGGTGGAAGGATAGTCTCTGGGCAATGCAAGAAGCAATCATGTGTGTCTGCATTAACCGCTGAAGCTGAATACATTACTGCTGCAAGCTATGGGTTTAATTTCAAGGAGACTCCTATTCATATAGACGACAACAGTGTCATCTCTATTATAGAGAATCCTGTGCAGCACTCAAGGACCAAGCACATCAACATCATGTATCATCTGATTAGAGATAATTTTGAAAAAGGATTAATCAAACTAATCAAAGTTAACACAAATGAATAATATGCTGATCTGTTCACCAAAGCCTTTGATGAATAGAGATTTAAATATCTTATATCAGCTATTGGGATGATTAACTTTCAATAGATTTTCTTTAAACATTTAATCAACCTTATTTCTTAAAACTGTGTGTCCAAAGTTATCTATTAGATCACCTTCATAAGCCCAGTTCTCTTTGGAAGTAAATTAAAATTTCAAATGATATTCCTTAGATTTATGAAAATTTATTATTTTGTCTCGGCAGAACTCATATTACCTTCGGAAGAAATTTATGTCTTTAAATCATATAACTACTTATCAGAGTTTACCTTCAAAAGAAATTCTTGGAATATCTTCTGAAGCTTAAATATGCTTATAAGTACTTAAATGCATTCAAAGAACAAATGTCTTCTGAACGCAATTAATTCTCAAAAGATTTATTATCCAAGGATAATAATTTTCTCAGACTTAGTTCTTCCAAAGCAAAATATACGTCGGAAGAAATTTCTTTAAGTATATTTCGTCCGAAGCCAAATTTTCACAACTCTTTGAAATATCTTCTCAAGCAAAATTACCTTCGAAAGCTTTGCTGAAAAGCTTCCAAAACAAAATACCTTCGGAAGATTTGCAATTCCAAGAAGACGAACTCTTTGGGCACTTTTTCAAAAGTGGGACCCACTTACGGATTTCAAAGTTTATCTTTTTGTCTTAACTTTGACTTAAATCTACAGCATATATCTTCTCAATGGTTCCATTTCATCTCTCTACTCTCATAATTCTTTAACCTAAATTCTCCCGAAGTTCACCTTCTTCTTCCTTTCTTCACTGATAAGCTTCACCTAAATGGCCAACATCGATTATCGAAACGACCCAAACTTCTCCATGCACCTACACAGGCAACACAATCAAGTTGCCCTGTTGCACTCTGAGAAGGATCCAAGTTTCTCCGACATGTGTAGGTACCTTTCTTCGTCTCACTACCTCACCTCCCTTACAATCGATCCTCCTCTCTATGAGGATCAGTTGCTTGAATTCTGGCGGACCGGTCAAGAGGTCACCATGGATGGGGAGAGGGCACTGGCTGCTACAGTGCAGGGGAGGATTGTTTTCATCACTCCGACCATCATAAACACTCATTTGAGGGGGAGATGTAATATTCTTAAATTGGGACAAATAAGGCCCGGAATTTTCAAAATCTTAAAGAAGCCAACTGTTGGCTTCTCAGGGGTAGAAACAGCCTTTGTCCCAAAAATGTTTGAGCTAATTGCTTAGGGTGACAACCTAGCAGCACCAGCTAGTGTTGATCCCACACCCTCCACCTCTCAACCACCTCAAACACAGCCTACCATTACCATCACCTACACTAGAAAGCGTAAACGAACCCCTGCAGTTGCTACTGATCATGAGCAGTCACATATATCACAACCCATACAGGAGGAAGTGGAATCTCTAGCTCCCACTTCCCCTGAGGAGCAGACCACTCCCATCCTTGAAATGATCAGTGCTGAGGTTCCTCATGCTCAGCCTGATGAGCTCACAACCCCAAAAACAGCCTTAAGCCATCGCTCTGAGTCTCAACACTCAAGTGATCAACCTTCTGGGGAAAGCTACCATCCCCAACCTCTAGACCTTAACTGACCCATCTCCAGCCTTGACTTTTAATCTGATGAAGATTTGGACTTCAATGAGTACAATGAATCTCTCCTCTCTTCCCACACTCTAGGAGAGATGAGTACTCCTGATTCTCCCACTTCTAGCTCACATCAGCAACCCCTACTAAGGTGGATCTTCCTGAACTTGTTCAGGAGACCCATATGGAAGAGGCTCTCACTTTTGCAAGTGATTACATAATTAAGACCTCAACCATGGAAACCCAGCCTATTGATACTTTTCTAGAAGTTGTCATGCGGCAAGGGAAATCCAGCAGCCAAGAACCACATGCTGGTGGTGAGGAAGAAGACTTAGGTCCAATTCTCTCATCCCCCAATGATTCTTCATCTGAAGATGAGGGGAGTCTGAAACAAAGAGTGCACCTACTGACAAATACATGCACTTACTTGGTTTCAAAGATAAGTCATTTGGAATCTCAAGTGACTTTCTTACTGAAAAGGGTCAATGACCAGCAACTTGAGATCACCGATCTCAAGGGCCAGTTAGCTGAGAGACCAATGAGGACAACTTAACCAGACCCACAGGAACCTGTGATTGTTATGGATCAATCTCCCAGCTCACCTATGCAAGAGGGTGATGCTACCAAAAAGGGGGAGGAAATCCTGACAGTCACAGAACCTGGGAGTTCTTCCCAGAGTGTGGACATAGAGAAATTACCACCCTCTATTGCAGTTGTCCACACTCAACAACCTCCTCAAGTTAGAGATCTAGACTTGCTTTTTCAACATCTGTTTAAGGAGGGAATCCCAAGAGCTATGTCTACCCCTTTTGAGAATCCAATCATGGGTTGAGGGTATGACAGCAACAGGAGAGCTCTTGTAATCTCTAGAGCTCAGGGTCAATTAGAAATTTTCAACATTTCACACCTGAGGCTCTATGAGAGTACATATCTTGTGGATCTGCCACTCGTCAACCCTAGCAACAACAGACAAGCTGCCAGATTGGCTGACCGGATACAAGACAGGGTGCTAAAAGAATTCAAATGGAGATCAAGATTATATAGACAGAGGCTAGCAGGTGAGACCTTTGGTCAACTGGAAGTTGAGGTGGGCCCTAAGATTAACTTCGAAGGGAAATCCTTGACTAAAGGCCCAAAGGTTGAGCCTGTGAACCTTGAGACAGGATCTGCTTCTGCACCCTTTACCCTCAGTGAGGGACCAGCTGGTGATGGAGCTTCACAACCTCTCTCTGGCCAGAGCTTGATAGCTGAATCAAGCAATGAAGGCCAAAGCTCTCTCCTCCCTGAGTCATCAAGGGTTGTGGTTGACAAAGGAAAAAGGAAGTTAACTCCTGAGGAGATAGAGGAGGAGAAGAGTGAGAGGAATAAGAAGTTGAGGGGAGAGAGTTCAAGTGGTTCCCCAAGGTTCATGGAAGCTGTAATCAGGGCTGCCCCTAGGCCAAACACTCAAGAAGATGAGTTGAGGGAAGCCAGGTTAAACTACTTGGGAACCAGAAACTACAATGTTGATGAACTCATCTCTCTCCCCTTAGAGGAGCTGAATGAACTGGCTGACACTGAGTTGTCAAAAGAGAGGAGGGTGGCAGAGGATGCAAAACTGCTCCTCAAAGTCAAAGAACAAAGGAGGCTGAAAAGACTCTACAAAGATGCTCCTGTCCTCTCTCCAGTTCAAGAAAGTCCTGAGCAAAAGACTGTGGCCACTGAACAATCTCAGGTAGTTAATGAAGAAGAAAGACTAAAGATGATCAACTACCTGAGTGCCACAGGTCTCTATCAGGCACCTACACTTCTTCCCTTATCTTATGAGTACATAAAGTTTGAATACAGCAAGCAGCTGGAAGAACAAGCCAAAAGAGAAAGGAAAGCTACAAAGAAGAGATTAAGGTAAGAAGCTGTAAAGTCAAGAGCCATCATCCTCAAAAGCCAAAAGAAGTCTGCTGACAGACAAAGGATGATAAGCTTCTTGAAGCTGTATGGGTTCTCCGGAAGGAGGCTTGGTCTTATGTCTCTATCCGTAATGGATGAGCATATTAGGGTGATCAAGCAGAAGATAAAGAAGGGAGAGCTAGTGGACGTGCATTCTCCACCAAGTCCAGCTCAACCTAAAGTTAAGATGAAGGTTGAACCTACTAAGACAACACAACCTGAACCTGGAGCTGCAGCTGAGCCAACTTCATCTTCTGACCCATAGCAGGGTCCTCCTCTCTCTCCCTCTGAACCTGTGAGAGAGGAGAACCCAAATAAGAGAGACATAACAAAATGAACTGGTACTCAAGACCAGTCCTCTTAGTTGAAGAAATCAGGGAGGAGAAAGAGGATGGCCAGAAGAAGATCTGCTTCAAAGAAAAAGAGAAGAAAGGCATCCACCTCCCAATCTCAGGATGAGTGAGAGCATCCTGAGGAAGTGCATGAAGAGGTCTCTCAACAAACTCCAATTATAGTAGAGCCTCTTGCTATTAGAAGACAAATTTTGTCCTGGACTTATGCTGAAAATCCAAACAGATGGTATGTTACAAGAGATCAGGGAGAATAGTATGTCTACTTCACAAATGACATGCTTGAACTTCCTCTGCATGATCTCTATGACATAAGAAGGTTCTATGTAAGCCTGAAGGATCCAGATCTAATGATGAAGAAAGGTCTACTGAAGATCCTGATGTGGACTATCAAAATCTAAAGAACTTCTCTGTTTTGGTAGCATCAGCCTAGGGGGAGTTTGTAAGGAACATCTAAAGATTAAAGGCTGATGCAACCAAAGGATACCAAAACAAGTCTTCCTGCATGCATTAAGGAACATAGATGAACTAGCTTCGGAAGTTTTACACTCACAAATAAGTCTAAGTGTAAAATCTTTCGAAGCCAACAGTTTAGAAGAAGTTACTTTGGAAGTTTCACACTTATCATAAATTTATTACAAGTGTGAAATCTTCCGAAGCCAAAGGCTCATTTCTTCCGAAGCCAACAGTTCAGAAGAAGTTACTTTGGAAGTTTCACACTTATCAATAAATTATTAAAAGTGTGAAATCTTTCGAAGCCAAAGACTCATTTCTTCCGAAGCCAAAGATGAAGTCTTCCGAAGCTTCAAAAGACAAAGTCTTCTGAAGCCATTTTGCTGTGAAGACAGATTTCTTCCGAAGACAGAGAAAAGATGTTTTCTCTGAGTTACTTTTTGATAAAGCTGATGTACTTTCCGCTGCTGCTCTGAAGACTCACCTGGTAACATTAGTTGGTGAAACTTCTATACTTTATCAAACAGTAGAAAAAATCTTTGACTGTAACTTCCCACTTTTGTACCTGTAGACTTGTTTGTATTAGATTAAGTCAGTGAACTATGGCATGTCATAGTCACTAGTCAAAAGACAATCTATCTTTTGACTATAGATTGATCTTGTTGTCTAGATTAGTCAAAATTCCAACTGTCTTTTTGCATATTGACGGTTGTAGGTTGTAGTATAAATAGTCTCTGGTTCTTGTAAATTGATATACTGGCAAACACTTGTAATAGAACTAGAGAATCAATATACAACTTCCTTGAAAACTTAATATTGTGTTCTTGTGACTTTGTTCTTGTTCTTATAGTTCTGTCTCTTTAATATTACTTGTGTAGCTTTGTATCATCAGTGAAGTTACCAGTTCCCTATTTGAGTGGTTAAGTGATTTAAGATCATTCCTCTTGTGAAGCTAATTGCACTCTTAAGTACCCTTACCGGTCCTGCATACTCCTTCTGAGTGACACCCATAATCTCAAGATCATTTACCAGCTTCACTAACGTATGAACTTGTTTGGATATTCATTCACCCTTGATGTGATGGAAGGTCTCATACAGATTGATCAGTTTATCCTTGTTGATCTCTGTGACTTTACTACTACCCTCACACATGATGTTGAGTGCATCCCTCACTCCTTTGGCAGTGTTATATTTCTTAAGCCTTTTTAGCACATCCATCTTCAATGCTTGAGTGAGTAGTGAGTAGCCCATCATATTAATCTTGATCTTTTTGTAGTCTTCGGGATCAAGATTCATGGTTAGATCTTCAACTAGGATCCTAACATTCTTGTATTGGTCAGCATCCAATGTAGTTGGAATTTAAGGACCTATGCAGATTGAGATCCACTAATCTGCATCACACCAATAAGATAATTCTAGAATATACTTTTCAACTTTTTAAATTTAGATTTATGTTTTAACATTGGTGGTTAAGGGTTATGCTTAAGTTCAACAGAACTTAGTGTATCCATGATGTTTCTTGATTTCAATTTTGGTTTTAATAAGATTAGATTCATTTTAGACTTTAATCAATTGATTTTAAGGTGAAATTTAAGTCCAAATTTCCAGTCAGTGCAAAGCCCAAATTATGTCAAGTGTCTGAGATTAATGCGGTCAACACTCCCCTCTGAAACAAAAGTCGTCAACAGTGAAACCAACTAATGCGGTTAACAGTTCTTCAACAAATGCGAAGAATAGTGTCAGTCCTTAGCATTTAAATGAATCACAAATATGATGAATAGTGTGTTCAAAGAAATGTGATCAGCAGTTAATCAGAAAATGCGATGAACAGTGAAATTCATGGCAAATGCGATGAATAGTGCTCCACTGTAGCAAATGCGATGAACATTATCCACTGTAGAAATTCATTCTGTTGTTTTGATTTTAATGATTTGGATGGGTATTTTCACTAGAATTTGTTGTAGAACCAATCGATTAGGAACTCTAGCTAATCTCAGGTCATTTTGCTCATATATTATAAGTAAATATATATATATTGTTAAATTTTGTTTAATAACTATATTAAGTAAGAACAATACTGCAATATTAAAAAAAAAAAAAAGGTGAACCACAGTTTGATAGCAGGTTAAAAAGAGAATAAAACTATAAAAAAAATAATCGAAGAGTTAAAATATTACAATTAAACTTTAAATTTTATAAAAAGTTATTTATTGAAAATATTTATTAAGATAAGTAAAAAATAGAAGAAAAAGACACATTCTAGATGGTTGACTAAGGGTAAGAATGTCATTTGATGTAAATGAAACAACCGTACGCTTAAGGACAGAAAACGACGACAATAGTTGACGAGGTTATTTGGGGAATAATATAAAACTGAAGTCGCTATCTGAATGCAGACAAGTTCCATTCGGTGGAGCAACAATGTAAGGAAGGTACGTTTTTTAATTTTCCGGATGGTACGAACACTTTGACTAGATGACATAAATGTATTTCAATTTCTGTTTATGTCAGTTTGGCCCCTTGAATGTTTCGACTTTTTATTTTTTGTCACCATGTATCATGTTTTTACCCATAAGTACAATCTTATAGCTCTTTTTGGATTTTCATTTCTCATCATTCTTCTTCTCCTTATGTGTTTGAGTCTATATACTACGATCTCATATGTTTAATATCTGTCATCATCTCTTCTTGAGTCATTAGTACACTTTCAAGACTATCTTTAAATAGTTAAAGAGTGAAAGTAACGTAAAGAATTCAAAAATACTTTAGAGTAAAGATCTAGATTTCTCTCTAGCCAGCCAGAAATCATGGCCCGACCTATTTAGGGAAGAAGGGAACACAAACGATTATGTCACGAGACACCGTACCAAATGAAATATTTTATCCTCACCAATGGATGCAGGTTGAAATTCAAATTTTAATATTATTGTCATTTGATTATGACCTTAAACTATTTACAAATTTCAATTAAAACCCTGCATTTGATTCAACTACGCAAAGGACAAAAGCTTTACAAATCAAACCTCTAATATTGTTTGGTATAGCAAACGCTAAATAGCAATACCAAACGAGGCAAAGGGAAAATTTCAAAACATAATTATTAGTCTTAGAATCGAAACCAATATCTTCAAGATCTTCATCTTTAGGCTATGTGTTTATTTCTTGATCTACAAGTTTCCAACTATTATCTTGTCTTGTTTTTACAATTAAAGTTTTATAAAAAAGAAAAATGAAATTCATCTAACTATTATAAGAAGACTTTTAAAACAGTCAAAATATACAAATACATGAAAATTAAATTCACAATACAACAAAACAAACACATTTGTAAATCTAGTTCTTTACTACAACAAAAACAACACAACCACAATATTTAATCGTAAAAGAAGCAATCGTTCGCCAAAAAAAAGTTTTGGCAAAATATTACTTGATAGTTATTAAAGTTTTAACCATGAAGTTTTTGACATATTGTAAAAACAACCCTGAAACCACTATTGGATTTCATACAAAATTTTTACATAACAAAAAAAGTGGGTGTACAAACGAATCCAAATATAAATCTGGATCCCCCACTAGGAGTCTAGATGCGAACCAAGAAAACTAAATCAAATCAAACCTACCTATTGGGTTTTGAATTTAACCTTTTCAAAAAGTAGTAGCTACCCAAAGTTGGAAACACCGCAAATCAATGATCCTAGTAGATTTGGAAAACAAGAACACCAAAGTGAAAAACTGAACCCGAATCGCTATCCAATTCAATTGCATGACCGACCCAACAATAACGTCAAGATGATGAATGGTCGCACCATAGGCGCCTGATTGGTCTTGAGTGTGGTGGTGACTTTGCAACACCTTCTAGTTAGTTTAAAACATGTTTTCATATGTTTTCCCTAATTTAGCCCACACCCTTAAATTTAGAATACATAAGATGTACTTTGTGTTTCTAAGTTTACTAAATAAAAGAAAACAAGATAGTCAATTTAGAAAAGAAAAAAAAAAGTAGGCAAAGATGTAATTTTATTGTGTTCCAAAGTTTAAAGAAAACGAAAGAAAATAACGATTTTATGTGTTCACAAGTTGAGAGAGAAAAAAAGTTGTAATTAAACTATTATAGTATTTTAGTAGTTTAATTAAACAATGTTTAAAGGGTAAAATAAAAAAATGAAAGATTATATAAAAAATGTTTCATTCTAGTTCCAATCCTATTTTCATTTCCTTTCTCTTTCCTTGTTAAAGAAACTCCCAAACATTAATATTTTTTACTTTCTTTCTATTTGATTCTACTTCTTTTCTTAAAAACACCCAGGAACACAACGTTAGCGCCCAATTCAAAACTTCGTTTTCATTAATAAACTAGGTTAGTACCCCATGTATTACAAGTATTGAATAAATAAAATATTAAATAATCAGTAATAAAATTTAAAAATTATAAAATCATGTATGAAGATAAAATATGATTATATTTACATATAAATAGCTACTTTAAATAAATAAATAAATAATGTATTTTTCTTAAAATTTTGTTTTATAAAAAATGATTGCTTTTAAATATTTTGTTTTAAGAAAATGAAAAAAAATTCGTTGTATTCTATATTTTATAAAATATTTGTTTTTAAAAGTGTTTTTTTAATAAAAAAATAAGTTTTTAATACATTGAATTATACATTTTTAAATTGAAAATGGTATGAATAATATAATTAGTATTCAATATTATTATTAAATATAGATAGAAAATCAGAAAGTTAGTATGATGAGGCTATAATTGTGTCAGTTTTATCTTAATTTTTCTTTTTTAAAGATAGATAGATGGACGGACAGACAGATAGATAGGCTAGACACTTATTCATTAAACGGATTAAAATTAGTAAAAAGCACGAAGAGTTAAATTACGATATTTTATTATAAGATATGATTAAAATTATATATTCGTAATAGTCTAAGAAATAAAGAAATTATACTATTTTGTAGCTTTATTATCTAAATAGTTTTATTTTTAAACATTCATTTTAAGATTTTTTTATTAAAAATTGTTATTTTTAAAAAATCTTGTTTATTATAAAGTCTAGTTTGTAATTATTCTATTTGTTTTAATAAGAATATTTTTAGAAAATTTTTACCTTGTTTTTTCATTTTTTTAAAAAGGACCGATTTAAAATATTTTGTTTCAAAAGGATTAGTGTTTTAGAAAATTTTATATCATTTAAAAATATATTGTTTCTATTTTAATAAAAGATGTGAGTTTTAATTTTTTAATAAATTCATTTTAAAATAGATAGTTTGATTTTAAAAATTCTATATGACAAAGAGAAATGTAAAAATTAATAAATAATTTTTAATAGGAGAGAGAAATTAGTTTAAGTGTTTAAATTAATATAATACCCTTTTGGAGGGAAAATGATGTGAGAATTTCTAAAATAATGACAAGTGGCAAAAAAATAGGTTAAGAGAATGACAAGTGGCAATAAAAACTTTATTTTATTAGATACAATAGATATATTCCTTTTAAATTACCTCATAATTAAATGTATATTTGTCTAGTTTAGTTTGTTTTTTAAACAAACTGATAATTGAACAACTAAATTATTAACCAACAACTTAATCAATAAATCAAATTTGTTTTAATCAAATCGGCTCATCTTCATATTCATCTTCATATTCTAATAAAAAAGTAACTAAAGAAGACACATGATATCATCATATTACTCCTCACCAAACTTTTCCCGCTTTTCTCCTCTACTAAATAATTGTTTAATTATTAATAATATTATTTAATTTTTTATATTGAAATAGTTTTTAAATAAATTAAGAAATATATTTTTTTATTAATATTTTTCTAAATAAACAAGTTTTTATAATATAAGAATTTTTTCTAAAACAACAAACTTATTTAAAAATATGAAATATTTAAAATTGATGCTTTTAAAAAGTAATTTTTTTAAATAAAAAATATTTAAAATTGAGAGTTATAGATAAGAAAAGTTTTAAAAATTATCTTTTTAATGCAGTTTGTTTCGAAACAAAATATTTAATTTTTACAGAAAAGAAAAAAAAATTTAGAAACAAGTTTACAAAGTCGATATAATTGTATTATTACTTATAAGTAATTTCAATCATATTTTATCTTAATATATCATTTATAATTAATAAGTTTTTATTTTATTTAATGCTTTATTTATTCAACCTATGTAATACAAGATTTTACTAAATCTAGTATATATATACACACAAATTTATATTCGATAAATCTTTTTTGTTTAAATAAACCGGCTAACATATGTATACATAAAAATATATATTTTGATCTAATAAAGGTAAGTAATTAGTTATATTGTAATTTTAAATTACAAATAATTTAAACCTTTTTAAATAATGATTTATCTAAATGACAATAACTTGGATCTCGTTACTTCATAAATAATTTAACATCCATTCGTAATGTTTTAGCTTAGTAGCAATGATGTTAAATATTATTAAATAGGCATACTTGTTTAACATTATCATGATGTATCATTTACTATAATTAAACTTTCACAAAGGAATATATTTTAAAAATTATAAGAGAACAACAAAAATTATTTTAAAGAATTAATTTTATTCAAAATCAAACCTGTTTTAGGGATTGTTGGAGATGTATTTCATCATAACTACATGTTTGATGAGTTTGCGGGTTTAGTATAATTAAGAGTTAATTACACTATTGGTCCCTGTGCTTTGCTTATATTGTAATATTGGTCCCAACTTTAGAGAAATTACAGGTTTGGTCCTAACTGTTCACCCAGTCGTTAACAATATTGGTCCCTAAGTTGGACGGCCGTCTCTTTTGGCCGTCAAGTTACCTCACGTGCGTTCCACGTGAGGGTAAAATGGTCATTTCGTAACACTTTGTATATTTAAGTAAATATGGAGATCGTTTCTCTCAACGAACTCCATCAATCTTCATACTCTGTCATCAATGACGATCTGTCACTGTGGAAGACTTGCGATCGGGCGCACATCATGGACCGATCAGAAACCCCGCCGTCGGTTTTACGCATGCCCTATGCAGGTATTAGTTTACGTTTAGCACAATGTCAGTTGATTAAGGTTGTTACGATTGTGATTAGTTTTCTTGTTTTATATGAACCAACCATCACAAGATGGTCCTTGCATGCGCTTCTTAGGGTCGGTTGACCCCCCATATGCCCTTGTGTATTGGACACTATCCCTGGTCTCCTAAGGTCCAAGAACAAGCTTGATGATCAGATTGCTGAACTGAGAGGTCAAGTTAGGAAGAAGGATTTAGTCATTTTTGCTTTGGTTTTAGTGATAGCTTTTGTGTTTTGGGTTGCGATTGGTTGATCAACGTTGTGGTTTTATTGTGTTTTGAATGATGTGTTTTAGGTGTAATCAGTTAGTATGGTGTTTGTATAGTTTTGGTTTGTTGGTAGAATGCTGCTAGGGTTCAATGAACAACTGTAATGTAATGGGTTTTGAAGTTAGTAATGAAAGTATTAAGTTTATGGTCATTGTGTCTTCATGCATTGTTCAAGTTTGATGTAAAGCTGTGTTTATGACCCATATGTAGTGAATTAGAAAGTAATTGCATGCAATGTCAATAACAATTTAAACAAACATAGTTTGAAGGACATTATGACAATTTGCAAATATATATGAAGCATACAGATGACTCAATTAATTTTTTTGACCCAATTTGTATGTTTGTTTCATGCAGAGTTATCTTTCATGCAAAAAATCTGTCCTAATTCAGGTATTTTGTTATCAAGATCTCCTGATTTTCTACTCTTTTTTTCTAGAACTTACTTATCTGAAAGAAACAAGTAATGCATATATCTATTGCTGAGTTGCTGAGTTGCTGACTATGACTATGTTCTGATAGGAAATCCTGTTTCTATATCTTAATTGTAAAGGTGATAACATCAAAGTATTTACTTATGAATGGGTCAATTCAGTTAATGTTTTATAACTTCATCAAGGGTTCAATTGGATAAATTAGAAAAAAGGTTAACTGGGAAACGAGGGAAAAGTTGCCAAAGTGAAAACCTCCGAAATTATATTATTCAAAAAGTTAGTACTGAATTTATGTAATATATATAATCAGATTGGTAAATTGTTCCAATAAATTATAATTAATACTTATTAATTTGGACAAAAAGTTTTCTTTGGTCAACCTAAACTTCTCCTATTAAGGCAATTGCAGCTGCTAAACACCATACGGTTGCAGAAATCAATGGTGTGAGGTTTTCACTTGGGGTTCCAACCGAGGTAATTAATTACATGATAGGAAGAAACTATAATACGGATAGAAAAGTAATTTCACTAAACTTTAAGACTTGTCATGAGATTTTGGGGTTATAACTACATAACTTTTAAAACCAAAATTTACATAATTTTTTCCATTCCATATCGGTCCAGTGAAGAAATACAAGGAAGGATTAATGCCTATAAAAGAGTCCTAAGTTATACAGGATATCCTACATGGTGTGTATCTTGCTTCATGCAATATAGTCTGTACAAAATAATCAACATTTTGGTTCAAGTTTATTTTTTTTTTTTCAGAAATAGTTTAGAACTTTTAAGTATTGATTTGATCTGGTTCGAATAGCTTTTCTGGTTTTTGGATAACCGGCAGGTTTAATCGTGTCTGGTCCAAATGTGTGTTAACGAATTAACTGGATCACTGATGCTACGAATAAGAAAACCAATAGAAGCACCATATCACATGAAGTAACTGAATTGGCTGGATCACAGATTCTACGAATAATGACCCTGCAGGTCAACCTAGAACACATTTATTTACAACTGGATGGAGTACTTTTGTTACTTGTAAGAGATTAGTATTTGTATTTCTCAGGTGAAGTCTTCATGTTATTGTTTAGTTGTTAGTTTTATGCACATATGTTAAAATTCATCTGTTGTGTTGAAAATCGTTTAAAGATTCTTTTATTTATTTGAATGTTTTTCTTGGGTTTAACTATGGTTTCATGTAAGGTACTAGATGGCTCTTGGGTCAAGTTGTATACGGGTCAAAATGGGTGCTACTTTGTGTATGGGTTAAAATATATGCTACTATTTTGTTCAGTATGTTGAAATGGATATAATGTGTTAATGTGTGCTTTCGAAGGCTTTTATCGATGACTGTTTACTAACTTTATGCTTTTGATGATTTAATGAATATGTTTAATTTGAATCCTTTAATTGGGTTCATTATGGTTTCATGCTACTGTTATTTATGAGAAACTAGATGGTTGTTTGGATTAATCTGTAATTTAGTTTCATGCTACAGTTTATGTTTGGGTCAGAATGGTGCTACTTTGTGTATGGGTCAAATTAGATGTTATTGTTCTACTTTGTGTATGGGTCGAATTAGATGTTACTGTTCTGTTCATTCTGTTAAAATGGATATGGGTCAAACAAATGTTCTTTTCACGTTGAAGTTGCAATAAATTGATACTTTGTGTGTATATATGCATGTGTTAATCACTGCATGTTATGTAGGTTTAGAGATAAAAGATTAAAAAAAATTATGAATAGAGGGACTAGATAAGTAAATTTTATTGATTTATTAATTACTCAAATGGATAGTGCTTGTATGTATATTTTTCTTAAATGTGTTGGATGCTACTGTTAGGTTCAAATGGACGCTTTTGTTTTGACATCTTCATGTTGTCAAATGAATGCTATTGTTATAAAACAAATTCTCATTATGTTATAGTTATGCAATTTACAATTAAGTTTAAGTATGCACTTATGTATGCTACTGCTCTAACATCCGTCGTCTTTAACTTGGCTGTAGGTTAATCTTAATGCTGATGGGTCAAATGGGATGGGTCAAGCATTAGAGTTAGATGTTTTGCCTGTCAACAAAGCTTCGGCTCTTAGAAGGTTGATTTTCTGACGTTTTTGTTTCATCTTCATCAATGAAATCTGATATGATTCGTGGTGGTGGTGGTTGTTGGCGGATTAGCGTCGGAAGTTAATCAATGTGTTTGTCATCCCTAACGTTCAAACTGGTTATAGGGTTTTCACCAAAACAATATGGGCATTCCATCAAGAATTGGAGCTTTTACTTAGTTACCTTTTATTTTGCTTGTAAGTTGTCTACCCTGCTGATTGCACGGGTTTCCTGCTATTTGTATATATGTATGTATATATGCATGTATATATATAGAGTTAATTACACGAATGGTCTCTGTGGTATGCTCATATTTCAGTATACCCTACCTTTGATAAATTACATCTTTGGTTCCAATTGTTTGCCAAACCGTCACTCTTGGTCCCTAGAGTGGATGTTCGTTAGTTTCTAGAGTTAATTTTTTTGAAATGACCATTCTACCCCTGTTAATATTAATTGCTATTATTATTATCATATAATATAATATATGGCCATACAGTAGGGCTGACATAACAGGTCAGACACGACACGATAAAACACGAAACGATAAGACACGATGATTTGACATGCTAGACATGAACACGACACGGTAACTTATCATGTCAAATTTTCAAACACGAACACAAACCTGTTAAAAAACATGTTATAGTAAATGACATGTTTAGAAACCTGTTTAGGAACACATGATATCACATGTTTAGAAACCTGTTTTGAAACAAGATTCAATCTATGGCGGTGACGGTAAGTCGATTATGGTAGCAGTGGGCTGTGACTGACGATGCTTGGTGGTTGTTAGTTATGGAACGCCGTCGAGAAAGGGAACAGGGAATTCAAGTGAGAGGATGAACACGCGCAACCGAGTAAAGGAACGGAGGATTCAAGCAAGAGGATGAACATAGAACATGCGTAGCCGAGTAACGGTACGCCGCCGCCTACTCGCTAGACGTTGGGTTGTGCACAGTGCAATGCCATTGTCGAATCGTCGATTGTGGAGGACTGGGTAGTGGAGGCTGTGTATGGAGAGGCAGAGAGTGGCTCCCTGTAACAGGTCTTAACCGGTTAACAAGTATTTAACATGTTTTGACACAAATTTTATCGTGTATCAACAAGTCGATCTGTTTAAGACATGAAACTTGTTAAGCTCAAACACGAAATCTGTTAAGCTCAAGCACAAAACCTGTTAACTTCGTGTCGTATCGTGTCGTGTTAACAGGTTCGTGTAAAAATTGGTAGTCCTACCAGACGGAACCCACACTCCCACATCTCCTTCCCCTCAGTCCACAACCTGCAACTTACAACCACCGTGACTAACCACGATCAGTCATCACCATGGCTACCACGGACGGTGACTACCATCACCAAACCTGAACCACCATCATCCACATTTTCCCAAAGTCCGACCAGCAGAGTCCAACCACCATAATCTGACCACCATAACCCGACCACCACAATCCACGGTGTCATCTCCACCACCGGTGGCCGGTGGCGGTGGACGGAGGACGGTGGACGGTGGAGGAGGAGGAAAATGGAGACCAATATTTGTCTTGTTGTGTATATATATAATCAATTAATTAATTAAGTTAAAAGAAAAGGTAACTATATATATATATATATATATATATATATATATATATATATATATATATATGTGTGTGTGTGTGTGTGTGTGTGTGTGTGTGTGTGTGTGCGCGCGCGTGCGTTTGTGCGTGCGTGCGTGCGCCTTGTGTGTGCTTTCTAATTTGGTATTTTAGTTCAGGGGAAAAAGGTACTTTCACAATCATTTAACTGAACAACTTAATATAGGCATATCAGAAGTTAGGAACAATATTGTAATATAGGCATATCATAGGGAACAATCATGTAAGTAACTCATATATATATATATATATATATATATATATATATATATATATATATATATTATAGAAACGATTTTCACAAGTTTCTCTTAATAAAGAAATTCCAAAGTAACTTCACACTAACAGAAAGTACACCGGTCTTGATATAGTAAAGTTTAGGTAAGTCTAGATATCGTATCCATGTATCCATGGACACTTTTGGCAGCACTCTATAGTAAACGTTAACCGACTTTTAATCTAATTAATTGAATAATTTTAACTAGCCACTATTAAACTTAATAAATTTTTAACTAAAATTAATTATGCTAAACACGAACAATGATTCAAACAAATAAAATTTCAAACTTGGAAACATGAATACGATCATATATCACAATAACTATCTAAGTAGGAATCTAACTAACATGCAATGAGACAAAGGTAATAATTCATATAACTCTCTAATACCATGGATTTAAGATTAACTAAGTATGTTGTTACGCCCTAAGAAAACTAAAGACATGTGTGTGGCATAAGAGCTTTGTTAAAATGTCTAGTGAAAGATTACTCATAGGTTTTCTTCCATAATGTCTTTAAAGATTGTATTCTATAGCCCTAAGACAAAGGATAACCTAATGTAACACCTAGAACTTTCATTAAGTTGATAAATAGGAAACAAAAGAAAGTGGTGATTTCAATAAAAGATAAGGGACTAAAGGCGGATTTTTGTAAACAAAACTCTAAACCTCTCAAAGAAAAAGAGCCGCCTCTTCCTTATTCTTGCATTTAAAGTCTTTCCCTAAGAAGCTAGAGAGAGAAAGTTGTAGTTCACAGAGAGAGGTCGAAGATCAAGAAAAAAGATATGGATTTCTCATACATTTTCATAGATCCGAGCTAGATCCAAACTCGAATGATGTTTGTGGAGTGTTTAAATTAAAAAAATTTGTAACTTTACATGAACATACATGTAGATCTAGAGATCTATCTTCTTAGTTTTTGGGTTTGTTTAGGAGCTTCCAGAGGTGAGTTCAAGACCTCCATATTTAAATGTTTTATCTTACTGTTAGGTCTAATATGCATACTTACACGATGTATGTTAATCAAAACTATGATGTTACACGTAAAGGTGACATTTTTATTTTTTTTGATTATGATGTTCTAACATGATTGATGATGAAATTTTGTCCATGCCCATGTTTAGTAATGAACCATAACTATATTTGTACTAGATCTATTATTAGAAGCATGATTTGATCAATAAAGGAATAGAAATGCTAAGTATGAAATCGACAATGAGCTTTAAACACCCATATCAAGTATTGTCATCAGCATTAGGAATCACCTTTAGCTTGACATTCTATCTCAAATCGCCCGCATTGAACTTACTCAACCCCATCGATCAATAGATCACCCGCATTGATTATAGTTTGTTGCATTTACCTCTAAACCAATCCGCATCAGCCTTAAACCTATCCGCTTCGAATACTGTTACTGATGTGTGATTTGATATATATTTTTTAACAATTGATTTTACAAAATTAAGGTTTAAAATTATAGAAATAATTTTCACCTTATGACTAATTACACACACAATAGGCAAGTGTACCTATCGGATACTAGTATAGCTTTTGGTATGAACCAAGTATCGATCTGTGGACACGAGAGCTCTTAATACTAAGTCTTTGTCATTATCTAGCCGATTAAAGATGATTTGTGAATATTATGATTAACTAATTTACTAATTGAAGAAAGTAGACGAAGATGAAGATAATCAATCAGAGAAAGATATCACTTAGACTTTGAATCTGCTTAGCATAACAATGACAACATACAAACCTTTGGTGAGATTATCTTCTACGCATGAAACATAGATGTAAACTAAACTACTGTAAATGTTATCTAATTATATAACTCTTTGAAAAACTAGAATGATAAACCCATAATAGCCACCTAAAGTTATGTCATGAAGAACCAATGATATAATTAAGCTAAAGTTAAAGATGGTTAGGACTCCCATCAAGGATACCAAACCCTCAAAATCTTTGAAAAGTTAAGACGTTTAACACATGATAACCAACTCAATTCGTGTAATGTAACAATAGCTATATAAATCCTTTAATCTATGAATGTCCTAACACGAATACACGAACCATAAATTTACGTATTATCTATAGTCACATATACATAAAATTAGGAGATATTAATAACAAACACAATGGTTTTCACAAACATATGTATAAGGATGCATACTTGTTTAACTTTACTATATAAGCAACCCTCATTTACCATTCCTAGTCAAATACCATAAACCACACACTAATGTATGTAATTCATGACTAGATGTTCTAAAACACAAAGTTTTCTAAGAATATGTGATTATAACACCCACAAGATTCATCATTTCATCAAGTTCAACAAGCATACACAATCATTGAAGAACATTCGTAACCTTGTAATTAACATTAACCTAATCATCACCACAAGTTACATGTAAAATGTCAAAATATGCTAATCTTCATCTAATATAAGTGATAAAGAGTGTTTAGCCCATGAGGTTTACAAAAACCATAACCAAACTAATAACAATGGAAGAAAACATGATAGATCTAGAGATTTTTAAACCAAAGTTGAGTAGAGGTGGGTTGTGTGGAGTTGATCTTCATTTGAAATGTTTGATCTTCAATCTAGCTTGAACTCTTGAGATACTTCTTCAAAACTCACCACAAGGATGTAGAAAAACTAGGGTTTCCACTTCAAAATTTTTCTCCCCCAAAATCAAGAAGAAGAAGGGCTTAAAAGGAGGTCCTGATGCGTGTTGATGACCATGATAGAATCAGTCATAATCATAACAGCCTCTAAACTTTCAAAATCTTCATGTATTTCTTGTCCTTTTCTTTTAAAATCATCAAGTAACCATCCTTACAAAATACAAATTAATCACAATTAAGTATAGATAAAGATGAATTTGTAACAAAAAAACACTTAAAATAGGGAAAGATATACGTTATTAACATGTATATTTATTCACATATCAATTACCCGCATTGGCTACTACACTCACACACATTAGCAATGTTACCTGCATGAGCCATTAGACTCACCCACATTGGCATTGTTACTCGTATAGGACCCTATTCACCTATATCAACCTATACTTGACCGAACTCTAAGACATTGTTCATTCGTATTAGGAATAGCCATTCACATAAGGATTTCTTTATTAAGTGTTGACTAAGGGTTGACTACTAATTAATGTTGACTGTTTCCACTCTATGAATTCCAGCATGTGTTACTCCTATAAAGGTTACTTGATGCTCTATGTTATATGATGAAATGAAAGTTATCATAAAAGTATTATGCATAATAAAGTATACATTAATATGGGCCTAGGATGAAAAGTCATGCAAGCACTATTGGAATAGACATCACCTAGGTGAGTCAAATGAATGAAATGAACATTTATTCATGAGCAACCTGTGTGCCTTGCGGTGTGGGTCAATTATCAAAGGTCTAGATAACCAAGAATGTTTGCTGGCAGGGGTTGAAATCTGTTGTCAATCAGATGTTTAGGCTTTTGCTTTGTGCAAATCCAGTTTATAAAAGATGAAAGATAATAAATGAAATAAAGATAATGAACATGATAAAGGATGGTATGAAAGTCAAGTTAGCTGATATGAATGATAAATGTGTGTTCATTAAAGGAAGTAAAAGTATATTTTTTATATATTATAAAACTAGAACTCATCAACAACGTTGACCTTTATATGCATATTGTAAAACAGTAATGACTAAAGCTAAGGATGGCATGGAATGAAGCTAGTTGGCACCCAGAGACTAGCATCCTTCTTTAGTGGAATGATAAATTACATTAAGATACAATTTTAATGTTTTGATTCAAGGAAATATATTTATTATGGTGAATTTATGCTATAAAAGAAATGATTTAAGTTTTTCCGCTACAACGTTTAATTTCAAATTATGTGTTATGTAATGTTTTATGCTATGATTGACGACCTATGAGGAATCTTGGGTTTGGGACCTTACAAGTTGGTATTATAACCAAAGTTTAAGAGAATTAGGTAAAACTAAAACCTAAACTTAAACTTAAAATAGCACCCAAAAGAGGGATGCCAACCCAAGTAGCCATATGCCTACAAGTAAAGGTTTTAATGTAAACAGGTACAATATGTGTGTGTTACTTGAATATATGTGCTTAGTAAATTTGAGTATTTATGCAAATCGAAACAGGGAATGCTTAAAGCAAGAAAATAAGGTAAATAGGTAATCACACTTTCCCACTTAATTAAGAGCTTACCATACTAGCAATGATTTGAGCTATTACCTTGAATGACCATATTCGTGTCTATATTTTAAGAAACGTAGGTTTATGGCTGGTAGGAAATCTGGAAAGTTACTCATGGGGGTGCTCATGACGGGCAGACTAATAGGCCATGTGTCACCACAAGCAAGGCTAAGGTCATCAAAACTACTTAAGAGGAGTCTAAAATACAACCGCCATGATGGTGAAGGAGGAGCAAAGCTCAAGTCAACTTTAAAGGAAGCCATTACCGATGATTTTATCAAGTCATGTAAAATATCCTACCTTTGGTAGTAACTGAAGTAATTGAAGAAGTTAAGGATGGTTAGAAGACTAAGAAGGAGGGAAAAAAGGGGTCTAAGAAGAAAGGGAAAAAAGGGGTTGAAAAGAAAACTAAGAAAGGGCTGGGAAAGAAGCCGAGAATGAGATTGAGGATTCTAATGAAGAACTACTAGAACTAAAGGTGGTGATAATGATAATAGTGATCATGAGTCATAAAAGGAGACAGTTAAGGGATGCATTTATAGGGCATTCCAACGGTGCAAGCCCCCGGTGTTTGATGATAATTGCAATGATATTGCTACTTAATGCTAGGTAAGAGATTTAGAGAGTGTGGGATATAAGTGAGTGTCTAGAGGATCAGAAGGTGAAGTATGCCTACTCCTTTGTCGATTCAGATTTATGCTAGTAGGACAACATTGTCGAAGCTGAGAGAAAAAGGGCTATGGCAAAAATGGGATGGTATGAACTGAAGGTGTTAGTTCTAGAGGAATACTATCCGTATCCAGAAAGATCAAGAGGTACATATTAGGTTTTCCCTTGGACATATAGGGGGATATGATAGCGGCTAGGCCAAGTACGTTAAGGTCTGTGGTGGATTTGGCAGGAATGTTATATGATTAATAAGAAGAGATACCAATTTTCTAATAGAAGGAGAGGTGGAATAGGAACTGAAGCAGTAATAGGAAGAGATTTAGAAATGATAACTTTAGGCTTGGGAAAAAGAAGATGAAGGTTAATGATTGTCACATGGGTTAGGGAAAGGTAAGGGAGTAAAAGAAATTTAAACAGTGTGGTAAGGATTATCACAGAGAATGTCGATCGGGAACCAACAGATACTTAAAGTGTGTTAAGGAGGGTTGTTATGCCAAAGACTGTAGGGTAGTTAGATGTTATCCATATGGAGGAGTGAGCCATCCAGGTCGAGATTTTAAGAAAGGCAGGATGGAGAGTTTTGGAATCAAGAAGCTTCAAGAGAAGAGAAAAGGAGACAACCCTAAGGCAAAGGCTAGGGCGTTTATCATGACTAGGATGAGGCAAGGGTTGACCCTTTGGTGGTTTTAGGTATGTTTCTAGGGAACCATATATGTCTCTTTATGCTAGTTTATTCCAAATCTAGTAAAAGCTTTATAGCTGCTTTGTTTTATAGAACGATGTGTGGTAAAATAGAAAGATCAATATGCCATTTTTATCTTGAGACCGCTATTGGTAAGTCTACCAAATTAAATGATATGAGTGATAATTGTTTCATAAGGTTGGAAGGTCATAGGTTTCCTTCTAGGTTTTTTATTGCTACCATAGGTGGGTTTGACGTGGTGTCAGGAATGAATTGATTAGCTACTTTCAAATTGAATATCGTGTGTCGAAAAACGATGATTCCTCTAATAGCACCCAACCACAATCTAGTTACCATTTATGGGGATAAGGAATGTGTTATCTCGAGAGTGATTTCCACGATGATAGTAGAGAAGTTTATAAGGCTTCGGTTTCATTCTTAACTAGCTTATGCGAAGGATGTTGATGCGGAGTTGCTCCAAGTGTCAGATGTACATGTTGTATGATTGCTGATGTGTTTATCAAGGATTTATCAATAGTACTGCCTGATTGAGAGATTTTATTTCAAATTGACTTATTGCTAGGAGCTCAACCCGTTGCCAAGGCACCATATTGCCTAGCTCCTTCTAAATTATTAGAATTAATGGCTCAACTCCAAGGTCTTTTGGATAAAGGATTTATTCAACCTAGTATCTCTACATAGGGTGCTCTAGTACTCTTTGTTAAGAAAAAGGTCACCAATATGAGGATATGTATCGTCCATCACGAGCTAAATAAGTTGAGCTGAATAAGCTATCCAAATTTTGAACTTTGTCTTTCAAACCCCATGACCACAATTTTGACCACCATTGATCATTGTTCATTTCATGAACCATTTGACCAAATAATTTCTCTAGACTATTAAATTATTAGAAGTTTCAGTCCAAAATCGAGTAGTTAAGATTTTAATATTCCGGTTCGCGTTTTTGATAGTTTAATACATAGATTCAATTCCTAATGTGTATCGATTTCAAGAATGAAGATTAACACTTTTAAATAATCGATTATGCAGCCAAGATTTCCATTAAGACCAAATCTAACAAGTTTACAACACAATACAATAAACCCAATAACATATGAAGATTAAAACGAGTGTTTTACCAATTTTGAAGATTTAATACCCGATAGGCCTAGATCTTCATGATCCAATGCCCAAACAAAGAATACAAGACCATTAGTTGATGATTTTATGTTAGATGATGAACATCATCAATAATATGATTTAACAAGAAGTAAATCATCAAAACAAACGAGTTTCTTACCAGAAAAACAAAAAGATGAACAATGCTTGAATAAAATCCAATCATAAATGATCCAACACCCCAAAAATCAATAAAATGAAGGTTGATGATGATGATATTCAATATTGATGAAGAAAAACGAAGGAAATATGATGACGACTAGGGTTTTCTCTATGAAAAAAACTTGGAGAACAAGAGACGAAAAAATAAAAGAATGAGAAAACAAGGGGGAATCCCCCTTCTTTGTGAGGGTTCGGCCAAGGGGGACTATGGATGGGCCTCCAGGGCCCTTTGCTCATCTCGTTCAATTCTATCAAGTCCCAATCTGCGTGTCGTCCAATTTTTGTGTTTTTAAATTCTTGGCAATAATATGATTCCAACGGACTATTATATATTAATATTTTAGAATTTAATTAAGTCTATTTTGCAGACTTTAGGCAAAGGCGACTGATGTTCGATTTTGTTGTGTTCTTAAGTAAATGTTAAGACTTTACGTTTTGTCAATCCTTGATCAAGACCAAAGCACATAATCATCGTATTACATCCATGCCAGTGAACATGTCACTCATCCTAAGCCCATTAGAACCTATTAAACCCATAATGCATAATTCTAGAACTTAGCGTGTCTACACGCTTCAAATGTACTATTCTCAGATCAAGCCCATTAGGTCAACTTTCTAGTCAAAGTCCATATTTAGATCAAGTCAAAGTCAACGGTCAACACACCTATTTCGGTGACGGTTGACACACTATACATTGTTCCTTCATAGTTTGTAACTTTATTATAAATTCTCTTGAAGCTAATTTGGGCAAAAAAACAAGGCTAACGAGAGAGTAGATGAAAACTAAATATTATCATGCATCAAAATAAATATTAAAAATCTAATAGTTTTCATAAAAACCCGCTTAAAATGTGAAATTATATAACCAAATTGCATGTGTTATGCAACATATCATTGTGCTACTTGGTCATCTAATGTAACATCCTTGATTCTTCATGATTAACCTACTTGTTTAACTATTTTAATGATTATGGTGTTTTCATATGTAAACATTGATTGAATTCAATAACCTATTTGTGAAAACTATCTTAGATTCCATATATTGTGATTCTTTGCCATACTATTGCATGCTAATGTGATTCTATAACCACATGTGTAAATATTCAATCTTGCTAGAAATAGTAACTTGGAATTGACCAGGCAATAATAAAAGTCTAACATAATGCAAAATTACTACATAAATGAAACACATATAATTGTAAGGGTAAAAATTTACATATGTGTAACTTAGGGTTACATGTGTAACTTTATTCAAAGGATAAATATTTAATTAAGTTAATTAATTCTTATAATTATCTAAACATAATATATATATATATATATATATATATATATATATATATATACATATGGATAATTACAAAATTGTATTATATATATATATATATTATTTAAATCATTTAAGTGATATATATCTAATAAATTATTCAATAACTAGTAACTATCCTAAATCTAAAAACTAACAAACTAAACTGATCCCAACTCATATATATCTATAAAATTTCATTCACTCCTTTTTATCCCCTAAAACATACAAATTTTATTAATAAAATATTAGTAAAACTTATCATAATTAAAACCTAAAACCCAAATTTTTTAACTATAAATAGAGGGTCTTATTCTTATTTTTTTCACACCTAACTCTATATCTAGAGCTTCCATAGAATCAATAATCAACTCATAGCACCTCTCTTGAAGATCTTAGAAGTTTTTCTTATCGAGTAAGTTTTAGTATTGTTCGTGTTATTCATGTTCTTCGTGTTCATGCATTTCAAATTTTTTTAATCAAAATTCAATCATAACTGGCTTGGATCTATGATTACATAACATGTTTGTATACTAATCATAGATCTAAGTGGGATCAATATATCAAATAAACATGAAATCATCAAAACTTGGGTTAAACACATCAAACTTAATTTTTCAGATTTTAACAGATTCACAGGGCCAACTTTGCATAGCCATATCTCCCTCGTAGCAAATCATTTTTAGTTGATTATTTTTTGTAAAAATTTAATTCAGAGTTGTATCTTTCCAAACATAGAAAGCATGTCTTCTAAATCTTCTATTTGACCCCTTAAATAGCTCATGCAAGTTTAGTGTGCGAATCTATCCAAAACTACCAAAACCCTAAATTTTGCAACTTTTCAATATTTTCGTGAATATAAGAAACGATTTTCATACAAAATAAGCAATATAAAAAAATTTTAAACAATAAAAATCCAAACTTAATGATTTTTATGATTATCTAATCAACTTTGAATCATGTTTCTAGTAAAATTTATTTTTTTAATTGTAACCCTATACTATACAACTTGTTCATTGCAATCCTTGCTAGACTTATATTTACACTTGTTCCCTATACTTTATAGACATACCAAACACACCTTTGACTTGGTCTAGTGTACATCTGTAAGGAGTACACTTAGAGGCTGATGCAACCAAAGACCATCCAAGAGCTCTCAGCATGCAGAAATGAAGTACAAGGAAGTTACTTTGGAAGATTTGATACAACTCATGAATTATGCTAAGTGTCAAATCTTTCGAATCCAAAAGACCATATCTTCCAAAGCCAAAGATGAAGTCTTCCAAAGCTTCAAGGACAGTCTTCCGAAGCCAAAGACTGATTTTCTTCGAAGATAGAGAAGACATGCTTTCTCTGAATCACCTTTTGAAAAAAGCTGAACCAGTTCCTGCTACCACTCTGAAGACTCACCAACTTATATGAGTTGGTGAAAAGTCCATACTTTTATCAACTGGAGATTAAGGTCTTTTGTTTGTAACTTTCCAACTATGTACTTTTATCATTTTTGTAAATATTAGAATCTGAGCTATGGCATGTCATAGTCACAAGTAAAAAGGCAATCTGCCTTTTGACTCTACACTGATCTTTTTATCTAGATTAGTGTTTCCAGCTAGCCTTCAAAGTAAGGCCAGTTGTAGGATGTAGTATAAAGTGTCTCAAGTACTTGTATCTTTTCTTCATGCTCTGTAACACTTATAAGAGAGCAATATACATCATTTTTGAAAACCATATTTGAGTGTTCTTGTTCTTTTACTTGTGTTATTTGTATCATCAAACTGGTTCCCTATTTAATCTGCTAAGTGTTTCATATCTCTTCACCTTGTGAAACTGTTGCATTGACCACCCTTCACCGGTCATGCAACATCTACAATCGTTTCACCCAGTATGTAGTAATCTAGCAAGCAAAATGTTCCAACTAAAAAAAGACGGAGTACTTAAGTGATGAAAATCCAATAAATCTTTCCTAGGAATCCTTTTGTTGGATGTCCAACTCAAAGATGACTCATATCTAGTATACGAAAACCATTCTTGAAGTTTTTACAATGACAACCCCTCAGCTCTCCACAAATACATTAAACTAACTAAATAAACTTACATAGGGCAATCTTCACTTCAAGTTGCTAAAAGTTACAAGATCCACCCATCTAGTTTACAATGTGACTTCATAGCCCTTTTTACTTTTGTATTTTGGGGTAGAAACATGCTCTATATATCAAACTGGGAATTCAAATTTTAAAGTCAAAACTAGTGTTTTGCAAACTCAATAACAAACTTCTTAATACTGGTAAAACTAAACTGATTATACATGTTGCTATATTCTATGACACTTTTAGTAAAACAATTCCATCTATTTTCGAAGATCTACACAACCATTAACTTTGGGGAAGCCACGGGAGTACGTAAATATATGTATTGGCCTAACAAGCCCATCCAGTACTCGGGTTGATACATGCCAATCAATCCCGAGCGTCCTTTGAGTCAATGTATTCCTTTTGACTTGGAAGGAGCTGGATGTTCAGAAACTACATACTAGACAAACATACTATTAATCTGACCTCTTATGTCAAGGGTTAGACTGGAGGGCATTCGATCACTAGGGTTGGTTGTGGACTCATGTATAATAGTTTACTTACTTGTCTTTGGAAAATTGTTTGTTGGTTTTTATATTGTTATCTACTATATGTATAATGTTCTTATCAACTTTTTAGTTGACATATTTTCGCATGTTTTTAGGTAATGAAAACTAAGTTCGTTGCTTTGCTCACGCTAGGTTTAAATAAAGACTTATTTTCTTGTTTAGTTTATTTGTGTTTTAGAATTGGATGTAATAACTATTGGTTTAGATAAGTAATTTCCTTTAATATTCTTTATCCTTATGTTATGATTCAATTTCATCACGTCTCGGTGTTTCCATTTTAGGCTGGGTGTGATAGATTGGTATCAGAACCTTGGTTATATTATGTTACTAGAAATGGAATGACCTAGATTATAACTAAGTATTTCACATAAGAATCCTCTCATGTATCTTATATGCTTATATAGGACTTTATGTGATATGCCTACATGATTTTTCTTATACTTTCTTTACAATTAATGCACACATAATTCTCAATTCTTATTCTAAGGCATTATGCCTAAATCAAAAGGATTTTCAAATCTTAAAATTTTAATTCTTACTTATGATTTTCAATTCCCGTCAAAGTCTGAGTATCATAACTGAACACATGCAATGATGAAAAATAAGTTTGTCTGAGTGTGATATCTAAGTTTGTCTTGCTTCCTCATGAAACGTTGGCAACACCCATCTTCTATTAGGGAATTACTTCCCAATTCAGATCTAAAACAAGATAAAAAAAGGTTGCCAGCTATAAAATAAAATGGACATTAAATAATGAAAAAAGACTAACCATTGCAGAATTTATATGCAATTTGGTCATAATCGTACAAGATGTCCCTTCAAACTTAGAAGAATGGATGCCTAAGCGGGTTAAGTGGTCTTAATATTTATTTTTAAATATGTATTTGGTATTAAAACCATAAATGGTTTGATTTTATTTAATATTTTAATTTTTATTCTATTTGATACTAAGACTTTCAAGTTTTAATGTCTGTTTAGTTTTTTGTACATGTATTGTTCTATTTTAAAGAATATTTTGATCATTATTTTACTTGTATTAAATTTCGCATTATGCTACTACCAAATTTCTCTTTCAAGTCATACTTTGTATTTATTAAGGTATTTCATAAGATAAATATGTCGTTTAAATGAAAATATCACTTATCAAAACTCACATAAGTATTTAGGGTTTGTTCTTAAATGACATAATACAAATTGGGTCCCATAAACTAATATCTAATTTTTAAGGGTAAAAAGGTTACTTTTTCAAATAAATAAAATAAATTACCTATAATAAGTTATTAAAGAAAATAATAAAAAACTATAATAAGTTGATTAAATAAAAAATAAAGAAATTAAATATAGTAGTATAATAGTTAAAATCAAAAAAATTTCCTCATTTTGATTACTAATTTTCAAATCACGCATTTTAGTAAGTACTCTTTCCACCAACACTTTTTTGTAAATAAAGAAACTCTTTAAAAAGTCTAAACTTCTGTTTTATCCTAATTTACTTTCCACCAACACTTTTTTGTAAAACAAATGGAGCTTGTGTACAAAGTCTAAACTTTCGTCCCCTCGCTATTTGCGATGTGTATCACGACCTCAAGAGAAGTTTTCCGCTAGTAACCCATAGTCAATTTCATGTTACAAATTTCAAGAACAAGTCAAGTTTGGCGACATACCTATGGTGGTAGTTGTTAAAACAAATACAACGCACAAGTATTAAGACAACAAAAATACTAAGGCTGATGCGTGGTATCGTTGGTGCAAAGTTGTAGGAATACTTCCTCCAACAGAATAGAGAGAACGATTGAAGCGAAACATGCAAAAGGATAATCTTTCTGGTGTTCTAAGAGATCTACTCTAATGCACAAAGGTAAGAGTAGGCAATTATATGTCATTAAGTTAGAAGATGTAGAAACTAGTGGTAAATAAAGTGGAGCCTATTATTGAAGAGTCACACATCTCTATCCATGCCCCCTTAAGTATGCCAACATGTTTCATAATGAAAATAACTAGAACAATGGGCACTAGAACTCAACACATGTTGGTGAACTTATTTTCATACAAAAATTTATGGATGAAAGATTAGCTTAGAAGCCTACTTTAATTATGCCATAACTTATGTGAAATCCATAAAGGTAACTATAGCTACATGCAACCACTTAATTATGCTCTGATGTGTTTTGATCTTAAGTGGATGATGAAAGGAGTCTGGTTTAATGTTGATGTCTTGGCTACTTCTTTGAAAAACTATGATACGAACCATGGTATTCAATAGCTCTCACCTTTGGGAGATATAGTTTGGAATACGCCAATACGACTATGTAACTTAAGGAGGACGAAGTGCCTTGTATGTTGAAGGGTACAAAAGCCAACAAGGTTTGCTTATATTCTCTTGAGAAAATGCTTATTACATTGTAATATTTAGCTACTTTGGAGTAATCTCATGCATATGATTTATAGATTGTATACCCAAATGAGTAGGGTTAGGTCAAGGGTAACTAATGTGGTTCAACACCAATGTTTGATTGGTCTGCTCACCACTTATGCAGATTATTTTTAGGTTCCAAAAGGATTAGCTCATAAAGATTTTGTCATCATCATATTATTCTCAAAGATGGCACTAACTAATTTACACTAAATTCTATAGATATCATTCATTTTAAAAAGAATTGATAGAGAAATGACAAGGGAACTCATTAAGAAAAGGTGTGAGAACCCTGATTATTAGCGCTGGAAAATGTTTTTGTATGGACCACACAATGATAATAGACCTAATCTAGAAATGGGGACCATGAATTGGGCCCTACTGTATTGAGCTTAGGCCTATACATACACACCCTCCTTAATGGGTCTTGATCCATCAAACCCTAATGGGCCATTATGTTTTAATGTATTATAACCTACAGACCATAATGGGCTTTAGCCCAACTTGAATAAAATCTAGTTATAGAAGGCCCAACAATAAAGAAATTCAAAATTTACCATCATAACCCAACAGGCAAAATAAATAAACGAACCCTTAAGCCTTGATGTAACAAATATTCAATAAATTAAATTGTATAAATACTATTACAATAAATTTCATTTTTGGTCCCTGTGGTTTGATCATTTTAACTATTTTAAATCTTTTATCATACAATGCCCTGTGGTTTCACTTTTGTAACAGTTTTGGTCCATGATACTAACTTTATTAGTTTTGTCTGTTACGTCTAGGGGTACTTTGGTCCCTTTACATATAAGTAAAGACTATATTTCAATTTTCAACTTGTTCTCTCTTTCACTGTTTCCGGCGACCATCCATTCTCCTTCGACAACCTTGTTTTTCCAACAACACCATCACTATCTTGGTTTCATCAACATAGTTATTTGTTCCTCTAACTGCTAAACCACCACTGTCATATCACTTTCAAACCATCTCCGACGAAATCACCATGTTGTAGAAGCCAATCAAACAAACCCTTCAGAAACGCAATAAGAGCGAGTGTTATGACCAGTTAGGATAAGTATTAGATGAATTTGATTGAAACAAAGGGTATTCTTTTCAATTTCAAAACAAATTACTATTTAAAAAAAGAAAAATCTCCACAAAAATCAATCATCATCATCATTCTCTGTGTAAGTCAATTATTTCCCTAAATCAGATTATCTTTAAATTCAAATATTGGGGATTTGTTCTTATTAGTACTAAAATCAACCCCATGTTCTTTAACCTAATTCCCACGCCAACACAAGAAAAATCACCAAAGGATTTTAGTCTCAGACATATTTACCTATTTTCTCAAGAAATCTTTATGTGTGCCTACATTTGATTTGGCTTCTTCCTAACCAAAGCCGCCGCCACCACCCCACCACTGCCATCGTCTTCTCTTTGAGCCAACGCTGCCTTGAACCGCCACAACACTATCATTTTTATTGTGTGAAGGACCAGGAAGGGTGGTCAATGCAACAGTTTCACAAGGTGGAGAGATATGAAACACTTAGCAAATCAAATAGGGAACCAGTTAATGATGATACAAAGAACACAAGTAAAAGAACATGAACAAGAACACTCAAATATGGTTTTCAAGAATGATGTATATTGCTCTCAAGTTCTTACAAGTGTTACCAAACATGAAATAAGATACAAGTACTTGAAACACTTTATACTACATCCTACAGCCGACCATACTTTGAAGACTAGCTGAAAATACTAATCTAGACAACAAGATCAATGTAGAGTCAAAAGGAAGATTGCCTTTTGACTAGTGACTGACATGCCATAGCTCACATCCTTATCTATTACAAAAAGAATAAAAGTACATAGTTGAAAAGTTACAGACAAAAGAACTTAATCTGCAGTTGACAAAAGCTTTGACATTTCACAAACTCATATAAGTTGGTGAGTCATTAGAAGTGACAGCAAAAAGTGATTCAGCTTTATCAAAAGGTGATTCAGAAAAAGGATGGTTTCTCTGTCTTTGGAAGAAATCAGTCTTTGACTTCGAAAGACTTTGTCCTTGAAGCTTTGGAAAACTTCATCTTTGGCTTCGGAAGGCATGGTCTTTTGGCATCAAAAGATTTGATGCTTAGTATAATTCTCTGAGTTATATCAAATCTTCCAAAATAACTTCCTTGTACTTCATTTTTGCATGCTGAGAGCTCTTGGTTGTCCTTTGGTTGCATCAGTCTCTAAGTGTATTCCTTACAAACCCCCCCTAGGCTGATGCTACCAAAACTGAAGATACCTGTGATTCTTTATCTTCATCTATTGACAATCCTCATCAGAATCAAGACCATTCCTTTGATCATCAGCAGGTCAGGATTCCTCAGACTCTCAAAGTATCTCCTCAGAGTGGGAGGTCAAGTATGTTTTGCCAGAAGTACAGATCTTAACCTCCTTGATCTCTAGTGACATACCATCAGTCTGGATTGGTTAAAAATATCCAAGTCACAATGAGTCTCTTAGCAGTAAGAGGCTCTACTTGAATAGGAGTTGGATGAGCAGCCTTTTCTTGATCACCCTCAGGATGTTTTTACCCATTCTGAGGTGTAGAGGTGGATGCCTTGGATCTTTTCTTCTTCTTCTTCTTGTCCCTTCTGATGGACTTCCTTTTCCTCTTTCTATATTTCAACTGAGGAGATTGGCCTACAGTACCAGATTGCTCCAGTTTGTCTTCCTCAGTTGGGTCCTTGTCCTTCATAGGTTTAGAAGGAGAAGGATCAGGACACTACTGTGGATCAAAAGATGAAGCTGGCTGTGATGCAGCACTAGGTCCAGGTTGTGTTGTCTCTTGTGGTTCAACCTTGACCTCACCTTCAGGTGCAGCCTAACTTGGTAGAGAATGCAAGTCAACCAGCCCACCCCTCTTGATATTCTGCTTGATCACTCTAATGTACTCATCCATGGTGGATAGAGACATTGGACCAAGTCTCCTTCTAAAGAATCCATACAGCTTCATGAAGCTCACCATCTTCTGTCTGTAGTAGATTTCTTCAAGTTTGCTCTGATGGTAGCTCTTGACTTTGCATCCTATTCCCTCATCTTCCTCTTAGTAGCTTTTTTCTTTTTTTGTACTTGTTGCTCAAGATGCTTTAGGTATTCAAGTTCAATGTAGTCGTATAGCAAGGGAAGAAGGTCTACTGCCTGATAGAGGCCTCTGGCACTCAGGTAAGTGATCATGTTTTGTCTATCTTGTTCCCTACCTTTCTGAGTTTGTTATTAAGCAGCCATAACCTCTGTCTCAGGGCTTTCTTGAAGTGAGGAGAAGGAAGGAGCTTGGTAGAGTCCTTTTCTCCTTCTTTCTTCTTTGATCTTGAGGAGCAATTCTGCATCCTCAGCTTCCTTCCTCTCCTTTGGCACTTCCATGTCAGCCAGTTCATTTAATTGTTCCAAGGGGAGAGAGATGAGTTCATCAATGTTATAGTTTTTGGACCCTAAGTAGTTTAATCTAGCTACCCTTAACTCATCATCTTGAGTGCTTGGCTTGGGGACAGCCTTGATTGCAGCTTCCATAAAGCCAGGGGTCCCACTTGAACTCTCTCCCCTTGCCTTCCTCTTCATCTCTCTTTTCTTCTCCTTAATCTCCTCAGGAGTCATCTTTCTTTTACCTTTGTCACTCACAGGCCTATGTGACTTAGGTTGGAGAGAGCTTTGGCCTTTATTGCTTAGTTATGCACTTAAGCTCTGGCCAGAGAGAGGCTGTGAGACACCTTCACCAGCTGGTGCCTCACTAAGGGTAATGGGTGTTGAGGGTGCTAAAGCAGCTCCTGTCTCAAGATTCACAGGCTCAACTGCTGGGCGCCAAGGTTTCCCCTTCGAAGCTAATCTTAGGGTCTACCTCAGTATCCGTTTGACCAATAATCTTGCCTACTAGCCTCTGTCTATATAATTTTGTTCTCAGCTTGAACTCTTCAAGCACCCTTTGTTGAATCCTATCAGCTAACCTTACAACTTGCCAATTTTTACTTAGGCTGGCAAGTGAGAGGTCAACTAGATAGGTGCTCTTATAGTATCTCAGGTTGTAGAAGTTGAAAATATCTTGTTGACCCTGAGATCTAAAGATTACTAGGGCTCTCCTTTGATCATCATACCTCCATCCCATTATTGGATTTTCAGCTAGGTGAGATGGAGTAGGCATAGCCCTTGGTATACCCTCCTTAAACAAGCTGTGAATGCCAATGATTCACTACTAGAGGAAGACTCCAAAGCGGGAAGACTCGATGCATTTCCACTTTCAATCGATCTGGAGGATACTTGCCAAATGAAAGTGCTTGGCATTCCTGCTAGCGTATCTAAAAAAGATCTAGAGAAAGTATAGAATAAGTAAATGAGAATGAGAATTACGAAGAAAAGAAAAGAACTCTTCTTTCTCTTCAAAACTCTCATTCGATAAACCAGAAGGAACGCAATGAACATAAAGAATAAAGTAAATAGGTTGGACCACATCATTATGGACTAGAGGAGGTTATTGAGTATGGACAACTACAAGTGAGGGTGGTGAGTCCTCCATGTCCATACTCTGAGAGGAAGTCCCAGGTTCTGTGATTGTAAGTAAGACTTTCTCCCCCTTTTTGGTCGCATCACCCTTTTGCACAAGGGAGCTAGGAGTTAGGTCCACCACATCCACAGGTTCTTGTGGGCCTGGTTGAGTCCTCTAGATAGGTCTCTCAGCTAACTTGCCCTTAAGATCAGTGATCTCAAATTGCTGGTCATGGACCCTTCTTTATAAGGTAGTCACCTGAGATTCTAGGTGACTAAACTTTGAAACTAAATAGGTGCAGAGTTTTGTCAGTTTGTGCACCTTTAGTTGCATACTCCCTTCATCTTTATCAGAAGAATCATGGGGGGATGATAGAATAGGATCAAGGTCTTCTTCCTCATCACCAGCTTTAGTTTCTTGGCTGCTGGTTTTCCCCTGCACATTGACAGCTTCAAAAGAAGTGTCAGTGGGCTGGGTTGCCATGGTTGAGGTATGAATGATGTAATCACTTGCAAAAGTGAGAGCCTCTTCCATATGGGCCTCCTAAACAGGTTCAGGGAGGTCCACCTCAATTATGGGTGGATGATGTGGGCTAGATATAGGTGATGCAGGAGCATTTATCTCTCCTTGAGCAGGGGTAAAGAAGAGAGATTCATGGTACTCATTGAATCTTATATCCTCATCATTATAGAATTCAAGGTTGGGTATTGATTGGTTAAGGTCAAGCGGCTGGGGATGGTAACTTTCCCTTGAAGGTTGATCACTAGAGTTTTGAGACTCTAAGTGAAGGCTTAAGGCTGGGGTTATGAGCTCATCAGGCTGACTGATCATAGAAACAATGTGAGTGGTTTGCTCCTTGGGAGAAGTAGAAGCTCTAGTGTCAACTTCTTCCTGTATGGTTGTTGATTTAGGGGCCTGCTCAACCTGAGCAAGGGTTCGTTTGGATTTTCTTTGGTAGGTGATGGTGATTTGTGGCTGTGTGGGGGGTTGTAGATATAGAAGGTGTGGGTTCAACATTGGCTGGTGCTGCCAAGTTGTCACCTTGAGAAACGAGCTCTAACATTTTAGGACCAGGGTTGTTTCTACCCCTGAGAAACCAACAGCTGGCTTTCTCATTGTCTTGAAGATGTCGGGCTTCATTTGTCCCAATTTAAGAACATTACCTGTTCCCCTTAACTGTGAGCCCAGTTCACAGTTAAAAATGTATTGAACATATCTAGGGAACATATAATATTCTAAGGAATCTAAGTTTGCAAGCAGATTTGTATATACAAATTAAGAATACCTGAACTTGACCCCTTGAACCATTTCATGGACTATGTAGGAAAAGTCTTCAGGAATTTGGTCCCATCCTCCATGTTTGTTTGAAAGGGAGTGGATGACCACATGGAGGAGGTACTTCCATTTGTATGAGACCTTGCCCTTTCTGAAGGTTCTTACGGAGTAGTCCCATTCATAGCCCATCTGCCGGAATGAGTCATTAACAGCAGATTTAGGGAAGGATAAGTCAACCACTTCATCATCCAGCCTTAGATGGGTGTTGATGGTAGCTGGAGTGATGAATACTATCCTCCCTTGCACTGTGGCAGACAGTGGGTTCCCACCATCCAAGATGACCTCTTGGCAGGTCCTCCAGAACTCCAAAAGTTGATCTTCATATAATGGAGGGTAGATTATGAGTGTGGTGAGGTAGTTGGTTAGAGATAAGAAGCGGCAAACATCTAAAAAACCAGGATCTTTCTCAGACGACAACAGAGCAACTTGTTTATGTTGCCTGTGTAAGTGCATGGCAAAATCCAGTTGGTTTCAGAGATCAGGGTTGGCCATTTTGAGTAGCTTTGAGATGAAGGAAGGTAAGAACAAAAGTCATTTTGTGGGTGAATTTAGGGTTTGAATCTTGCAGATGAAGGAGAATAGTGAAAGAGGGGGAATTGTTGTACAAATATGTATATGATATAGATTTGAGACAAAGTTAATGCAAACGGATAAACTTTGAAATCCAGATGTCAGTCCCACCTTTGAAAATGTGCCCAAAAGGTAGTTTTCTTGGAAGTTTGAATCTTCCAAAGGTAATTTGTCTTTGGAAGGTTTGAGAAAAACTTTCGAAGCCAATTTGGCTTCGAAAGATATTCCTTAGTTTTCTAAGAATTTTTCTTTGGAAGAAAAATACTTAGAGTATTTTTACTTCCTAGATAGATTTTGCTGCGAAAGATATCAAATATCAGAAATTTTTATTCAATAAGAGAATAAAGCTTCTGAAACTTAATTGATTTTTGAAGAAAATAGTCCTTCAAAACAGATAAGTTCTTGGTGACAAGTATAAGCTTCGGAAGATATATTCAAATTTTTACCAAAGGTTAATTTCTCAAAAGTAGTTATTTGTTTTTGAAGACATAATTTTCTTCCGAAGACAACTTGATGTCTTTCGAAGGAAAATATATCCAAAATTCTCAAAATTCTAAGGGATATCATTTTGAAAAGTTTCTTTAAAAGTAAACTTGCCTTATATGGTGATGATATAGACAACTTTAGACACACATTTTATTAAAAATAATCTTGAGAATAGTTTAAGAAAACTCTACTCAAAGTTGATCATCCCAATTGCTGATACTAGATACTTAAATCTCTCCTCATCAAAAGCTTTTATGAATAGATCAGTATATTATTCATTGACTTTGACTAGTTTTATCAACCCTTTTTCAAAATTATCTCTAATCAAATGATACCTAATATAGATGTGCTTTGTCTTTTAGTGCTGAACTGGATTCTCTGTGATAGAGATAACACTTTTGTTGTTTATATGGATGGGAGAATCCTTGAAGTTGAATCCATAGTCTAGCATCTGATTCTGAATCCAAAGCACTTGAGCACAGCAGCTTGCAGTAGCAATGTATTCAGCTTCAGCACTTGATGTAGATACACAGTATTATGTCTTGCATTGCCATGAGACTATCTTTCCACCAAGAATTGACATCCTCCAAATGTTGACTTTGCAGTCATATTGCAGCCACTATAGTCACTATCTGTATATGCATACAGATTGAAGTCAGAATTCTTTGGATACCAAAGGCCCAATTTAGGAGCACCTTTAAGATATTTGAGAATTCTCTTGATAGCAACCAGATGTGACATCCTGGGGTTTGCTTGATATCTTGCACAAATACATATAGCAAACATGATATCAGGCCTGCTAGCTGTGAGGTACATAAGAGACCCAATCATAGCCCTGTATAAGTGTTCATCAACACACTCCCCTTCAAGATCTTTTCCAAAGGAGTGGTTTCTGGCTATGGGTGTCTTATCAACCTTGCACTAGTCATGTGAAACCTGGTAAGTATGCCTTGCACATACTTTGACCGGTTTATGAAGATGCCATTCTAAACCTACTTCACTTGAATTTCTAGAAAGAAATTGAGTTCCTCCATGGCACTCATTTCAAATCTATTATTCATCAGCTTCTCAAAGTCTTTGTAGAGCTTTGGATTAGTTGACCCAAAGATAATGTCATCTACATAAACTTGAACCAGCATCAAGTCATTTCTTGTTCCTTTGATGAAGAGTGTTTCATCAATAGTACCTCTCTTGTATCCATGTTAACAGAGATACTATGATAGTGTCTCATACCACTTCCATGGAGCCTGATGTAGTCCATAGAGAGCTTTGTTAAGCTTACAGACATAATTAGGATGATCTAGGTCTGCAAAGCCAGGTGGTTGTTTGATATACACCTCCTCATCAATCACCCTATATAAAAAGGCACATTTGACATCAAGTTAGTAGACCTTGAAATCCTTGGATGCAGTAAAAGCCAGGAATATCCTAATAGCTTCAAGTCTTGCTATAAGAACAAAAACATCTGTGTAGTCAATCTCTTATTCTTGTGTATATCCTTGAACAACTAGACTTGCCTTATTCTTAATGACAAGTCCTCTATCATCCTTCTTGTTTCTAAAAACCCACTTGGTACCTATGGTAGTCTTCCCTTGAGGAAGACGACATAGATTCCAAACCTTCTGTCTCTTGAATTGAAGAAGCTCCTCCTGCATTGCTTCAACCCAACTTCCATCTTTCAAAGCCTCTTCAATCTTCTTAGGCTCTATCTGGGACAAAAACAAGAGTGAAGAAAAATATTTGTGTCCTGGGTTTGTCCTCTTGTTCTTACCCCAGTCTTAACATCTCCAATGATATTTGTGGTGGGATGGGACTTGTGGATTCTCATTTGAGGAATCACAGCAAGTTGTTTGGACAGATCTAAATTGGAGAAATTCAGATCTAGTGCTTGAGAGTCATCCACCACATCAACACACTTATCAAGTGAGACTTGATCCAATGAGTGTGTTACATCATTGATGTTGTCTTCTATGGAGTTGTCATAAGCATCAAGGAAATCTTGATCAGTCTCCCCACCTCCATCTCCTCCTACATTGGAAATTCCTTCATCTGAGTTTTATGCCTCTATGCTTGAATTTATAGGCACCTCAGATGTATCAGCTGAAGAATTTGTCATGGTTGTACTGACAAGATTTCCAACTGCAGGGCTGGTTACCACTGGAGCTGAAGTAGTTTGTATACTTGGTCTTCTCAGCTCAAATCTTGGATCAAAATATCCTATTGATAAGGTACATGTAGATCCAGAAACATTCTCACAAGATTTATTAAAACAGTTGGTAACTAAATCAAGATCAAACAGCCAATCAGGACCAGAACCTTTCACACTGGGTGTGCGCTCATTAAAGGTCGCATTGGTTGACTCCTCAGCTACTCTGGTTCTAAGATTGTCTAGTCTATAAGCCTTATCTTGGGAAGAGTATCCAATGAAATGTCCATCATCTGATTTCTCATCAAATTTGGCTATTTGATCCTCGGTATTCAAAATGATGTAGGGACATCCAAATGATCTGAGGAAACCAATAAAAGGTCTCCTTTTATGACACAGTTCATAAGGAGTCTTACCATGAGTCTTAACTACTAAAATTTTGTTCTGCACATTGCAGGCAGTGTTGACTGCCTTTGCCTAGAAGGTGATAGGTAGGTTAGATTCAGACAACATGGTTCTTGCAGCTTCAATAAGTGTCATGTTTCTCCTCTCAGTAACACCATTTTGTTGAGGAGTCCTGGGAGCACTGTATTGTCTTTAAATACCATTTTTATCACAAAATGCATCAAGGATTTGGTTTTTAAATTTGGCTTCTTCATCACATCTTATGATCGTGACCCTGTGATCATATTGATTCTCAATTTTTATAATAAAACTCTTCAAGATCATAGGGGTCTCATCCTTAGATCTAAGGAAGAAGACCCAAGGGTATCTTATGAAGTCATATGTGATCACCAAGCAATAAGAGGTTCTTCCAAGACTCAATACTTTGGTGGGGCCAAAGAGATCCACATGTAATAAGTGTAGGGGTGTAGTGATGGAGTTCATTTCCTTTTGCTTGTGAGATACATTGTGTTGCTTCCCTTTCAGGCATGCAACACAATAATCATCACTTGTAAACTCATTCTTAATTAATTTATTCCAGTTACCAAATCATTCTTAATTAATTTATTCATGTTTCTAAAGTTTACATGTCATATTGTTTTATTCCATAGGAAAGACTCATCACTATTGGCCTTAGATAGAAAGCAATAAACGTCTCCTGAAGGGGATGTTTCTTGCAAATCCATCTTGTACATGTTCCCTTTCCTTGGGGCTCTGAGCAAGATATGCTCTTGAGGAATGACCACCCCGGGCTTGTGAACAATGAACTCATGCTTAGTAAAGAGCATGTTGTGTCTCTGATTACAAAATTAGAATACACTCAGAAGATTGTACCCAATCTCCTTGACAAAGTTTACCTTTTCAATGCTGAGCTTACCATTTGTGACCCTGTCCCTTCTAGTAATGTAACCACCAGATTCTCCTCCAAAAGCAACTGGCCCTCCATCAATTCTTTCAAAGTGTTGAAGCAAAGAGCCATTGCCTGTCATGTGCTTGGAACAGCCACTGTCAATGATCCATATATTTTCTTTAGTCTTTAGTTGTTCCTGCACAAAAAGGAGATGGTTAGTTACGTTTGGAAACCCAAGCCTCATTGGCCTTGGGCTTGTCAAAGTGAACAGAAGATAATGCAACAGTAACTGATCCTATATGCAAGCTCTAAGGATCATTTGTTGTTATTGATGAAGAAACTTCAGTCACATGGCCTTTCTTCATCTTCCACACCATCTTTGGAAGACTAGACTTGACCTCAACACTTCAGAAGTTTTGATAACTTTGGAAGTTTTCGAGACTTGACCTTCGAAAGCTTTTGCATCCGTTGCAGCAGACTTCAGTACTTCGGAAGCATTCCTTTCTTTCGAGACAAAACTTTCTTCTGAAGGTAAGTTTTCACTTATCTTCTTCTTCACTTTGGAGCTTCCAAAAGAAAGAGATTTTCCTTCTGAAGCTGTTTTCTTCCTTTTATTCTCAGAAGTTTTCTTTTTGTTCATGTGGATAGTACTTTGGGATTGTAGATGCAATCCTTGGAAAAGTGAGAAGTACTACCACATATGGTACAATCAGTTGGCATGCTTCTGAGAATCTTCTTTTGAGAGGGAGGCTGAGCCTGATCACTCTGTACTTCCTTCATCTTCTCAGATGATGCAGTAGGCTTCTTGGGATGAGGCTTGCTCTTGGAACTAGATGGTTCAAGCTGTGCAGCAGTGGTGCATATTTTATCAGTCTTCTTCTTTGAATCAAGATGACTTGGACATGAACTAGAACTCCTGGTACTATAGTCCATGGTTGTGCCCTTAGTCTTTACCACTTCAAATCCAGCAGAGATGAAAACCTCCTTTTGCTTGGAGTTGAAAGTGGCCTTGATCTCTTAGGCTTTCTTGGACTTTCTTTTGGCTGCCCTGATCAAGTTCTTCCTTGCAGACTTGGTCATCCTTGATTCTTTATTCTCTCCAGGAGAATAGTGTCCCTTCTCAGGATAACCCTTGTCACTCACCTCAAGTTCATCCTTCACTACCTTCTCTTCATCTTCATCCTCTTCTTGAATGGGATCTATGGAGGGCAGCTCATCTTAACAAGTTTCACACCTTGGAGATCTTACAGATAACAATGTGTGTGGAGGAGCTATCTCACTTGAACCCAATCCTTGCCTGTTCTGATAAAAAAATCTTTGCATGTATGGATGAAGATATTATGTTCTTGAAGGTTTCCTCTTCAAGAACACATTTCTCTGCCTTATCTTTGCTGATCACAAGCTTAGCTTGTCATTCAGTTAACTTGGTAATGAGATCTTTTATTTGAGTCCTGTAATTTGTGTGCTCATGCTTAAGAGTTGAAATGGTTTTATCTAAATCTTCTATTTTAAGTTTATAATCATTTTCAGATCTTTTAAAATCATCTTTTAAAATGTTCAAGGACTCAAGTTCAGATCTCACTTCCAAATTATAAGACCTATACATGTTAACTTTTGCAATGCATTCAAGGGTACAAAGATGTTCTAATACCTTAGCTTCTTCAAGATCAACCATCAGTGCTTGGTTTGAAGAAGCATCTTCTACCCGAAAGTTCTAGTCAAAGCCTCCTTCTTCAAAAGCAATAGCAGCATGTTATTTGGGCTGGCTTGGCTTCTCAGTTCTTGGAACTACATCAGTGTAGTTTGGTCTGGTTTGTGCTTGGCCACCATTTGTCCTTGGTACCTTGCACTCTCTAACAAAGTGGCCCATTTGGCTACAGTTGTAACACTTCACTTTGCTTTTGTGCAGTCCAAACTTTCCACTTGCCATATTGCTGGAAAACTTTCTTCCTGTCCTCTTGTAGAACTTCTTGGCTTTATGAGTGAGAAGAGCCATCTGTTGGACTATCTCCATGTACTCCAGGTCATCTGTATGGATGCAGTCTAGGTGTTTAAGAGTGAAGAGAAAGTTACCATAACATTCATCAGTAGCACAAAGGCTTGTGCAGAGCTTTTCTCTTGGAATGGGCTTCTTTGGATGTAGCTCTCCCTTCGTGTCTCAGGGAAGGTGATGAAAGGGCCCTTTTGTGAGTTTTCAGGGAAGCATATAAGATGATGCTGTGGTTCTATGCTATCCCTTTCAACCACATGATGGGCTGAACTCTGCTGATTATTAAAAGAGCTGCTTGATGGATTTTGCAGGTTAATCTCCATCTAGTTCCCACTAAGGATACCATACAGCTCTGTGAGAGTAAGAGTAGAGAGGTTTTTAGTTCTCTTAATGGTCACACAGTAGTGAGCCCATTGTCTGGAAAGAGAGAACATGAACTTCCTCACTATGTCTCTATTCTCAAGTTTTACTCCAACATTCATTATAGTATCCATAATCTCAACATACCTGAAGTATTGTTGAGTCATGGTTTCACCTGTCTTGTAAGTGAAGTTTTCAAACTACTGCTTCATGATGTCGTTCTTGTTCTTCTTGGCTTCCACAGACCTCTCATACATCAGCTTCAGTACATCCTAGAGCTGCTTAGTAGTCATGCACTTCTTGAAGCCTCTGTATATGGAGTTAGGAAGAGCAGTTTGAAAAGCGGTCATGGCCTTCTGATCTACATCAATTCTTTTCCAGTCTTCTTCAGAGTAGTCAGCCATTTCCTTTGGTATCATGACACCTCCAGCAGTGGCTAAAGAGGTGCATGGGATGTGAGGTCTTTAGATAATAGATCTCAACATCCTATTGTCTTGAGACTTGATGAACCCGTCCATACGTTGGCACCAAGTATCAAAGTCATCAGGAGTTATCAGCGGAGACTTTGTCATAATTCTGGTTTCCATATTAGCTTTAGAAAGAGCTGCCATTTGAGTTGATAAGTGTTTTGTGAAACTGAAGTGATCTAAGATGGTGAGATATTACAATCAAGAGCCTAAAATGCTCTAATACCAATTGCAGGACCGGGAAG